>BJKM01000017.1:2332500-2795666 GCA_015082035.1 Chaenogobius annularis | reverse complement strand
CTCAGAGTCCGAGATGGTTCATATGGCACTAACATGTCCGAGATGTACTTTGGTGCTAGGCCATGGAGAGACTTGTATACAAGCAGAGCTGCTTTGAAGTCTATTCTCTGAGCCTGAAGCTAGTGCAGAGACGTGAGCACAGGACTAATACAGGACCCGAGCAGCAGCGTTCTGGATGTACTGCAGCTGTTTTACAGCTCGTTTGGAGAGGCCAGTGAGCAGGCCGTTACAGTAGTCTAATCTACTGGAGGCAAATGCATGGATAAGTCTCTCTGGTTTAGACACTATACTTTTGATTTTGGCAATGTTTTTAGATGGTAAAAAGCTGCTGATGTTATTGATTTGACGTGGCGTTTAAAGTTCAAGTCTGAGTCCATTATTACCCACCAGATTTTTAACTTGATTTGTCGGTTTTAGAGCGAGACTCTGGAGGTTAGCCTCTCTGAACACCAAGTGGACTTTCTATGTTGGTTCTCTGTGAGTTCATATAGCGAGCATTAACAGTGTGTGACTTTGTTGAACATATAGAGCTGAGAGTTGCGCTGCTCGTCAGCTTTTCTCACTTGTGTCTGGGTGAGGGAGCGGGTGTGAAGTCGTGGGATGTTGCCGGCAAACCATGCTGAATGTTCTTTCATTCATTTCACTCAGAGAGACTTAGGACAGAACTCAAGAGCTTCAACGGTGAAATGTGAAAAAGAAAAAAATGTTTTGCTCTATCACAGGAACATTTTACAAACTTTACAAAGTCCATTTAGTTTTATGTTAGCCTCAGACATGGCTACTTTACTGATGGCATAACTCGATTCAGAAAAGTAATGCAAAATGTAGCTAATCTGTTGTTGTTCTCACACCCATGAATATTTTTTTTAACAAAAATAGTACTGCGAATACCATTGCACTGAGGATATGGTAAGCTTTAGAAAAGCTCACACTAACCAACAAGCTACGCAAAGACTAGCTGGAGTTTATAATTTACTGTAATAGCTGTTGGGCATTTCACCAGAGCATATCACTGTTAGATTTCACATAAAATCCCTTCCATGTTAAAATGCATCAGCCAGGGATTATAAAGCCTGGGCGTGAAATCAGATTTGGACGAGGGTCAATTTTGTATCAGTCCATCCAGATTTAGGGTGATGTTTGTGTGTTCTTAGAGCTCAAATGAGCGTGTATACTTTTAAAACTTTGGCCTATTAGTGTAAATGCTCTCAAAAACACTCAAGTTAAGTCTTGCATGCAGCAGTGGCTCTACTCTCACTGAATGTGAAGCCATGCTGCTGTTGGATTTGCAATGGCTCTTATCAAGTCCATAATGCTACACAACGGCACTGCCCCCAGAGAACTCTCTCGCTCTCTCTCTCTCTTTCTCCCTTTAAAAAAAATATGTATAGCACATTTGTATAGCGTAAAACATATACTTTGAAGATGTATAAATACAGAAGACCCCCTATAGTAGTGGGTGGAAATGCACCTTTTTCAATTGGCCGCCAATTGATTAAAAGCAGCACAACAACAACAACGGCACTGCCCCCATCTTCATCAGCCAAAGATCAGAGAAAGTCTGGCTATTAAAGATGTGACTGAATGAAGGACTGAATGAAGGACTGAATGAATAACTATGCAAGTCCTTTGAAAAGCTTTGAAAATCATGATTATCATAACCACATCTCTTGCTTTTTTTTCAAAGACAGAGACTGAATGTCATGGAAAGATATCTTGGCTTATCATCATGCCTGTATTCATAGAATGTAAGTTCTCTTGACATAATAGTAAACAATAAGAGTATGGCGTTTGTTAGGGGAAATGTAGACAGTCCCAGTTTACATTTACTCAACATTAAAATTCTTTAGAAAGAATAGGAACAGTATTAATTGCCCAGGCTAGTGAGTGTTATAGTGTTATAGTGTTATAGTGTTATAGTGTTACAGCGTTACAGCGGTATAGCGCTACAGTGCTGCAGCGATGCAGCGTTGCAACGGTAAAGCGTTACAGCATTACAGCATTACAGCATTGCAGCTTTGCAGCTTTGCAGCTTTATAGCGTTAACTACTCCGTTAACTTCAACCTGAGTCAAAAGGAAGTGTTACTATGGAAACTTTAGATGATATACCATTCCAGGACTGACCTGTATATAAAGCTGCTTACACTGGTACTGTTATAAACGTTTTATCCCTTTCATTCTAATGAAGCAGCAAATTAAAAACATGAATTGGACAGTTTTAGAGGGAAAAAACAAATTGTTGGTGTTTATATGTTTGTATGTTTATGTGTATGTTACATTTACCAACAAGTATTACCAGGCAATGTCTAACTTTCTGCTCCATTTCTAAAATTCACTGATTTAGAATATGTGGTGCTTTATGAAACCAAACTAAAACTTAGTTGTCAAACTGTTGTGGCTCGCTACATTTATATTTGACATAATTGTAGAAAAATTATTCAGTTGTAGTCATCTGGACTCTCGTTTTGACTCTCATCCAAACTGATTTCAATTCTCCTTCTCAATTCTCCTTCAATTCTCCTCAATAAACTCCTTTTATCAGGAGGTCCCGCCTTGTGGGCAGGGCTTACACAAAGTAGGTATAAAACCTGAGTTCCCAGACTTGTTTCACAGATTGAGAATGACTCTTGGATGAGAAACGAAACTTTTTGTTTTTTCTAAAACAGAGTCCAGATGATTACAACTGAATCTTTTTCTACAATGGAACACTCCTGGACGAATGAGGGATTACACCGACTTTTGACATAATGTAAAATGTAAAATGCTGGTGTTTATAAGACGACTTGGTTGTTAGCATTCATGGTTTTGGCACCAATTGCTACATCAATAAACTTATGCAAAACGCTGCTACACAGTTATAGTTTCTATCAAGGCTCTGATGTTACTCACATGTGGTCGAGTGGTTGTCAGTCGCCAAAACAGCCTGTGATAACTCCCCCACTGAAATTGCAGCTAACATATAGAACTGTACCAGCCTTCAGAATGCAGATGCTCTGTTTACAAACACCGGAAGGGCTGTCAAGCTCAAGTTTAACATTTAAGAGAGATGTAGGCTCCCTTGAATTTTGAATGTAATAAATAATCAAATCTACAGTTGTTTTGACTTTTAACCAAGCATTTGCAAATTTCTGTCAACCATGTGTAGGCACATGACTCTGCCTTCAATCTGCTTTGAGTCCTTCGATGCGTTTATGCTTAAAATACTCCAGAGTTGGATGAGGCTGCTGGAGCGAAAGAGCAACCAAATGTCATACTTTCATCGGAATGTATAACAAAAGGTCAGCCAGCCTATGTGTAAGTCCATGTCCTCTTTGTAAGTAATAAAACAGCAGCGGGTTCTGACCAAAATGTCGTAGAGTCTGAATTTCAAAGGGTTGCAAAGACAATAACTTTTCCACAGTCATTATATAGCCTGTGTAAAATATTTTAAAATAAGGTTGCAATGCCAAGACCTACATTGTTCGTTCAACATTTTGCCGTGATCTCTCTCTCCTGCAGTAAAGATCTAGGAGGATAAGTTAAAAGTACTGATAGAGGTTTCAAATCGGGTACAATACGTTGCAATCAAATCAAATCTCAATTTGAGTTGGTGCAATTATCAAATTGCAAATGGTGCATTTATTTAGATTAGGTGAACATGTGATTCTTGTATTATCAGTTCATATTTCAATCTTCTCTCAAATGTTAATGCTCCTAGGAGTTACAACAATACACGTGAACGCTGAACAGAATCCTACTTTTTAAACATACATCGCAAATCCAATCACAATGGCAATACTCACAATTACATTTTTTTCCCTCCAAAGTCGTGCAGTGCTAGATAAAATGTAGCAAAGTGAAGTAAACCGTGAACAGGCCAAGCATCAGGATGGACACATGGATGTCCTGCAGCACCTCCTAGTGTCGATATACACCAGCCACAAATAGATCTGAATGGTGTTACCTTGTTAGAAGATTTAACCTGCCAGAAAGAGGAGGTTGGCCAATAATGCACAATGGAGAATGACGATAGACCTACTATACTGTAGAATATATATTGTTACTGAAGATCAAAGGTTTTCAAAAAGTAGTGCAGCCCCACTTATGTTATCACTTCTGCAATTACTCAATTCTTTGTGTGGCTTTTGTGCTGGTGTATTTTTGTGCACAGCTTGATGCATAGAATTAATTATATGTCATTACTGTGAGATGAAAAGAAATGCATTAACTGTGACTTTAACAAGCCATAATTGTAAGTATGACATAAGCATTATTAGATCTCATTCATAGACCGAATTCCAGGCAACTGAAACAGCTTATTTGATCTCTTATCTCTGAAAAAGAAATACCATCACTTATGTTTGTAGACAATTTGAGCATGTTTTGCACCCAGGACAGCAAATGTAAAACCTAACCATTAAAAACATTAAAAATATTCAAAATAATCAGAAAAAAGCTTAATTGAGCATCGTCAGTGACCAAAATTTCCAAACTAGGAATGTGCATCTTTCTAAATACTAATGGTAAATAAAATAAGGTATTACAATAATATAAACTTTGATTAAATTTAAATGTAAAATACACATAGCCAGAACAACTGCTAAGTATTATTAAGAGAATGACATAATCAATGACATATTGAAACGATTTGGTGGAGAATAAAAATAAAAGTACAACATCTGGACATACTACACTAATGGTCTGTCTGTTTGTCTCTCTCTGTCTCTCTCTGTCTCTCTCTCTCTCTCTCTCTCTCTCTCTCTCTCTCTCTCTCTCTCTCTCTCTCTCTCTCTCTCTCTCTCTCTCTCTCTCTCTCCTCTCTCTCTCTCTCTGCACAGATCCTTAAGGCTGGTACAGACACTGTGATCAGAGGATCATCATTAATTGAGTCATTCATTCAGAAAAGAAAAAAAACAGACTAAAAGCCAGACTAAAGTGGTCTTGGGGCAAGAGAGTAATCAAAACAGGACTAGTTACATAAAAAGGGGATATATTTCAACTTATTTCACTTAAGGCCGATTTATGAGGCGTTACTTGATATTATTTAATGAAATTCTAAAGTACTTGGAGAATCATCAGCAAGAACAAATTGAAATATTTTCTCCTGTGCCTCTGACTGGTTGCATCATGGCCTTGCAAAATGGGTGTTTTGAGTGGAGTTAACACCTCCTGGCTGTCTATGAGGCTTTTAATGATGGAGAAAGTGAGGGTCTCCTAAATGCTGCTGGATGTGGCCTTGTGGGCTGTTGCATATGCTGTGCTGGATTACACTGATCCAACTTAATGCTTAAGACCTCGCAATCATTCATAACTACAGGAGCAGTTGAGGGAACATGCTTCCAGCACCATCTGCCGCTGTGGGCGGGATTAACTTCGAGGAAGCTGCTGTGGGGGTGGGCAGCCGAGGGTCACATATAGACCCTGTATGCATCATACAACAGGGCAAGCTCCTGTTAACTGTGCAATATAAAAGGGCCAAGTGAAGTATGCTAATTGTCGACTACAGTTTATAATTATACACAACTGTTTATGATAACAATTGCATCATTCGATGTGATAAAAATGAACAACAGTTGTTCATAATTCTCCCATTTGTCTGCTTTGTGTTGACAGAGATCTGAAGCCCTACCTACAGGAGCCATCCTCACCTCCAGGACAGTCTGCTGCTGCTCTCCACCAATAAAGTTAATTCAACTCCTTTTGCAACTCTGTGCCTTGAAGCAAACATCATCAGTCTCACATTAGAAACAGTTGATACCTTTGATTCTTGATCTCTGCCTGATTTGAAAGAAGGATGGTATAATGCTGCTTCGTCATTCGGGGGGAAATGAAGACAAGTTTTGGATCTATTTGATATCAGATGTGTTCTTTTCTTTAAATGGTGTCATATCAAAGAAGACATGTTGCTGTGCAATATCAGTGGATCTTTACTGTCACGTTGGATTAACTCATTTTTGTTTATTTTTGTAATGTTTTCTTGATTTCTATTTTTCTAAGATATCAAGTAAGCTTGAGTCAGGTGAGAAGATTAAAAAGAAATATGAACAATGGATGATGCCAGATTTTCCAAGTCTATTTTTTTAACTGGATGCCCTCATGCCTGACTAGGGCCTAAGCCATAGTTCATATGAGACAAATGTGTTGTAAACACATCCAAAACTGCCACATGCATTCAGGGTCTAACCATTGAGAGCAAATGTCCCAACTCCTCGTCACCACGTCTTAGCTGTGGATTCAGGCAACACTTTGTACTGTTTGGCTTGAATTTCAAGTATTTTTTCTCTGCCTGTGTGTGGCCTGTTTCTCTTGCTGTCATTTTTGTACTCCTCCTACATATCAACTAAGTAACTAATGTGATATGAGTATGTAAGTGTGAAACAAGAATGGTGTTGACAGAAAAATAGAGCATCAATTCTCAAATAGCGGCCCTCCGACACAATGGGTAATACTTTAGTCTTAACTCCTCACTTTGAAGCAGATGTAAAAGCCCTTTTTTTAATATTTATTTGGTTTGTATTCAGCTGAACTATATGTTTAGAAGCGGTTAGTGCTCTCGCTTCACAGCAAGAAGGTCCAGAGATCGATTCCCAGGTTGGTGCAGGGCCTTTCTGTGTGTGGCGTTTGCATGTTCTTCCCGTGTCTGCATAGGTTTGGAATGAGTTGTGTTGTGAGAGTGAAGGCGGGACAAAGGATGAAAATTAGCCCACGGCTAATCCGGCATGTTTACATCATTTGTTTCATGTATGTTCATTAACATGCACTGTCCTGACCGAATACATTTTATTTTATTTTAATTTAATTTAATTTAATTTAATTTAATTTAATTTAATTTAATTTAATTTAATTTAATTTAATTTAATTTAATTTTAATTTAATTTAATTTAATTTAATTTAATTTAATATGCACTAACAATGTGGCTCGTATGATGGTGTCTAATAATTCCTTAAAATTGTCATCAAATATGATTACAACAAAGGTAGGTTAACCGTATGTCCATCCAACCACAAATATAAGTACTAAAACCAGAAATATCTCCAAAGCTTTTTTACTAATAAAAAAGTTATACATGACAATATATTAATATTTCAAACTTAAGATCCATTTCTTTCCGAATCAAATTTGATCACTTCTTCCACTCCGGAAATTATGAAAATGATCATGTAGCGTTTATGAAAAAGCTTCTGAGTTGGTTAATACTGGCCACAATTTGAGAATTGTGTGTAGTTTGTGTTCATGTGTCCCTCCTGATTTGACAGTTGTAAAGTGTGATCCTTGTGTTTACCTTGAAGCTGCGATCCATTCCCTGTTCAGCCTGTTCCTTTTGCATATCACTGTCTTAGTAACTTCAGTAAAAAAAAAAAGAAAATATGAAGCACAGTTAGTTTGTGCATTTAAGAAAAGTATGCAGATTTTTAGGCTGCATCTTTGGATCTATTAGAAATTATTATGTGTATTTTCAATATTGAAAGCATTAAACACTGCTGTTGATATGGGATAGGCTTTCTCATTTTCAAACCAAAAATGAGCACAGTCGTGCCACTGACCAAAAAGGCTTATTAAAGATCCCTCAAAGCCCATGCTGCGAATGCCTTTGGGAAAATTATGGATTTCCTATGAAAATGACAACAAAACATGCAGAAAGCATTTACTCAACAGTGCTGTTTTGTTTTTTTTTTTTTTTAAATACACCTGAGTCAGAATGCTTATTTGTTCCCTGATTGACATGCAGTTTTGATCCGGAGCGTTTAGGGACTTTAGAAATGCTGTCGCCTTGATGGCATAGTGTCAAACGCCTGAACCTGCCAGCTGCCTGAAGAAAGCCAAGAGCACTTGATATATACTGTTCCTTACCACAGTATTTGAATATGCATGAATAAATGAGTTTCCCGATATTCTATGACATGCTTTGTGGACATGCCCCATATATTATGGTTGTATAATGAAATGTGGGAGAATATCAGAACTTTTTACTCTTGATCAGGAATATTTTGAGTGAAATAGTAAACACTGGATCCCAATCAAACGCTGTGATCCTGTACTCAGCATGTACTGCCATACGGCCATATGGCCCACAAGTGTATTTTATATCAAATAAACATATTTGTTCCATTCTGACAGATTTTTTACTTTTACCTCAGTGCATAAATGCATGATTTAATGGACAACAGCCCTTGAATCACTGTAACCCAGGGATATTGTGATAGTTCAGCCATAGAGGGGGGTAGTGTTTGTGTGCTGCCTGTCAGTAGGCTCTATATGAATCATGTGTGAAGCTGCCTCCATTCATCGCGAACCTTTACTGGCACTATTCCCAAAAATATTGCTGCCAAATTGGTTAAAAGCCAAACTTTAAAACTTTCTCTGTGTATAAATGGTTGAAGTGTTTGACATGCTAAACCTCATCCTGTTAATGTTATATTGTGTTTTAACATGATTCCTGTTTGTTAAATTGTTGAACATATGCAGAAGAGTAATAAAATAAAAATATATATCTCTATGTGCTTTGTCTAAATTAAACTGCGTTCCCAACACAACAAGTTTACAGACACCAACCCACATGCATCTTACACTTACATGGTCTAATTAACCTAATATATATACGATTAACAACTTACTTTGTCAAAGACATAGACAGTAGGCTTAGTCTATGAAGCGTATGGTCAAAGCTCAGCTCAACTGAGGAGTAGCGTGCTCGGTAGCCAACCCTGTATGGTATGGTATAGTAACAGCGCCCCATCAGACACAACAGAAAACTGCAGATTTTATATTAAAGAGCAACTCATCACTCATGGAGGATAATGCACAACAGGTAACTCCCTAGCCTCAGGTCAGCCTGACTACCGATTTGATCAGATAAGAGCCCCTTTATTTGATCAACAATGGGCGAAATTCAATGTTGCAACACAAAACAAAGAACAGCAAAAGAACAAAAGTATGCTGTCAAAAATCAAGATATACATTATACTTATGAAAATAGACTTAAAACTTTCCTTAAATCAATTAATCCACTTCAGTTCTTACCAAAAATACAAAATGTTTTAAAAAATATGTCCTGATCACTTGTGGTTTCCACTTTTTAGAGGAGATCAAATGTGTGATTTTTATAGTTCATACTGAAATTACTCCGTTTACCATTTAAACAGACCACTGTAAAGAGAGCCAATTGCTATTGTTTGCATGCTTTATCTCTGGAGTTTTAGATAGGGATGTATATTTGTATTTACAATGGTCCTGGGGGCATATACTACCCTGGGGTGGGGTGTAGATCAGGGGGTATGTGTTTAAGTTTGTGTATAAATATTCCGATAATGAATATGGTCACATACAGCTCAGCTTGTAAATAACTACACTACACTCTGACATGTGTATTTTTCAAAATTCACACACATATCCCCTAACACCCTGTGTCCCTCTACACACCAACGCCCTGCCCCAAGTAAGGATAGGCCCCTAGTATCTACCTAAATACAAATACAAATCCACGGTGTCACCTTCCTCCAGAGAGCCCCAAAGAGAAGCATAGGGAAACTGTCGTTTTCTTCATAGATTAATGTGGTCATTTCAGTATAAACAATAAAAATCACATTTTATGTCGTCTGAAGAGGAAAAACCACAAATGATCAGGAAATCACAATTTCATAGTATCATTGCAAAGCAATAACCAAAACAAAAACCTGTTTTAGCACATCAAAGCCATGCCTTATTTTGCAGTAAAGTCTTTGCACTATTAATTGTATTTTAAAAAATATATATACTCGATTTTATTTTTATTTTGTAAATTCTTATTTTATATGCATGCTTCTTTTATATATATATTTTGCTTTTGTTGCACCATATCAATAAAGCAAGTTCCTAGTTTGTGAATTTTGTTCACTGACTATGGCAATAAACCTTTTTTTGATCCTGATTGTTTTTACCATCTCTGTGACTTTGCTTTTTAATATGAAAAGGCCTATTAAAATGTTGGTAATTTTATCATGTATTTTGAGTCAGACCTTAGGCAAAATATATTATATTCTAATGATTATATATCTATATGTTACTATATTTTTGCAACCATCAAAAAATTAGGAGTAAAAGAGTACCAACAATACAAGTGGGGAAAAAACTAAATCCTATTCCTGCAAAAAAAAAAAAACTAATTTAGCCTGTATTCATAATTTACATGAAAAATTTGCCATTCTGTATGATATTTTCCCCCTCTCTGTGACTTTACTTTTTGAAATGATTATGAAAAATAAACATTATTTTGCATTAATTATTTTCAATTTATTTTTTTAGTCAGAATTAAAGTGGATTAACAGAATCAAGCAAAAAAGGTTTTAAAACTAAATTATCTATTATATTTTCAGCCGTCAAAAAAGAGTTAAAGAACAATAAACTGTTCAATTTGTAAATCCTATAATAATGGGCATTACAACATTTCAAATTGAGTTTTAGAAATAAATATTTATTTTAGTTCTATTGTTTGTTTATTTTACAGGGACAGTACAATTAAACATTGCCACCAAACAGGTAACCGATGTCAGGACACGTACATAAGGTTTCCAGCCACAAGCTAATTTGCAGCCTCCATCCCTGGCTTTTAAAGGTTTTTAAGAGGTTAGTACAATAAAGTAAGTATTAAAAAAATACAGAAAAGGATTAAAACACAGAATACATAGAAACAAGGCATATCTGTCCATTAAACATCCCAAGGCAGATTAATGTTCACACAGTTGGGTCAAATATGGGTCAAACTAAGATTTGTAACCAAAAATCCTCTAAATATATCTAGTACAGTAGAAATAATGGCCAATTTAACTGTGAAAAATTACAATACATTTTGCGTAACTTTTATGGTGGGGTGTCCACCACTTCTCTCTCCATGTAGATGTAATTGTCTTTCTTGGAATGATCCACTTCATGGCATTACTTACAATGTAGCATTTACTGAATTACAGGCGTTTTAAGTCCTCAAAAATACCTGGTTTCACCTATTTGGCCTGGTGGAGGCACCACCTTGTCTCAATAGAAAATATATACTTTAATCCCATATTGTGGGTAAAGAAAAAACATCTCCACGGCGACTGCTGACACTCCACCAGAAAAGTTGCGCAGTGAACCTTTAAATTTGTTTCACTACTACCACTACAGCTAGGCTATTACGATTTGCATTTTAAGTATGCTATGCATGGGATGAGCTCATCATTTTTAAGCATAGACTGAGCTGTTGAACGGGCAATTGACACATTATAACAATAGCATGTGTACTTTGACTGACGGGTAAAAGGCAAGCACTGCTTGTCAAAAGCTGCCTAAATAAATACATTGTCTGTTTGCAATAAATTATTTAGTAATGTCTGTGAATTTTCCAAAACGACAATCATGTACTGTACGAATGCAGTAATATTTAGGCAAAATGCCAGGGTCTGAGTGATGCAGAGATGGAGGCTCAGAGGTCAGAGGCGAAAGGCATCCCAGCATCCTCGCTGATTGGCAAAGGGATGTCGGCCATCTTGGATTGTAGCGGTGAAGAAAGATTGATGCGGTGAGTCTTTTTATTCGTTTTATAGTCTTTCTTTATTCAGAAAGTAAATGTACAGGAATCCATTCAAGGCGTGCACGCGCAAAACAATGTTACGACAAAATGTTTGGCATACGCGTGTGCATATTTTCCTTTGCTAAAACAAGCAGTCGCTTTCTGTTGTTGTTGTTGTGTGGGACGGAGGCGCACTAGGCCCAAACACGAATAACCAGTATTTTGTTTGTCAAAACTGTCAATTTGTTAAATTGACTGCAAATTATCAACCAGATTACATTATGGTTGCTGTAGCTGTTATGTCATTACCTGTAGTCGTTCCTTTTGTGTTTCATTTAGCCAAATAGCCTGCACTGTAGAGTGTTAGCTCAAATGCTAACATGTATGTTGATATATGGTTAGCTTTTAACGTTAGCAGAGAGCTGCACTAGCTACAGCATGAACTACTTCTAGTAAATATTAGAGGTTGTTCGTGTTTTATACTTACTTACTTATACAGTGAAGTATACAAATAGCCGATTTCACTCTGCTCTTTTGGACTACAATGGTTGGACCAGAGAATCGTTAAGTTTGTTAAAGCTAATCACTCATTCTGTGGACTCTGCTGGTACTATGCTAATAGCAACCTTTTTTTACGACACTGCTGCACAGGGAAATATCAACTTTTATTGTTATCTTTTTTTAATTCATCAAGAAATGACGCTCCTTGTGTCAAGTGTATGCTGTGGGCAGAATAACTCTTCATGCTTTGTGTCATGTTAAAGTTGTAATGCACGTGCTATGTGCTGCCTGTGTTGTTGTTGGGATTAGCTTGTTCGGGTCTAAACGATTTGTTCTCCATAGACATAAACAACAGAAATAGTCAGGGTCTGAACCTCCTGATGAATTAAATACATGTCAGTAGGCAGAAACAGTTTCAAGCTAAACAACATCGGTATGTGTATTTTTCTTTTCTTCACAAATTGATATGAAATTTGCCAAATACCATTCTAGTTTGTGCCCACTTTGATTTTCTACAATTTGTTATATTCTGTGGCTTCTGTCAATTTGTCCACATGATATTTGCTTCTTGTTTGCTATAGAATGTATTCAGAAGCTCTGCTGCTTGTAAACCTAATATGTGTGTGATCCTCCTGTATACAATTCTGTAAACATATTTTTTTACTAAGTGTTGTGCTACCACAGAAGTCCTCTTGCATTTTCAGGCTTTAGAAACATATCCTAATAATTATTAAATGTATTGAATGATGTATCAAACAGATATTTGAAGCAGTCGTCATTTTTAAAATGTGTGCTTTTTCAGGTGACACACGGCATGTTTGGTGCTAACCGGAAGAAGTTTATGGAGGGAGGGGTAGAGAGCGATTACACAGATGACACCAGCCTCTACTACAGCCAGCAGTCCATGTTCCCTCCACACCGCGCTGACAAAGATGTAAGCAAACAGAGTAAACCACCATATATATGTGCATCACCTCATTGAATCCTGTCACATGTATAGATGGAAAGTACAAAAATATTGGGAAACACATGCACAATACTGTAGAGCAGTGCTTCTCAACACTTTTTCTGGTGCACCCACCTTAGAGGATAGATAACTTATCCATGCCCCCCACAGTCTTGAGATATTATACTGGTATAATAACTGGGGGGGAATAATTTTTTTTTTACTATTCAAAAGCCTCAATTAACATGGAATATCAATAGCCTAATATTTTAATTTTATAAATTGGTGTAATCTGTATTTGTCTTTGAGTGATCATTGTAGAAAAAGATTCAGTTGTAGTCACCTGGGCACTGTTTTAGAAAAACGGATCTAGTTTGAGAACTCGGATACTTATCCTACTCAGTGTAAGCCCTGCCCATCGGATGGAACCACCTGATAATAGCCTGTCCTGCCCTGTTTTTTTTTTTTGTATCTTTTTATTTTTATTATTACACTGTTAACAAAAATAGTTACATCTGAAACCAATCTTCTTAACAGCCCTGCAATTGCTGTCAAAGTCCTAGACTTGGAAAGGGAGGAGAGAAGGCCAACGTGTGAAACCGGGGCACAGAGAGCTCTGCTGCTTTCTCAATGTATTGATTAACGTGTATTGCTGGCTTATTGTCTGTGGCTGAAAACGCATCCATTGTGCGGATTATGTAATAAACTTCTCATGCTCCCCCACCCCCCCAGTCAAAGAGTCATCTTTTTATCCGATTCGGATTCGGGAAATGTAACCTGGTACGGGGAAGGTTTTGAGTTCCGGGCTTCATAGTACAGTTTGGAGCACAATGGGGGACTCATCCTTCCAGCCTGCTGCTCCACGGCTGTCGAATGGACACCCTGAGCACCTGAGGATCAAACCTTAAATATCAACAAGTGAAGAGTTGTTGTTTTTAAGGGATTTTACTGTTTAGGTGTGTCTTGTGTATTGCATGTCTTTTTTGTTGCACTTTGAAATTTTGCTTTTAAATGTAATATAAATAAAATAAAACCCCCAAAGTTACCCTCTAATCCGTAGTTCATAGTACAGGCCTCAGAACGAGCGACAGAGGATGACTCACTCATCAGTTTGATTTCAATTTTCTTCACTTGTGCTTACAATAATGTTGTTTTAAGTGGCTAAGACTAGTAATTATCTTAGACCTAGATATTTACCATAGACTCAGCTGCCTTCCACCTCAATTTTAAATTATATAGAGAAAGTGTCCCCTATATCCCCCTGCCTTTAGGCAACAAGCTAGCTCTGCACATGTGATGCAACAACCGAGAAAGTACTTTATACGGCAAAATGTAAACAGAAAGTAAATTTGAGTGACACAGTGGCTACAAAGACAATAAATTATCGATCGTGCTCACTCGGAAAGTTCAGAGGAATTTTTCAAATAAAAAGGATGCAAATGCATATATATGCATTTATATACAAGGAGAGAAAGGTAATTAATTGTGCTTAATAAATGTGAGCGTAGCCTGTAGTGTTACCGCTGTTTACATGCTTTTACTTAGTTTTTGTTATGTCAGCAGTCAACTTATATAAAGCTAAACGAAGAGTTTTCACAGAGAGATTTTTGTATTTACTGTTGGATTTAGCAGCTTTTTCACATTTTAGACATGTTTTGAGATCTTACTGGGACAGATACATAACTCACTTTAATGTTTGATCAGTAAAAAGAAAAAGACTGCATCCTCTACATCTTCCTGTTATTTCTGCATTTTTATTATAATGCAGTACAATATCAAATATCAAAAAACTAACATTATTTTACTAAAATTGTGTTTGTTTTATGTTCAGATGTTGGCATCATCTTCTGCCTCCTCAACGGGTCAATTGTCGCAGCTAGGAGCCAGCTTATATGGCCCGCAAAGTAAGACAAACTTTTAGTACAATGCTGATCTTAAATTCATTTTAATATGTAGTTAAGTAAATTTAATTCTATTTTTTTAAAGGGCTGCATAATAAATCACACATTTTGTCTTTTCAGGTGCTTTGGGTTTTCCTATGCGTGGTATGAACAGTGGTGCTGCGCCTCAGCTAAGTCGAACTGGGTTGAACCAGTCTGCCAGCCAGCTTTCCAGTCATGCCAGTACACCAAACACAGGCACAATGCACACGCCACCTTCTCCCAGCAGGTACACGCTCAAGATCAGGTCTTTTGTGGACTTCTTTTGTTCCTATTATATTGTGTGTTGTTTTGTGTTGCAGGGGTATTTTACCTATGAGCAGAGGAAATGTCATGAATCATAGTCAGCAGGTGGGCGGTCCAACGGGACAGTCTGGAGGAATTGGAACAGGAGGAGAGCGAGGTGGAAGCAGTGGAGGCAGGAGTGGCAGCATGGGCAGCCCAAGCCGGTCCTCACCCAGCATCATTGGGATGCCCAAGCAGCAACAAGCACGGCAACCATTTACAATTAACAGGTAACTAACAAGTACTGTATCAATACGATTTTACTTGAACAATTATGAAAACTACAATTTAAAAAACAAATATTATTCTTGACCTAAACTTAACTTTGTGTTCTAGTTTTCCCATTAACCCAAAAACACAGATATCTTACATTTTACAATTACCACGTATGTGCATACGGCATCAGTATTGTATTAGCAAGATTTACTGCTACATACTTACTTACTTTACTGTACATCCAAAGTAGCAGAGAACATGTGTTTAATCATATCAGCGCTAGTTTTTCCTCTCGTCTGTTTTGTATGTATGAAAGTTAATGATGTCTTTGGGTGTGTTTCTGGCCAGTATGTCGGGGTTTGGGGTCAACAGGAATCCAGGCTTTAACATGAACAACTCCTTATCTAACAACATCTTCAATGGCACAGGTAAAAGGCCTGTCTCATCTCACTTTGTTGATTTCACATGTTTGTACAAATACATTAATATTCAGTTGTATTTTCTGTGACTAGATGGCAGTGAAAATGTGACGGGGCTGGACTTGTCAGATTTTCCTGCATTAGCCGACAGGAGTCGGAGGGATGGAAATTCAAATCCAACTCCACTGCTCAACCCGCTGGCCGGCCGAGCTCCCTACGGTAAACAAAAAATCATGAATTGAACCTTGCTTAAGTTGAAAATGTAATCTAATGCCATTAACAAGCATTTCTGTTGATTTTTAGTTGGCATGGTAACTAAACCGTCCAGTGAGCAATCACAGGACTTCTCCATTCATAATGAAGATTTCCCAGCTCTCCCTGGTCCAAACTACCAAACAAAAGATCCAACAAGCACCAATGAAGACAGTAAAACGGTTAGAATGTTTGCTTATGGATTATTAAATCCTGCTGTAGGACACGCAGACCCTAATTTGTCTGTATTTTATATAGAATCTGAACTCGTCAGGAAAGTCTGCATCAAACTCAGATGGTCCAAAGTTCCCAGGTGACAAGAGCTCTGTAGCATCGAGCAACAACAATCAACAGAAGAAAGGGATCCAGGTTCTTCCAGATGGTGAGACACAATCTACTTGTAAAGAAATTGTTTCCATATAAATGTTTTATATATAATTGTTCAAGTAAACTTAACAGCATGTTTTCCCTACGGTTTTGCCTGCAAATTTCAGGGCGAGTGACAAACATCCCTGCTGGCATGGTAACGGACCAGTTTGGGATGATCGGATTGCTCACGTTCATCCGGGCAGCAGAGACGGATCCAGGCATGGTGCACTTGGCATTGGGCTCTGACCTAACCACACTTGGGCTCAACTTGAACTCTCCGGAGTAAGACACATTGACCTTTATTACACCTTTGTATCGGTCTACATTTGGTTTTATATGTATTTTCCAATGTTGGTTTTCTCTCTAAATCTGAACATAGTTAAGTCATTTATGATTGTACTATGTACATGTGGGTTAACTGCCATTATGGGAATATTTGTTCTTAAATGCATATAAATATATATGTAAAACCCTAAAACAAACGTATATATTAAAATATTTTTGTATGGTTATTAAATAAAAATATTTTCTCTCCTTTTAGGAATCTGTATCCTAAGTTTGCATCACCGTGGGCATCTGCTCCTTGTCGGCCACAAGACATAGGTTGGTTTCTATAAACTTGCGTTTGTTAACAGCAGCCATTGGCTATGGTTTGAACAGTGTTTCCTTTGTGCAGACTTCCACGTCCCCTCAGAGTATTTAACCAACATCCATATAAGAGACAAGGTAAAATGCTCCACAAACAATGTTATACTTTGTTATTCTCTCATTTTTCATATGGTTTCTTATGCGTCTATGACTTCCAGCTAGCAGCTATAAAACTGTCTCGGTATGGAGAAGATCTGCTGTTTTATCTCTACTATATGAATGGAGGAGACTTACTACAACTACTAGCTGCAGTAGAACTGTAAGTACAAAGCCGCACAACTCTTATGTGGATGTTTATTGTGTCAGATTTAGAGATATAGTGAGGAACTGTTTGATGCAGATTTAACAGGGACTGGAGGTACCATAAAGAGGAGCGGGTTTGGATCACTCGAGCACCTGGTATGGAGCCCACGCTGAAGACCAATGCCTATGAGAGAGGGACCTACTACTTTTTTGACTGCCTCAACTGGAGAAAAGTGGCCAAGGTACAAACAGCAAATATTTTTACCCTTTTTAAGTTAAAGAAAAAAAAGAAAAAAGAAGAGTGTTATGTCATTTCTAACGCTGTCACTCTGACTTGTTTTTAGGAGTTTCATTTGGAATATGACAAGTTGGAAGAGCGACCTCATGTTCCCTCTACTTTCAACTACAATCCTGCCCAGCAGGCCTTTTGATTGGCTCTCCTGCCATGTGGCTTCACAATCACCCATTAGGTTCTTCTGTTCTACCCACAAAAAGAAAATCTGGCCAATCTGGACAAGAGACGTTACATCTCTCGAAAAGACTCTGATTTTAACTTTTCAGATTATATTTTTCATTTACCTCATATTTTAATTTTACCCTCCTTTTAAGTTTGCTTGGTCTGTTACATGCAACACAGTTCTATTACAACATGCACTGGCAGCACTGTCAATAACTGTCCATCTGATTGAGTGATCCATGTTTCTACTCTAAAATATGACTATTTTTGTCTAGAAAAGTTTTTCCACTTAATTTTAAGAACTAGATTTTAACGCAACATTATTGATCACCTTTTATGATGGATAATTATTTGGTACTGTGCTTGCTGTGTTGCTACTGTTCGTTCACTGTAAAAGAAAAGGTTTGTGATTTCACTTTATCCTACCTGGTTTTTGGCATTACAAATCATACATCCTTGAGCAGACAGTCAGCACAGTCAGGAGAGGAAATGCAATGTACATTGTAGCACTATTTCATAATAAAAAATGAAAATCCCTCTTTTGTTTTGTGCCTGCCTGTTATGTGGAAGTAAATTATCTCCCATTTTTTAAGACCAGTAGTATTATATCAGGAAGTCAAAAAGGTTCAGTGTTTTATCATATTTATATGGTGCATTAGTTTCCTCTGTAAACTGTCATTTGTAATTGCCCAAATGTTAAATTAGCACTTTTGCTGCAAAGATTTACTTTAGGACAGTTATATTCTTACCACATGCTTTCATTTTTATTTTGATATGCTTTCTTTGATTCCCTTTTGCTGGAATGTCATTCTTCTACACTCTACTTTCTAAACTTGCCTGAGAGGCTAAGAACGCATCCAATAATAGTAAATGTAACTCAAGAAGAGTTCTCCATCTCCAGTTGTAAATGTAATCTTAGACCGAGGGAGCACTTTGGAGGCCATCTACAGTGGACCACACCTGCCTCAGCAGCAGGAGCCGACAACCACCACTGCCCAGCGGCTGAGCCCAGTTGCATTTTCTGCGCTGTTTAGCTTTCTTGACACAGCCGCAAACTTATGACATGCAACCTGCAACTGAATGGACTGAGGCACTTGGCTGTTTGTTTTATATAGAAAAATGGCAGCTAGAGTTTTAAAAGAAAACTCAAAAATAAATATTCTGATAATGAAACTTTTATATTGCATTCTTATTTTGTTTTCACATTCTGAAACATGGAATAACTGAGCTCTTTAGCAGTTCTCGGCATGAACGTGCAGCCTTCACTTTCCCTGTACTAAGCAAAGGCCTCTTCCGTATGCAGAGAGCAGCAGTCCGGCCTCCAGGCTATGAGCTCATACATACACCTTTGACCAGTTTAGATTGAGCCTGCCTCCTGAAAATATGATGGAGCAGAGAGCAAAACACACAAATACTAGCCCGTTTCATGCACAAGAGGGCGCCACTAAACCATTGACAAAGAAATTAAGCAGGGAAGTCCACCAGAAGTATCATCTTCAACACGAAATTGCTTCACATGCGGACAATAGGCTTTGTTGAGTGTTTACATTGGCCTATTTTATTTAATTTGAGTCCATTTAAGTCTGCTATATTTAAAATAACTCAAATTAAACCGCGTTTGGTCTTCTTTTTTTTTTTTTCCAAGACAAAGCAACACACGTTTAAAAGGACAGAAAAAAAGATTTAAAGCAGCACTGCAAATGCTTGAGGGGGAAAGAATGATTCAAGGGCTGTAATTATTTTAACACTGGTTTTGTGCCATATCTTAACAGAATTGTGCCTTCTCAGTTTCAACAGACACTGAGCAGACTTTTTATACATTTTTAAATATTTTAGCATATTATTGTGGCATTTGTAACGTGTGTCTCAAAACGTGTGTCTCAAATTTAACAGCTTTAAAACAATAATTTCTCTTATGTGCTTTTGGCCCAAAAATAGGCCTCCTTCTATTAAACCAACTACCACATTCTGTGGATCTATAACAACCGCTATTATTTGGGCTAACAAATCACATTATAGACATAAGGAAAAAGCTTAAGCTACAATCAAACACAAATGACTGATTTAAGTCAATTTCAAATAGCCTAAGTTATTAACTCCACTGCTGGTGTGAGTGCTTCACGATCCCAGCAGACTCCTTGCATGCTGATGTCTGTTATTATTTGTAATCTTTTGATCTGCAGTGATGGTAATAATCCGGTCACATGCCTCCCTGATGACCAAATGCATAATGCTTTAGGTTTGTTTTCACCAGCCCAGTTTGAAATATATAGGCCACAGTAAGGTAACAATTCAGACATACTGTACCATGTATGCTCAAACTATTAATCAAAATCTACATAAAAATGGCTATGAATGTGTTTGATAACGATCAATAAATGTATGGATCACTGAAATTACACAGAAGACCTATTAGACGATGTTAATTGATTTTTAAGATTCAATGTAAAATGTATTTTAATCTTCCCAAGACCTCTCTTTTATTGAATATTTTCGAAATTGTGTTCCCAAATATTAATTTTACTGATAACACTTTTTTAAAAAATTCCTATTTACAAACTAATTTTGCATGATGTAAACCTCGTGTATGGTTTTGTATGTTTGAGTCATCTCAAAGTCACTTTACAATTCCATCATGATTCATTAACACCACATTCTGTGGCCCTGGAGCAGACTGAGAGGAGCAACAACAATCTGCACTACTCACTCATCTAGCTGAAGTGCTTTGCCCATAGACACAACAACAATGTACACTGGTCCAATTGGGTTCAAACCACGGATTTTGGGTTTGGATGTCCAAATTCTTCGACTGAAACAATTTGTAAATAAACTTAAAAACTGTCTCTGATCTGAAAGTTCATGAGCAAAGCCCCAGCACCAGCAGCCAACATTTGTGGCAGCTCCAGGAGAGCTCCGCGAGGCCTGTCCACACAGAGAGAATTGTTTGTATCCCAATCCATAACAAGGACACAGCCTTCACGGTCAAGGCACTGCAACCCAGGTTGTGATTGTAGTCCTTTTTTCCATCCTATATGAAATTAGTTTTAAGTTTATAAGATCTGCGAAAAAAAATTATAGTTCTATGTGACGTGCTCCATGTTAAGAGGCTTATCTCCTGCTGCATGTAACTGTGAGAGAACAAGCAGCCAGCCGCACAAGTGAAACACAAATCTGGATTGACTCATCATCAGGCCACTGGGGAAAGCCACACACCTATAACTGGTATCAAACTCAGAAAAGGCTTTATTGTCAGTGTCAGTGAACAAAAATGACTACAATGTGCAGAAATGTAGTTCTAAATTATAGACACTGTTCAAAGTGAATGTCTAAGGTGTTTTTTTATTGGCCAACTAAATTTAGAAAATTATTGTTTCAATACATTATATTGAAGCCATTTGCTTAAAGTGCGTGTGACAGGTTGTGGCGATTTTCTAATTTTGACTTTATTTGGTGTATTTATATCTGTTGTACATATAAATTATAGTTTTACACCAATCAAGTAGGTATTTGTGGACAAAACGTTGAAAAATCTGTATAAAATGACAGGAAGTGACATCACACTAGGATACTAGGATTCCAGTCCAAGTTTATGCATAATTTACACAAAGAAAGACTCTCTAAACATTAATTCAACAAAATAAAGGTGCTCTCATTTATTTTCACAAAATATTTTTTTTAATTTGTGACATCAGATTACCCAGTGTTTGCTGGGTAATTTCATATTTCGATGTCATCAATTACAAAAAGGAAATGAAATTATAACCCAAAAAATCTGCTATTTTGTGATAACATTTTGATCATTTTTAACAACATCCAAAATATGAACAAGGGAACAAGGAGACAAATAGGCAATAATAGCAGGAAGCTTCTGTGCAATTTTGAGTTTCCTCAAATAGAAAATAAACCTATAGAAGTTTGCCTTTCCACCCCACACACATCTGTAATGTTGCTGCCCCCATTGTGGCCCCAGCCCAACAATCAACTTGATGAAGTACAATGTGTGAGATCATTTCAATAGTAGGCATAGCCTATAACTTGATTCTCCCTATGGTTCACCCATTTAGCCCCTTGATTCTCAACCAGAGCATCTGGAAAAAATAGTGTGCCTGGAGATAGTCAGGTCTGCCTTGAAATAAAATGTACCTAATAATTTACCATTTACCATTTTGAACAAGAAACCTTTAGACTTTGCAGATGATCAAAAAATGTATTAACAAATGACGGTAAACAGTTGTTAATAATTCTTACTGGGATGTCACATTGTATGACGACGTGAATCCACTTGTCCATTGAAATCATATGTTCCACTTCAGTTTTGCCTCCTTTTCAGGAATTCAAATGTATTTGTTTACACTATATAGTTACACTGTCAATAGTACTTTGACAGAGTACTTTAGACATGATCAAAGCTGTGCAAGCTGTAGTTTGGTGCCTGTGAGTATGTGAGCATAATTCAACAGGTGAGCGTGCAACTGTGAGCTACATAAAAGCTTAATAAAAGCTCCATGACAGACAGATGTAAGAGTAAAGCCCAGAAAACACCCTGAGGCGGAGGCGGGAGCACGTGAAGTCACAGTCAGATAAAACCTCTCCAGAGAGGCAGCAGTCGGACTTGGCTCTCTTCTGTAGCACGACACATGCACGCTGTCCTCCACGTCCACCTCTCAATGCCGCTGACGGTGCACGGCTCCGCGGGGCTGCCATGGCGAAGATCCGGGTGTCGTACGAGTACTCCGAGGCTGAGGACAAGAGCATAAGACTGGGACTGTTCCTGATCGCCTGTGGCATCCTCAGCCTCTTCATCCTGGGCTTCTGCTGGCTCAGCCCCACACTTCAGAGCCTCCAGAGCAAACCGGCCAACTGCACGGTGAGCCCGGCCACGAGCGCCACGAGCACCGCCGCGCGTTTAGTGTGACCACGGAGACGGTCTGCGGCTCCACGATTTCAGAAATGTTTTTTAGCGGATTATTCCTAAATTATCCTGCTATCTAGATAACCTGAATCATGCATTCTTTTGTTTTTTTGTGTGGCATTTGCAAAAGTGAAATGTGTGAAGTTGCAGTCATATTTTGATCGCATGGATCAAAGGTCTAATCGCTTATTGATTTAGGTTCCTACAGAATGACTGCAGACTCGGGCTGCTAATAGGTCAGCAACTCAATTGCCTAATGTCTAGAGCCCATCATTTTTGAAGTGTTGTTGTTTTGGGCATCTCTGATAGAGAGTGGAGCTTTATCTGATCACACAGAGCTGCCATCACTCTTTCATCCAGTTCATCCTTAAACAGACCGACAGCTAAAACATGCTCCTTGTTTTTTAAAAGTGCTCTAGAAATAAAGAGTATTATTATTATTATTATTATTATTATTATTATTATTATTATTATTATTATTATTATTATTATTATTATTATTAATTTACTTGCATGGTATTTTGTCTCTACATTTTAAGAATGGGGTTTTCATAGTTTCTTCTTGATGATTGTTAAATGTGCCTTTATTGCAGGCTATGTTTAAAGAAGGTTCTCGTTCACTTTAAGTAACCTTTGGGCCACATTTATGAATTACTATGATAAGCCATATTGTGTGGGCTTTGCTGGTCCCAGTGCTGTGTCACTTTCATTATGGAAGTGAGAAACTGTTTGCGCAGCATTTCAGAGCTTTTGTTGACATAAATTACAAGTGACTACGCATAAAGGCTTGCTTACTGTTTCTGATGAATTCTTAGCTACATTAGTTCTGTAACAGTTGAACAATGTAGGCTACTGTTTTTAGTTGTGCCTCAATTTCCTAAAATAAAATGGTAACTAATAGATAACTGTGTTAATGAACAACTCATCTGATGATAAATAATGAGTAGGCTATAAAATGTGTTGACTGATGGAGAAATAATCCCTGACCAGTTGCTTTCTTCTATTAAGTCATTATTTTCTGCCACATACTAAGGTTGTGCAACATGAATTATTCAAAGCTTGCTCATTGCAACTTTAATTGCGTAAAAAAAATGATAATTCCCAAAGGCACTGGGATAGGCTCCAGTCACCCGAGACCCCTAATGGGAAAAGCGGTAGAAAATGAATGAATAATAATTCAAGTATGTACTCTGTTGTTTGATATGTTAATCATATAGTCATCATAACCTGCTTTGACCAATTATATAATAGCTAGTTTATAACAGGACAATAGGCGACACAAGTTTATTTGTAGAGCACAATTTGTACAAAAATTAATTCAAAGTGCTTTACATAATAGGAAAAGATGCATTGAAATCACAATGCAAACAATTCAAAACATAAATAAGAATGATAACATTTACTTTAAAAGAGAAGATGCTGACGATAAAATCAGATCGGAATAGGGAAACAACTTGAAATGTTAATAAAATGTGTGTGGCCAGTGACTTGTGTGTCTGTGTGCAGGTGGTGTCGGTGCTGCGGCCTGAAGAAATGTTTGAATGTGTGTTTACATGTGGGGCGGACTGTAAGGGCACGTCCCTGTATCCGTGCCTCCAGATCTTTGTCAACAACTCGGAGTCAAACTCTGTGGCTTTGCTCCACTTTGACGAACAACAACTGGTTCTCAATCCAAAGGTAAGATCACGTTTATCTCAGCAAGGCAAACGTTTGTCCAGCTGTGTGTTGAAATTATTATTATTATTTTTTTTAATTTATTGACCTTTACATAACCAGAAAAGTCTCACTGAGATTTAGAATGTCTTTTTCAGAGCAGTTCTGGCCCCAGCGAGGAGGAGCCGATTGTACATGTTTTTTTTATGAATGGGATAGTCATCTTATTGGTGTTAAACTGGACAACAGCACTAAGGGAAGAGTATAGAGCAAGTTAGCTGTAACTTTAATCTGCATTTTTACATATCACGGCACTGTTAGTACTTATCTGTACATAGTTGTCATCGTATCTTGTAAGTGCAGTTTGTGATCAGTGCTGGGCTCGTGCCTCGCACCTTTTAGTCGACTAATGGATGCGGAGATTGTGCCTTTAGTTGACAAAGAATTTATTTTGTCGACGGGAGCACTCGAGTGTAAAAAATGCACAGGTGAAATCTAGATTCTATCAATAAAGACACTGGGCTGTGGTTCTGAGTATTTATTATATTTACAGATTTAGGCAAGAAGAGACAGGACTTGAAGTCACAATGATAATGTGCATTTTTGGCTGTTTTTTATTCAATAAAATACACAAAAATAACATTTGTGTTATCATCCTCATCATCCTCATCATCCTCATCATCCTCATCATCCTCATCATCCTCATCATCATCATCATCATCATCATATTCTTCATCATCCTCATCCTCAGAATCATCAAGTTTATTAAAAAAGATACACAGTAAAAAACATTCCACATAATCAAAAAAACATTTTGAAAATGGGGCGCCCCTGAAGCTGTCCTTAGTTTATAGGTGAGGCCCATGGGATTATTCATATTAATAAAACTATTTTTACATTACTGTTACGTACAGTATCTACCTACTGACTGTGGAACCTACTAAATGTACGGTATGTGTAAATACGCACATAGAGACACTCACAGGTCTTACATTAGAAATATCTTCTCGTTCTTTTGAAAGGAAATCAGAACGTAACATCTCTTAAATGAAAGTAGATGAACACATCAAGATACACACAAAGGCAACATAATGAAAGGTTTGCATCATATAGAAGCCATCAGCAATACAGGGTTTTGGGAGTCACTATAGTTTCCTAGTATAGATAACATACAATTGACAGTAGACTTATAACTTTGGCCTTTAACCCTTAACTTTTGCGCAATGTTTTATGGCCCAGGTCTATCCCACTAACACAGATCATATGAGGATGTAGCATGTGGATTAAGGCTCCATTGTCTATTGGCTGCGACAGCAGTGTTCCTACACCAGAAACCCACATTTGTTTTTATATGTATTTCAAGCAAAGCGTCAGGAGAATTTTATCTGGATAGGTGTTCCTGGCGCAGCTGGCTGAAGTCATGAATGGCCCAAAAATAGATCATGGCTGTCCTTTTCTCTGAAAGAGGCAGTCAGATACAACAGATCATTTAAGCATTCAGGGAGAGTCCCATTAACAGAGGAACTGGTAAACAGCTGACATGTGCGCCTCCTGTTCAGTTGCTCATGTAATCACATCACGACTGACAGTTTGTCCAGTTGTCCAGAACATTTAGGATTACTAAGATTTTTGTATTAGTATTTGCACGTACTGGTAGAGCACGTTGACAAGCACGTTGACAAGTAGAAGTGGCCAATATTGACATTTAGATAATACTAGAATGTTGTTTTGAAGATATGCAAACTTTGAATATCAAGTATATATTATAGTATATATTATAGTAGAAAATGCCGCAAAAAGCATAAAAAAAATAATAAAAAAATAAGCCATTTCACATTTGTCTGATTATTAAACCTTCACTAACACATTTAACGCCATGTTTCAATACATTTCTGTTAGATTGACATAGTGTCTGATTTTGTCAGGATACTCCAAAAAAATATAAAGCTATTCATTTTTGTTACCACTATTGCAAGGTCTAGTTACTGTACTAGTTTGTCCCAGTTAGTAAAATGATAGACTAGAGTAGTTCTGCTCTGGTACCAAGACGCTCAATGAGACTATTTTGGCAAATTCACTTTTAGGGAAACAGCGCACACATTATACATGTCTGAAACTGTTTTGGCTGTCTTTTAAAACTAGGAAAATCCCATCCTCTTTTAGATCTGCAAGTACCCAACTGACCTCCAGAGAGTTTCTCAGTTTTGCGCTGGTGAAATCACTACAGTTAGTGGCCATTACTCTTCTTCAGTGCACGTCTGGGTCGTCGCTACAGCAACTGAGTAAATATAGAGGGAGACAGCGCGTCATCAATGGTGCTTTGTTGCCATGGTGACCACAACAGAGATGATGTAAAGAGGCAGGAGTTTGTGAGAGATAGATGGACATGTCATGCCTTGTTAAAGAGACTTGTAGTGATTTTGAAGAAGGCCGCACAGACAGAGAGTTTTGGGAAAGGTTTTATGAAATTACTCAGGCTCTAGAAAAGACATCTACAACGTGACAGGAAGAATAAACCATAAGATAACACATCTACAAAGTGACAGGAAGATTAAACACCATTTCCCATCATACGTTTATCATATGCACAATATCATATACCACATATTTCCAAGACTAGTTCTCACTTTAAATGTAATCACAAATGTTAAAAAAATATAATAGACATGCATGGTCCATCTGTATGAAAAGAAATATGGCTGTGATGGCAAAAACAAAGGGAATAATAATATCACAGGACTGAAAAAGTAAATGCTGTTGATGAGGTGAAAGAAGTTCTATTTAGTTGTAAATGATAGATGGCCTATAAACTTGCCTGTTTCCCGTGCGTCACTGAACTAACCGAACATGACTACACGGTTCTGTCTGAGTTTGGCCTGAGATGCAGCAGAGGAGGTGGTGAACAGACTGTTAGATCTTCTGTATACAATATACAGAGAGAATTGGATTGTGAGTGTGTGGGGGAAAGTAAATACGTAGCTGCTGTCTGTGTTTGAGAATATGAAGCTGCTTTAGTGGCAGATTATTGCAGAGTCACATTTCTATATTATATTGTTATTGCTCACTGTCAACCATTTGTTAATAAATAAAATCAGTTAAAGGGGACATAATATGTGACTCACCATGTCATAACAGTGTTTCCTCATCATTAGTTTACTCAAGGTTGTATTTTGATTGATTCATGTACGTTTGAGTAATCCTGTAGTGTCCTGCACGTGAGGTTTGAGTGCTCAATCCCAGTTTTCACCTTCCCCCTTCCCCGCCCACTTCTCTGTAGTTGTAATTTTTCACACTCCAGGTTGTTAAAAAATGTCACATTTTATTTATTTTTTAGGCCCATAGGCTTTGTTTGAAAGAACAATATAGTGTGAAATGGAAGTGAGACAATGGAAGACATTCAGCAAATTGTTGGAGCCGTGAATTGATCTCATGATGCAGCATATAGCCTGGCATAAGTGCTGCGGCGTTAACCACTCAACCACTGGGCAACCTTATAGCCTTTTTCAACAATAAAAATGAAAATCCGCAGCTTGTTATGGTGAGATTATAGAAGCAGGGCCGGAGCCCGTCCGCTCTGCAGTTTTGAACAGGAAGTCAACAAACCAGTTTCTATTATTAAGTTGCTTTAAATCCATATTCCAATTACTGAATTGGAAATACTGTATTAATGGCACCATAAAGCCATTATCTGAATTTGAAAAAAGAAAAAATAACGAGTTCAAATATTTCTATGATTACAAAAGCTTAATAATCAAATAACGAACTCAATGCCACAAGAAATAGAATAGGCAATAGAAGGTACTCAAAATCAATACTCAAATGAGTAGCAAAAGTTTCAATACTAATAGTATAGGTATTGATACTTTTGACAACCCTATAGTTTAGTTCAAAGAGTCTTCATGTCCTCCCATGTGACTTTTTCCAGTTGCTTTGGCTTTCTCCGGATACGTTCCCCTGATCCAAATTTTAAGTAATGTACATTAAAATACTAAATATCACTAAAGCATATCAGCGACAGTAGTTTTCCTTTATCGTGCTGAAACTGAAGCCTTTACTGATTTGTGTAACCTTTTACCTGTAACTAATGAGGGCAGCAGATGGACCTGGGACATTAGTGGCCTGTGCAGTAGGTGAAGATGCAACAGTTCAGCAGCTCAGAGAGACTGGGCGAGGTGGAACGAGAGAGAACGAGGGGAAAAGGAGAAGGGGCGATAGAAAGAGGTAATTAGTGTTGTGTCCTTAGGGGGTGATAAGTTAATGGCGCCGCCTGTGGACAAAATGAGTGACATGACATTAAGATCCAACCCAGCTGGACTGACAGACATCAGCCCTCTAAATGTATGCATGAATAAATGCTAATAGTACATAATTGAGATGGTTCTAAAACTATTTGACTTGAAGCAGCTGGATATATATCCACCAAAAACTCCAGAGTTTTACTTTCCTAATGTAAAGTTTACAAAAATTGCATTTGAATAATAAACTATAACAGTTTAGATTTATTCATACCACATTTGTAGGTCTTCTTGAAGGGTCACAGTGATTGTGTTCATGTGCTTGCATTTGATGAAGTCATAATTTTTTCCAGTTGCTACAACGGCAACCCATTGACTGAGGCTACCCTATCTGGAGTTACGTAGTATTGATGAACGTACCATCACATACCTATTAATGGTAGAGGCAGTACCCATAAAAGAGTATACAACCCTGGGGCGATCCAGGAGAAAAAGGCTTCTCGTCCTTGCAAGTCAAGAATCAACACTTTCTAAAGTTTTACGTAGTTATCTTTTTCTACCGCTTGTTCTCATTATGGTTGCGGATGACTGGAGCCTATCCCAGTGACTTTGGGGCCAGCTGGGGTTAATTTGAACTTTGTTCCAGTCTTTGTTTAACAGTATGTGGACGCTGTAATTCCAGAAATACTGTATTAACCATAAAACAAGTCCAAACATCTAAACATCAAAACAGCAACATCTATCACAGAAGTATAATCTACCAACTTTTAGACTGTAGATAACCTACAATATGTCCGTCACATCAAATCTATTTATTAGAGCAGCTTAGTTAGGCATTGTATAAAAGGAAGCATTATAATAACTTGGTTACTTACAGTGGTGAGGAAACTGTTTGCCCCCCTTCCTGATTTTATTTTTTGCATGTTTGTCACACTTAAATGTTTCAGATCAAACAAATTTAAATAGTGATCAAAGACAACACAAGGAAACACAAAATGCAGTTTTTAAATGAAAGTTTTATTATTAGGGAAACCAAAATCCAAACCTACATTATTTCGGAAATCCAACCCCCGAAAAGCTGCTGGACCAGACGTGTTTCTCCCGCCACCTTAAGACACTGTGCAGGAGTGCTGTCCGCCGTCTTCACAGACATTTTTAACACCTCCCTGGCGCCACATCCCAGCCTGCTTCAAGAAGTCACTGGACCTAATGACTACAGGCCTGTGGCGCTGACGTCTGTAGTCAAGAAGTCATCTGAACGCCTGGTCTTGCCCCATGCTGGACCCCCTGCAGTTTGCCTATAGAGCCAACAGGTCTGTAGACGATGCCATCAAACTGGCACCTGGCTTCATCCTCCAGCATCTGGACTCCCGGGAACCTATGTCAGGATCCTGTTTGTGGACTTCAGCTCTGCTTCAACACCATCCTCCCTGCTCTGCTCCAGGACAAGCTCTCCCAGCTCAACGTGTCTGACTCCACCTGCAGGTGGATCACTGACTGCAGGCGGATCACTGAAGAATGTCTCAGACACTCGGACTATCAGCAAAGGGTCTCCACAGGGCTCTGTACTTTCTCCTCTGCTCTTCCTTGTTACACAAACTGCTGCACCTCCAGCTACGACTCTGTAAAACTGATCAAGTTGCGGACGACACCACCCTCATCGGGCTCATCTCAGACGGGAATGAGTCTGTCTACAGGAGGGAGGTGGACCGGCTGGTGTCCTGGTGTCCTGGTGTCTGGTGTCCCCCCCATCTCTGGTGTCCTGGTGTCCCCCCCCCCATCACCACTGTGGACTCCTTCCGCTTCATCGGCACCACCATCACTCAGGACCTCCATCAGAAGTGGGAGCCCTCCATCAGCTCCCCCATCAAAAAGGCCCAGCAGAGGATGCGGTAGCTGAGCCAAGCTGCCTGTGCAGATGGTGGTGCAGTTTTACACAGCCATCATGGGGTCCATCCTCACCTCCTCCATCACTGTGTGGTACGCTGGAGCCACAGCCAGGGACAAACAAAGCCTTCAGAGCATTGTGCGTTCTGCTGAGAAGGTGATCGGCTGCAGACTCCCATCTCTGCAGGACCTGTACGTCTCCAGAGCTCTGGGACGAGCAGGTCGGATCACTGCTGACCCTTCTCACCTTAGACATGGACTATTTGAGCCACTCCCCTCAGGCAGGAGGCTACGGTCCATCCAGATCAGAACCTCTTGCAATCAGTCTATTGCAGCGCTGTGGAGGAATTTTGACCCACTCATGTTTGTAGCATTGTTGTAACTCAGCCACTTTGTAGGGTTTGCTCCTTGAAAAGCTCGGCCCTTCATAAAAACAACCGCATTCACACTCCAGAATTGAGTGTATCCATGTGACTGTAGTCACATGACAGAGACATTAAATACTCATCATGCACCTGTTGCCAACTAAGTGCCCTGTTGAAGACATTCGTGAGTCGAAAAGCATTGGCGTTTTAATAAACTAAAATCATTTTTGCGCGCTAATCGGAGTGCCTCGGATCTGTTTCTTCTGTTGTTTAACTGCGTCTGTGGGGCTGTGGCCCTGATCCTACAAAGAGCACTTTATTTACCACAAGGGACCCAATGAGCTTTCCAAGTCATCTCCTAAATTATTATAATAACTCATTTTAATAATATAGCATCCATACAAAAATGACCTTATGTTATGGTTATGACTTATGAAGGGTCGATGGATGCTCTGGACTGTAAATTCAGACATAATGTTTTAGACTGATATTCAACTGCATTAGTTTAATTAGTCTTCACTCTTAAAGCCAAAATTTGGACAGTAAAAATAAATGCTATGTTGTTGTTATGTGTAATTTTTTTCCACTGAAATTGAAGTCACATTTGGCGAAATGGTCATTCTTATCCAAAGCTATGAGTCAAATCAATATATGCTCAGTTTTTGTCTTTGTATTCCTGTTGTTTCTTTCACCGCAGAGACTGTTTCATTTAATGCGTCTGAGCTCATTCTGGCCTGGTATCAAATGTGACCATAACTCTCTGACAGACTTCAGAGAAACACAGGAATAATTTAGGCAGTCTAGCTTGGTTGTGTATCCTTCATTAAACTTGAGATTGATTAAAATCCTTTGTGTCTGAAAATGGACCTCTATTATTTCTTTTACTGCAGTTAGAGACAGCTCCACTCAGTGATTTCCCAGAGTGCCTTTCTCTCAATCACATACTGTATAAAATGTGCTCCTGAGTTGTATAATAAGTCTGACAATGTGCAATGTAATGGATTTACAATATTTACCTTTGTTTAACTAGGAAAACCCCTGTTGAGATCAAGGTCCCTTTTTCAAGGGGGACTTGGAAAAGAGGTGAGCTGCACACTTCAGAAGCAGTAATAGATTACATTGTTACAAATGGTAACATGCATTTTCAGATTTTTACAGATAATTAATATAGATCAAAAACAAAATTGATCCTAACACCGAGTCCTGAGGCTCGCTGACCTTTGTACGCACTGTGATCTGTTCAGCAGATATTCAACCAATTCACTTTTTGATAGGAAATGCAAATGACAAAAACGTTTTTATCATGAGAGCGTGTTCCACAATATCAAGTATTAGTTGGTATAATCTCTCATTTTCCTAGGAGTGGTCCCATAGATGAAATTGTAAATTCAAAGTGTGATACGGTCTTTTGGGCAGTGGCTGTTTGGTCTCATCATCGTAACGCTCATTGCAGCCTTCTTCATAATGGATCAGACGTTCACTTTAACCACAAACCACTCATTTTTGGACAGTAAGGTATTTTAAGATTTTAAGCAAGGAGAAGGATGGTGTGAAATAGTTGTGAAGGAGACCATTTTTGTTAAAAAAAGAAAAGAAAAGATAATCCCCCTGAACAGAAATTGTTAAAAAGAGAAAAAGAAAGAACATTATTTGTTGTTTTCTTTGATACATTTATTTTATTCTACCTTTCGGTTGGAATATTTTCACCATTATTTGGTTTTAAAGTGTGTTTCTAAATATCTCAATATAAAATAGAAATTGACTGCTCTTATAAAAAAATGAGGGAGGATTTTGTTATTCAAAAGTTATTCAGTTCTTTCTGTGCCTGTCACTTAAAGAGCAGCTGGTGTAAAAAGCAGGCTGGTTTCTAAAGAGAGAAAGGGCGGAAGAGACGGAGGCAGGTGGGTGGTTCAGCTCAGCTAATTAGCTAAGTAATTTCCTCATTTATGGCTTAATTATGTCATAAATGTAAATGACAGGAGCAGTGGGGTATCCAAAGGACATCTCAGTACAGCTGACTGTTGAGGATCCACTTAACATGTATTAATGGTAAAATATGATATCTTATTTAACTCATAATTTACTAATATTCTCTAATTGGATAAACTATTGTGTTACAAACTTGTTCTAGAAGATAGGTGATGACAAGGATTACCAAAAGTGAATACGATGCAATGCAGTCTTACTTCGCAATTTTATTAGCCTAAGCCATTTCTGTTACATACTTTTAAAACTACTTTAATAAACCGTAAGAATACTTCCCAATATTTTGACATGTTGAAAGTGAATAGGAAGATGTCAGCAAACGTGAAAAGCTCAACAGACAATAAACTAACCCAAAAAATTATGAAACGCCTTATGTAATCAGAGATGGATGACGATCACAGTAATGTAATTTTAAGCAATCGTAAATTAATTAACTGGGGCGCCAAGAGGCACATTAATGTCTTCTGCCAGGGCCCGAAGTCAGGACATTATTAGCCCTTAATAATTTCTGACATTTCCTGACAGGCTGTTTTCACCTGTTTCCCTTCTCTGTAATTGCCCTGAGGAGACAGTAGTGTGAGCTCAGGTCGTACTTCTATAAGAAAGAGACTATTTGCATGTCACTGCAGACCACACTTGCACCTCTTTTAGGGCTCCCAAACACTCACGCAGTCTGGTGTGTAAGCGCGTTGTCATAGTAACCCCACATGATCTGAGGAAGTTGTGTGAAGTCTGATTTGATCTGATTTGATTAAACACACACCAGTCATTTGAATCATTGCTATTTGAATGGTCACTATTACAATTATTACATTTTTTATATTATGTAGAATAATCAATGTTTTCATGGTAATTTCCCTTCACTTTTGTATATGGCAGATGCCCTCCCTTTTTGCATCTGATGGTAAAGTGAAAACAGAAACAAAGAGCTGGAAAATATGCTGTTATTGTCTTATTCGTCTTCAGAATTGTAGTCTGTTTCTCAGTTGTCACACACTGAACCGCTCCGTGCCAATCACACCATCGTTGTTGTTGCAGCAGTTTGATCCATAGTAACAGCCAAGTACCAATCAGCCTCCTGTGATGCTCTTGTTAGTGATGTGCTGAAACTAGTACAAGTACAACGAGCTTATCTGCATTCTGCAAGACAGCCTGCTATTATTTAAGGAAACCTGCTGGGTAAGCGCTCCCGCTCTCCAAAGACACCAGAACAACAGTGCTCTCTACCTTTGCATTTGTGCAGTGAATACAATGGTCTAACGGCAATGAGGTTCACAACATTTACAGGGATGTTACCTGATGTTATTGGTATTTCTTTTCTTCATGTTTTGTAACAATTATAAGACAATAATATTGTTTACTGACAACGACTCAATCAAAAATCTCCCTTGGCAAAAGTGTCACATAATAAAATGCCTCTCAAACTGTAATGCTTGTACAGGTGGTGTGCAGGGCTCTCTGCAATTTTAAAATTTGGTTAATCATTATTGAGAACTACTTCATCCATGGGTCAGTCTAGTTTTAGTCCTGGTTTGTCCTGATAAAGTCCGGGTTTAGATTTGGTAGTACTCAGGAAGCCAAATACTATCTTAGATGGTACTTGGTGGGAAAAGGTTGAGACATGATACATAAGCACTTTCAAATTTCAAAATAATACTATTTTAAAACTTTGGGGGAAAAATTGGGAAAGCCACTTATACTTTCCTAATTTGCAGCTCTGTGCATTGATTAGTCGACTAAAAGAGGGTGTGGCACTGGCAAACGCTTACAAAATGATTATGATCTCACGCGAAAACTGGTAAACAGAATTTTAATTAGAGAAAACTGTCCAAAATGTTCCTTTCTACTCTTATACATGAACATCCATACAATCCTAATGAAATAACGATTTGACTAATAACAAACTTGGTCGACTAAGACACCATCGACCGATTAATGGAGCCCACTTCAAAGTCAATTTCTCATTAATTTTTGCCATGGAGAAGAGTTAAAAGGCACGATGGAGGTAACTATTGCCCAGTTGTTTTCAGTCCAAAAAAACACATTCGGCAACATGTTTGAATAACTTTGCGGTTTATAAAGTTTCACAAACAGATATTATAGGTCTTCTGCTCATTACTGCAGAGAGCCCCGAGCAAGCTTTCAAACATTTAAGACTAATGTGTTTAATTAATGGAATGGCGATCACTGTTGAGCTCCATTGGCTAAATAACTAAAGGACTACAACCCGAACTGAATGTTTCATTAGGTTATGCATTATCATCATCTTCCATGTGGGACACTAATCATACTTTGTTGACTTTAAACTATAGCTGTTGAAGTCTCTGTATTTGTCTGTGTGTTTGCCAGTGCTCGTACGTTCCTCCCTGTGAGCGGGACAACCAGAAGAACCGGGACAGCGTTTTGTGGTGGGAGGATTACTTCACCAGAGAGGTCAGCTCGCAGTCGTTCACCTGCTTCTTCAACCAGCAGAGGAGGTGAGGCGCTGTCAATGGGGGGGGGGGGCTCAGTTTGAGCGCTCACACAAAAATGCTGAGGCGTAGGACGTGTGAAAGTTACCGTGGCGACAGATCATTGTTTCCAAGCGCGAGTGACCAGCTGCTGCATTCACTCAGTTAAAGACAAGTAAATGTATGCACAAGGAACACATTTTCTGACCGTTTAAACGTTAAATTGATAAAATAAATAAAGTTGTGGTCGTATATTTTTGCTTGTCAAATTATAACCATGATGTAAATGATGCTGCGTTCATGTGGTCCTCAAGGAAATGGTTTCTGATTAAAAATCCTCGAACGCTAGCACAAGCCCAGGAAAAGAACTCTAGAACTCGGATCAAATGCTGCTGTGCGGAGATGGACCACATCAACTGATTTGTTAATTCATCTTACCCATTTGAGCGCTTGGACTGAACTTACTACATTTAGTTACAATTGTCCATATCATAAGAACAAGTATATTCGACCCGTCACTATTTTTTTATTAATTACAAGTGTAACCCTAGCTACAGTTAGCTAAAAATAGTCTAGATAGAATAGACTTTTTTTTTAAACAAATACATTTAGCATTTGAGGAGGCTAACAACAACAAATCAGTTAGCACTAAACACTGTTAAAAAGTGGACTGAGGGATTTTATTATTGGTGACATCTTATTGGTGAGATAACAGCACCTGAGGACCACATGAATGCAGCGTTAAGACGAGTTTTGTTGACTTATTCATAGTATGGTTGCTATGGTAACAGTTATGGAATTACTGTCCAACCATGAATGAGAATATGCGTTAAACCTTAACCCTGTCATGTGCACTGTACAATGTGTAATCCCTCTGTTGTCCAGGTTGGCTGGTCTTATATCTTCAAAAGACATTATTTTAATACAATGATCTGTAATATATTATATATATATATATATATATATATATATATATATATATGGTCAACAATAACAAACCAACTCAGGCCAACACAGAATGACAATAAATAATTCTCGTAATCTCTAAACCCATTGGAGATGAAGCATTCACCCTTTAACTAGAGTATTGTTTAAATAGCAGACTGAGATGAGCCACTGCTTTGAATTCAGGTCAACACTTCCAAATATAGTGAAAATAGTAAAGGCAGGAAAACCCTGAGAACTCTCTTAGTCAGCATAATCTCTTAGTTTCACAGTGCTTACCTGTGCCCTTGTGTACTTCTTACTTCAGCAGCTGAATGATGGTTTGAAAGAGGAGTTAAGGCATTTTTGTTAACAAAAAAAACAGGACAAGAAAAGAGAGAGAATCCCTCTTTAAACAGGAAAGGAGGTTTAGGGTTCAATTTGCCGGCCGTCTACAACAGTGTTTTGAGGCCCTGGTCTGCCAACAGTACAGATCTGTCAGATGCTTATCAGGTACGCAGTTGTGATGAGGGAGCTGTAGTCAGCAAACAGTAGGATTTCTATGGCCCATTAGAGGGCTGTTAGGGGAACAAAGAAGATTAGTTTCAGATAACTTGGAAACTTGGACAGTGTAAACAAAGCCAGACTAAATGTTTGTTCAGGTTCATCGACTAGATTGGCTTCCTCTCTGATTCACTTTTATTGTTTTGCTTTTTCACACTGTGGTCCAAAGAAAGAAAGACACATTTTATAACAAAGGCTATTTGCCAAAACGTAATCAAAATTTTAAGAGGTTTTGAACATCTACCAGGAAACTGACAGAATAATATAAAATCTGTTTATGGTGGATTTAGGATTCATTGATCTTGATATAGTAGTGTGTTGAAACCTTGTGCGAAATAGAAGCATCAATCATTTTTGTGCAGATACATTATTTGGACCATTTTCACACATTTAATCACACCGGTATTGATGATTTAGTTAATCTAAGGACATTTTATTCCTCAATGTGTGTATGTGTGTGTATGTGTGTGTGTGTGTGTGTGTGTGTGTGTGTGCGTGTGTGCAGGCCTGATGACGTGCTGTGGAGGCGCTCCCATGACACCAGTGTGCTGCTCCACTGTGTGCTGTGGCCGATGGTGTCTCTGCTGCTGGGCACTCTGATCGTCCTCCTCACCATGTGCGCCCGCTCCCTGGCTGTGCGCGCCGAGGCCTTGCAGAAGAGAAAGTACTCCTATGAGGTGTGCCAGGACCTGGGTAGTGCCGCCTCGGACCGGAACAAGGCTGCAGACCCCCTCACCATGAGTTCGGACCCTGAGCTCTCATCTCCGTCACGGACATTGCCCTTGTTTGCCGTGCCAGTGCGTAGACGAGATCGTGAACACTGAAATGGACGGAAACTGAGCAATTAGCAACTGAGGTGGAAATACCCTGAGCCATCTGTGCGGTTCAGGATGTCAGACGATGTTCAGTCTGTGGCATATGACAGATTTGACTCAAATCTGTTGTCTCTGTTTGAGCTGCCGTACAGTTCTGCTCCATAGGGACACAGGAAGGGTACTTCAGACAGTAGCAGTGCTGTAATTTATGTGGCACACTGCAAGTCTCGGAACCTATAATTCTCTTCTGTCTTGGAGCTTTAGCGCACTAAAGTTGGCTGAATGTATTTAAAAAGGTTCCTCTTGTAGCTCAATCCCAGTAGCCATAAAATGTGCACTTTTAGACTTATGGAGCTCTGAGTATTAGTGTATTCTTCCTCGGGCTGCAACGCCTAATTAGAATAATCCTGACTAATCGACAATTACAGTAATTGAAAACAGATTTAGTAATTGTTAGTTGTTATTTGTACAATTCAGACTCTAAAAAAATAATTTCCTAACAAAGACAGCCACATAATGAAATCAAACTGTCAAAAAAAATAAAAGAATTTGATTTGTATCAAAAATATGCTTTATTTGTAATTATTCTCTTTCTAAATTCTATTTGGTAAAAATACATCTAGAAAATCTTAATGTTCAATAGAAATAATTCTTTAACAAGCCGACTATAAAAGTTGCCGCCTTTGCCTTTTATCTAAAATCTAGTTTGTGTTGAAAAGCTGTTTCTTTACAGTTTGTATCTAAACACTATTTACTGTAAAATGCGGAATCAAAACTACAGCCATACTCTGAAAAGTATATATTTTATGTAGCAAAAATAGCAAAAATACACTCTCAGTTTTATTGTGTTGACTATCAATACCAACCAAGCACTTCTAATATTGAAGAAGAAATATCATTATTTCAGAAAAAGTTGTAATGTTTAAGATAAGATTTTACAATACCTTTTATGTACAAAGCCGTCAGTAACAGCGCTTGACATTGTAAAATCCCTTTTTAGAAATTGTTGACTAAAGTCTGTGGCCGTATGTTCATGGAATTAACTAAAAGGTTGCTGGTAAGTACTGTATGTGAAGCTTGTTTTTGTTGCTAGTCAAATTTGTTAAGGCTGTTTAATGAGTATCTGCGTATTAGTCGGGGAATTTTTCTGAGAAGTAATTCGTGACACTTCTGGGCCTTTTGTGCTCTCAAAACAGGTTCCACATACTTTACATCACGTAAACCGTATTAGTTTGGAGTCAGATGCTTGAATTGGAAGCTCTCGTGTATAATAAGGTTTATATTTTACTTGTGCACCATGTCGATAAGAAACAAACATTACTGAAATCTTCATATTGGCCTAGCGCTTAGCTGAGGTTCACCTGGTGCATCATGCTTAGGGGGATGAACCCCCCCAGTCACTGCTGTAGCTCTTTGGGCTGTTTTTGCATCTTCTACATATTTTGTATTACTTAATTGATTATAAAATGTAAAATGAAAAATCAGTGTTTTGAATAATGTTCATATCTGACGTTAGCTTCCACAGCAGTAAAGCCGGTTGATGTAGCAAAGGGAATTCTGTATATCCAGCGCACCTTACAATTTAATAGCATTTTTTGTCGAGCTCTATTATTACTGTTAAGGTACTATTTTGAAATTAAAGACTATACTCTCCAAGGTTCATCCCTACCTCGTTTTGTTATATTGCGATTGACATTTTCAGTGATTTGTTCTGTAGCGCCAAATTGGGCAAGGTTAAGGAAAACTGTAAACTTGGGGTAAAAGCCATTGTACTTCTATGTGTGTGACTCCTGAGCCATCTCTCCAAAGAAAGTGTGTGATGTAGCCTTACCGTTCTTACAAAACTAACATTATCCACATCATTTAAAGCCGTATGCAAAGTGTGGCCCCACCCGTCTCTGTTCTTCATCTCTAAATGTTGAAATATACTATATATCTTGCACACTATTTAAATTGTCTGTGTTTAGGTCAAACTGTTCGAAATGTTGAGTCTCAGTTTGTACTTCCCATGTTTTTGTTTTGTATCTTGTCCTCTGCTTTGTTCAGCTGTGACCTTTGTGATCAGGTTAGCTTAAATGTCTTTTCACATGCAACGACTATAGTGCCTGATAGAGACCTTTAAATAAAACACCTTTTGTGCTTAAACCGCTTTTGTTTCACTCTTGACCTTGTATTTCACTATAGAAGCAGACTGGATTGTATGTTGGCTATGTCCTTTCGTTTGCCCTGGTTTTTCATTAAAATAATAAAATCCCATCATAATCTCAGGCTCCTGAGTGACCTCACTGTGGACACGATGAAACCATGAATATCCAATGATTTAGTGAAGTAAGCTGACCCTTCGTGCCTCATGACCCTCTGCACAATACTCAAACACATTGTTCTGTACTTTACTAAATCCCCATCGAAATGAAATATTTCTGAGTGACACTTATTCCAAAATCACACAACAGAAAAGTGTGATTCGATCCTGAAGGAAGAGAAGCATATGTTTGTTCTTCCTTTGACTGACAGACTGTTGCTTGTGCAGTTATTGCTCGAGCTTTATCCAGGATGGACTAAGCAGTGACAGGCTCCTGATGCCCCGTTGTATGTGGGTTACCCACTTCTCTTCTGGACTCCCTGCCCTAGATCAATATGGAAATCTAAAATTTGAAACTTTGTTGAGTGTGCTGACAAAATGAGGACAGTTGCAGATAAAGTCAAATGCATTAAACAGTTGTTTTAAGGCAAATTAGGTTAGTTGTTTATATTTTTATATTTTGTATTAAATCTCATAAAAAAAATCCAGTAACTGCACACATGAACATAAGTACAAAGCACTGATACAGAAATTAAAACTTAAAAAATCAATACTCTATGTAAACACTTAAATAACTGCATATTTGTTTCCAAGTTGTGTTTTGACATTACAGCAGGTTAAAATAGACAAAGCACATTTTGAATATAAAATAATTTGCATGTATATAGTCCAATTACACTCATTTTTTATAATATAAGAGAGTATTACATCAATATTTACATTCAGCAATATGTGTAGACTTAAATTAACAGCTTATACTTCACGTGGCAGTGAGAACATAAGTGCATCGTTTCAAAATGAATGCTACTTTTGTCAAACCATTTGACTAAAATTCAGCTTAAATTCTTTTTTCTTTTTTTTTATGGAGCAACGCATCTGATCAGAGTGTGTTGCAGGTTTTTAAATGCGCCAGGAACTTTGAATCTCATCAATACAAGTTTGGAAGAAGATATCACTGATCATTACAACCTTGATCTTCAGTTTAATCTTTTAAACGTCCAGTGTAGATCAAATCTGAAAATAAATTAATTAATAATGATAAAGTTTGGCAGATTAAATTATAACCAAAATCAAACTCAAACATGGAAAACACAAGTGTGACTTACCACGGCAGTATTCAGGGTTGTAGTTTTCGTATATCGGGAAAAGAGGGTTTTCTTGTTCACTGCGATGTTTCCTAGCTCGAAGGACATCTCTCACACACTGGTGCAGGAAGGAATACTGACACTGCAAGACAAACAAATACCGTTTATCATGTGTATGTTGAATATCTGAATGTTATCCTATTCAATTGTAACAAAAAAGCAAACCCAGTTTATTGAGAGCATCTGCAGCGCCCTACGTCAGCTTCTCGTCCTGGGGTAATTTTAAGTTTCAATCAATTCAAATCCAGAAGCAAATGTTCATGATTTACAATCATTGTAAATCAGGTGTCATGAATTAGAAAAGGGGACAACACGGGCCGCTCGGTGGCTGAGCGGATAGCACTAATCCGGCTCTGACAAGTTGCTGCATGCCCTTCCCCAGTCTCATTCCCACGCTGCACTGTCCTGTCCAATTAAAAAAAAGGAAAAGGAGACCACACACCTCTGTCTGAACCATGTGTTGCCGGTGAAGTCGGAGGTCAAACACACTTCCGTACAAGTCGACAGTGCCTTTGGAGTCCAACTGCTGCAAAACCCGATCCAGAGCAATGAAAGTCCCAGTGCGACCAACGCCAGCACTAAACACAAACAAAATCATCAAATAAATATATAAGAACATGACAAAGGGGTACTGAGTATAGGTATAGTGTCTGCCACATGCTTGTATGTCAAAAAAGTAGTTTCTTTGTGTGTATTATGCATCAACTTTGACTGGAATGAGTATCCGTAGTGTGATGCAAGCGCTTGAGTCGCACCTGCAGTGAACCACAGTGGCTCCAGAGCTGGGAGATCTGTCCACATAATCTCTGACTGTGCGGACAAACTGGATGAGGGACTGGGTGCTCTCCGGGACGCCGTGATCAGGCCAAACGGTGTAGTGAAAGTGGCGCACCAGCCGAGGGTAACTGCAGCCGCTCTCCTGCGTCACAAACAGCACGCGTTCAACTATACGTAAGCGTCGTGGAGACGTGAGGGCGGACACGGCTGGGGTTTACCGAGGTGATCTTGAACTCCCTGATGGTCCACTCGGGCAGCACAGACTCTGAGAGCATCTGAATGACCAGGTCCCCATAGTACAGAGGCTCCCGGTCTGCCGGCCAGTACTGGTCACACTTCACCTGGAAAGCACACCTTCAAATTATTCTCGTGTTTACATGAAAATAAGATTGTAGTTGGGAATGCAGTAAAAAGGTGCAATTAAAAAATTGTTATGCACAGACATCATTTTCTTTCCAAAATTTTCTTTTTTTCTTTTTTTTTTGCCTAATTTTTTCCCTGAAGCTTTGTTTCGCTCAAATTGGTTTTAGTTTAAGTAATTCTCAGTTGTTGCTTTGATAGTGAAAAGCATGTTTGTTGCAGGGGGAGATACTGGACGCTTTCCGCTGGCCCATAATAACACAGAAATGACAGTAACATGTCATTCAAGGAGCGAAAGAGGAGCAGATTTCATAGCTCACCATAGACTCTCGTACGTTTTCTCACTGCGAAAATTCTAAATGCTGTGATGTCGTCTGCATAAACTCTATGGAAAAAACATATTTTGGTGATCGACTGACCCGTCCTTTCTCCACACACTGCGTCACCATGACAATGTTGTAGACACCATGTTCCCACACCATCCTCCAGAAGTCGTCTTTGGTGCCAGGCAGGGGGCCCTGGGTGGCGATATACTCCCTGCGATAGTTGTTGCCCTGAAAGATTAACCCAAAGTGAGTGAGTGTGCTTTCCTGCCTCTGTGTAACATGTCTGGGTGGAGCGTACCGGGATGTAGCTGGCGTTGATGTAGTCCGAGCAGGGGTCGTCCTCCAGATACGACAGCTTCACTCTGGTGGAGTCATCTAAAATAATATAATGTTCAGATTTTCATTAGTTCTAAAATACTATGCTACTGTTATAGAGAAGTCAAAGTGGGAAAAAATGCAATTACTACTTCATTTTAAAGTATTTCTTATACGTTTTCGCTGGTAAGAGGAGTAAAGCAAAGTAACTGCAAGACTTGTTTAATTACAAAGCAGTTGACACATCATCTACAGTGACACATCATATTTTAATGTCAGTTCAGCCACACATCGCTGCTTTGCTTATTCAATAAATGTGTGATTTAATGACTTCCAGATAATAACGCAGACTTAATAGACTGGAACTTTATGTAAACAGTTTAATTTCGCTTTTGGCAGCAGTGCTTACAAGGCAGGATGTTGTTGTAGCGGTTCTTTCCTCTGTTCTCAGGCAGCCGCGACAGGTCCATGGTCTGGTTTCGACCCACATCCTTCAGATCCTAGAAGACACAACAACCCGCTCCGTTAGTCGATGGAATGAGCCTGAGCTGCAGCAGAGACTTGGTCCCAAACCCCGAGTCACCTCACCTCAAACTCCTCCGACAGCAGATAGTTAGAGTCAGTCTGGAGTTTATTCAAGTGCGACTCAAAATGGCAGGCTTTGATCGGACTGAAACGCCACAGATTCAGTTAAATGTATGAAATTCAAAGATTAAATATGTTACTATTAAATGCATACCTTGTGACCCTGCGGTTACTGAAAAACAAAACACACACATTCATATGTAAAAAGAGCAAATACTCAAAGCCATTGTGTGTAATATATTTCCATACATTTGTACCTTACTCAAGCCATCTTTTTGCCAAATCCTATTCCTGATATTTAAATTGGTTTAAAAATAATATAAAATGTTTGTATCTCATAAAGAAAGTGCGCAGATTATCAACCCTCCACAAGTGTTTTTACAGTTGAACTCTTAAGTGCTTTGTTTGTGTGGAGCTAATGAAGAGCAGTGAATACTCCGAAACATCTGCTCCGCCGTAATTATCTGACGCCGTGGACTGCGGCGCTGAATTGAAAACTAATATTTCACGCGCTCACATATTGGACGTGGGCGGTATTGGGAACTAATCCTTCTCTATCGTACGCAGTTTGTAAGAAAACAAAACAAATTATTGCAGATGGAGAAGCCGTGATCGGTCACACTCACCTCCGAACGCCCAAATATATCCCTGACGCTGGCACCTCCTTCCACATACTCATCCGCACCACCGGGTTCTCCTGCACCGCCCTGCAAAAGCACAGCTCCACTTTACAAACCAGCTCTCAAATAAAGGTCCGGTTAGGTTAGGTTCGGACCAAGACATACCACAGCATTTAATATTTACTCCTGTATCTACTATAGCGACGCTCGTTTGTTCCGTTTGAGAGGTCGTACCCGATATTTTTTTCATGTAATTTAGCTCCAGTACAGAAATGTTGTAAAAGCAGCTCGCAGGGACAAAATGGGACAGCTGAGTGCGTGCTGCATCTAATTTTAAAGCGCTTTATTGTTTGAAAACTAGGAAGTGCACTATCAGCATGCAAGTTGTTGGTAGCGTTACCGTGATGGCAAAACTCACCCTGGTCAGGCATAACTTTGGACTTCTGCAAACAGTCTAAAATAAACTATGGACACCACGCACCTCCGATGTCACACCTACAGGGGCGGAGTTCGAGGTGTAAATTCCTGGTTGCTCCGCCCCTCCTCCCGCCCTCACTCTCCCCTTTCGTCCGCCACGCACTGCCCAGTTTAACAGCTCATTTGGACTGTGACTGTGGATTTGGCTGTTTAATAACACTTGTTTTTTAATGTCAGAAACCCTTGATAATGGATCATTGAAAGATTTAGAGTTGGTATCTATCACATTGCAATAGTGTTATCCTGTTAGCCTCAATTTGTATAAACGTTGGCAACGCAAGGACAGCACTTCATCTGTCACAAACTGCAGTTGTTTTAAAAGACTTGACTCGACAGTCTACAGAGTCGTTTTGAAATATCCCAAGATTTACCTCTGAATTAGATAATGTCATGTTTGAAAAGAGTTTGTTGGCACTATGGATCTTAGCATTGAAATGATTTGATAAAAACATACACTTTCCGCAGCCTCTGTCTGTACATCAGGAGAGCAGCAATCGCCACCATGACGCCAATCAGAAACATGCCGGCACTCAAGCCCTCCACAACTCCACCAAGAGGTTCTGTTAAAAATGAAAAAAAAATGAATTAACGTCAGTTGTTGAGCAGACATTTTGAACACGTTTTTTGTTTGGTAGCTCACCAGCATGAGTCCTTAGAGGAGCAGAAAGGTAAGTGTCAGAGAACAGTGGCTGGGGAAACTCTCTGTGGCTTTCATCAAACAGTCTAGTGAAAGCACGAATGCTCAGCCTGAACAAAAATAAAACGGCAAACAAAAGGTGTGATGTGTATCTGAACTCCTCCCTCCAGTAGGGTGTAGTGAGTTTTACCTATATGAAGTTTTAGCTTTCAGCGGCCCATCGCAGAAGTTGCCATAGCTGTCACTTATGAAGAAGCCGTCGTCATGGTCAGGGTCACAGTTTCCCCCCAGCCGATCCCCCCCTGCCCCAAGATTCACCTCAACCACCTGTAAACCAGGTCAGCAGGTTATAAATCTGTCACTGATAGCACCCTTGCCTATGTAACTATGGTAACCAGAGCTTGACCTACACTTTTGATCACTGGCCACTCTGTGACTACAAAGTTGAAAGGTTTTGGTGGATAATTTGTTATAAAATATGCACTTATGGCTTTAAGCTTTGAGTCTTTATCTGGATAGGAATCAAATTTAACAAACGATATGGCTTACACAAGAATAGGTCATCGTTAAAAGGAAAAAGCGTATAACTGTGGCTATGGTAATGATTAAATTAGTATTAAAACTGAAAATCTACCTTCATTTGGTAAGTTATCTTCAGTGGTAATATGAAGCCCTGATAGTGACATGTGTTGTACCTGTCCAGTAGAGGTCTCAGAGTCCTGCGGGCAGCGACTGGGGAAGTAGGCAGTCTGGTAGGCTCTGACTGACGAGTTATTGATGTAATCCCGGTAAGAGGGCATCGGGTGAAGCTGCTCTGGCTGCAGAATCTCATTGGCTGTGGAAATAAAAACAACTCAATAATTACAAAATTGCGTTTCTGCTTACTCTTTTGGGTAATCTGTACCGTGCAGAATATCATTAAAATGTTCACCATCAGATTCGGCCACAATGACAGTAAAGTATCGAATGGCTCCGTTGGCGTCACTGAACCAGGAGCAGTTGAACCGGAACAAAATGGATGACGGCGTGACTTTTGAGGACCTCTCACTCACACGGACAGTAGGAGCGGGAACTGGGGGCCCTGAGGGGAAGAGGTGGAGCCTAATGTCAAAATATACAATAGCAGCATAACAAACTTGCATGTTGCTCAAATAAACAAACTGAAGCTGAAATATACAATGTATTTATCTTTTATGGTTTTACGTTGAAGGGGACATATTACACATGTAAAATTAACTTTTATGAGCTTTTAACAATGTTATAACAGTGTTTCAGCATTATAAACTCAAAGTTGCATTTCAATCGATTAATTCACATTTGAGAAATCCTGTATTGCCCTATATTTGAGACCTACCCCCTATCTCCGCCCACTGCTCTGTACTTATAATATTCAAACAATTCTGACTCAGGGTCAAAAAATGACTTGAAGCTATTTTTATTTTATTACCATGGACCTGTTTCTATTAAGCCATTTTAGAACAATGTTGCAATTTACGAAGAAGAAATGTAAAATAATGATCTACCTATGTAATAATTTAATATTAAATACCAGAAAAAAAAAGCATAAAATGTCTTCTTGAACAATGACTTGTCTAGACTGTAATTACAATCTAATAAACAGCATCCTTTTGTCATCTGCTAATCCCTGTGTATTCAGGGTCTGTTTGAATAACTATTTAAACAGCTGGAGCTCAACTAGAGGAGACTGTGGCTCCGTTGATTGTTATTGTTGTGTGGTCAACATTGGGTTGGTGAGTTTGTCTTTGAAGTAGATTAAACAGGGGTCTGAGAATGACACTTGACTACCGTGTTGGTAAAAGTGTGTGTGCTTGAGTGAGCTCACGGTCTATCATGGTGATGGTGGAGTGTGTCGCTGCTGGACTTGTCTGGCCTGCTGAAGACGCTCGGACAGTAACAGAGTACTTCTTGTACGCGTCCAAGTGGTCCAGCGTTACTGTGCTGAAGCCCACAGCCAGACGTAACGCAGAAGTCAGCTCCCCATCGTCATGGCGCCGACACTCAACTTCATAAGAGTCAAAGTCGGAGAGAGGAGGAACCCAGGAACAGGAAATCGAAGAGGAGGACAGAGGGAAGCAGTGGAGCGAGCTCAGCTGCGATGGGCCTGTACAGAATCCAAGGACAATAGGTTGTACTTGTGTAAAATAATAAGCCACCACAAGAGGCTGTCTCACAGGCAGTGCTACTGATAAGACCAAACGAAGATCTTCAGGAGGAGGATAAATGTTTAAGGACAAAGAGAAAAGAAGATACCATTTGTCAAAAAGATAAAGATAACTCAACTATCGTGTATTTATTTCCACAGTCTGAATTATTAGATCAGACTGCAGCATCTACTTTTTAACTCACAGTCGTGTTTATGAATACTTATATTCCTTCATATTGACAAATCACTTTGGTGTCCATTTTGCTTAACAACGTCATTCTAAGTGTAAAATTACAGTTAAAAATATGTAATAAGTTTCTTATTTGGTCAAACAACAACACCTCAAAATGTCAGAGCTGTTTATCTGTTTGGCGGATGTCTGAAAAGCTTTGGGGCTGAAAAAAACACAGGCCACAGTAAAAAACTAGGTCATTCATATTTATAAGTGTCCTGAATTTTCATTCCTTTGGGCGATCAGTTTTATCCCTGTGGCCAAAGCCTCGCAGGCAAACAGCATGTGATTAAATATAGATTTATACTGAAAACTGGCAGAAACCTATGTTCTCATTTCACCATTGAAGCCTTTTATTATGCTGCCACCTGGAGGTAAAGTCCAGACATTATGCTGACACAAACTAATGTACTCTACATAATGTCTGTATATTAGCAATTCAATTATCCTCTGGATTTCTGATTAATTTGTTCAATGCAAACGTACAGTACAAAAAACTCCACCCACTTGTTCGAACGCTGCGCTGGATTGGCTGGCTTTTGGTCATGGACCTGCCTCTACCTCCACTCACAGTCACCAGAGAGAAGTTGTACAGTCTTCCAGGAAACATCCCACTCACAATGCCCTCTGTCATATGAACCGGGGTGACTGTCAGCTGGTCCGGAGGGCTCCACTGCAAACTGAAGTTACTATAGTCCCCAAAGGAAGGGCCAGCCCAGGACAAAAGTATGGTGTCATTTGTTGGTCCTTGTTTGACAGAAAGGTAGGTGGGAGGATCAGGGGCTGGAAAAAGATAATAATAATATGAAAATGATATTAAAATGTATCTAAAATAAATGAGCTAATATGTCTTACAAGTTCGCCCCAGAGCAGTAGCACTATTGATTAGTTCTCCGCTGTGAGTGATGACCTCAGCTCGATATAAATGACCAGGAACTAATCCTGAGAAAGTGTGACTATTATGGTCTGTCCCCATTGTTTGAGCACTGAGGGAGGCGCCACTTGAATCATAAAGAGTCACCTTAAGAAACATTTGAGACAACATTTAGAGAACTTTACAGCAAGGTACTGGTATTAATAAGATTATTCAGATCGGATTTTTGTGTATACTTGGTAGCTGCTCCTGCCTCCATCGCCATGCTGCCAGCTGACAGTGAGTCGGTCTGTATGTCCTGAACTCTGAATCTCTAGCGAAGACACTGGAGCAGGTACTGCATCACAAGACGGTAAAACGAGCTACAGTATGAGTGTGACACTTAACAAATGGTTTGAAAACAGTCACCAGTGCACAGACCTGTTCTGGCCAGCACTGAGGAGTCACTGCTCATGCCTCTGCTCCAGCTCAGAACCTGCAGTCGGTACAGACTTCCTGGAGTGAGGCCCCAAAACATGCAGCTGTTTGAAGTGGGGCTCACTTTCTGCTGATCCACCAGCTCACTTGTGTCCTATACAAGGCATGAAGTGTCAACATCAAACCCCTCCTTGGAGCAAGAATATTAAAACAAACCTCTGTTTTGTCATTTGCAGTTTCCTGTCTGTTGCTCTCAGTGACACGATAGAGCGAAAGGTCATAGATGTCGACATGACCGTCTGAAGGACGCCAGGAGAAAGAGAAGGAGGACGTATTGGCTGAGGCGACTGTCAAGTTGCCGACAGCTGCAGGGCCTATAATGAATACGGTTGTGCAATATTTAATATTTTCTGAAATCTTACATTTGACAACGATAGCAGATTTTAATCTTACGTGTTTGCCCTTCAGCTGTTGCTTCAAGTGATGGGATTCCACCGCTCAAAGTCACAACTCTCACTTTGTACCACTTGCCAGACGTCAGATCCTCCAATTGCTCACGCCGACTCTCCAAGGACACAGTTCGATTGATGAGGACAGAACTGTCCTGGTCCAGCAGCTGCAGACTATAGCTGTCAAACACTCCCACTGGCCTCTCCCATGAGACAGTGAGGCTGTGTGTCGTGTGGGCATTATCTGCCTGAAGAGCTGTCACTCGGGCAGGTGCTGAATCATAGTGGACAGTCATCGATTAACATAGATCAGCCACTTGTGATAATAGTGATTCATGTATTTAATATAAAGAGGTATTTCCGGTGTCATTAAACCTCACCTGCTCGGCCGTGAGCTGTGCTGTTGCTGGTCAGCTTCCCACTTTCTGACTGGACAGTGACAGTGTAGAGCTGGCCTGGGATCAAGTCCACAAACTCTCTCGAGGAAACATGTTTTGGGACTGGGCGCCTGTCAATTAGGTCACTCTACCAAATACACATATGAATAATAATAAGTTAATCACACATCACACCAGCATTTTAATTCAGTCTAACTACTTTAATAAATCACCTCAGTGAATAAAGAGATTATGTACATGTCTATGTCTCCAGGGGCAGGTGTCCAAGAGGCAATCAGCCCTCCAAAAGTCCCTCTAAACGCTGGTATCAAGTGGAGGTTACTAACTGCTCTGGGAACTGAATAAAGAGACAGGCCTCAGCTCATGAACTTGTTAATGTTAATTAGAAAATTGAATTAGTTGTTTTACCTGTTCGTCCCTCAATGAACTGTGCTCTTTGATATGGACCACTAAATGTGGATACCACTATCTTATACAGTCGACCAGAGGTCAGAGATGTCAGCTGGTGACTCCACATATCACTGCCCAATGTGACAGGAGGAAAAACTTGAGTGTCGTTAAAGAGCAATGTAATCTGTGAGCAGAAAATGTTTGGTCATCATTGCATTCATTCAGGTCATCAGGTCATCAGGATTTGTTCAAGTCACCTCATAGTGGTCAACATCTCCAGGAGCAGAGCTCCAGCTGACAGTCAGGTCCTCCGTCCCTGCAGTAACCACACACAGATTGCCCACAGCAGCTGGAACTGAAAACCATACATTTGATAAGATTCACTGACTAGAGCGAAAAGGGTTTTTAAAGTCCTTTAGACTGACAGGTGCGTCCATCGGTGGAGACAGTGCTGACATAGTCTCCACTCCAGGTTTCCACGGTGACAGTGTAGAGTCGTCCTGGCTTCAGAGATGAGAAGACACATTCATTGCGTCCCGCAGAGACACTCTTGTTTTGTAACACGGTGTTATTGTAGAGGATTTGGACCATGTAATAGTCAAGATCTCCAGCAGCATGGCGCCAGTAAACCTAGTAAATACCATATTAATACACCATTATGTAGTGGCATGACATTGACGTGTTATTTAGAATTTTAAGAAAATGAATTGACACCTTAAGGAAGTCATCTCGTGCAGAGTGAACAGCTGTTGGGTTTTGCACAGTGGCTGGCTCTAAAACAAAATACAGTATATATAAAATATATATATATATATATATATATATATATATATATATATATATATATATATATATATATATATATATTTTATTTATAAACAACTGCAATGACTTACGAGTTCGAGCCTGCACAGTTGAAGCATTCTCCAAACTGCCACTTCGGGTCACTATGACAACAGTATAGAGCCGCCCTGCCACCAGCGAGCTGAAGGAGCACTCAGGGGGCGAGGAGCGGGACACTGCCAGAGAGTGGACAGTCCGACTGCCATCCTGAAGACGGACCTGGTAACTATCCACTGCTCCTGCCGCCGGCCGCCACGACACCTGCAGCGCATCTGACCTCCCGCCATTGGAGGTGCTTATCTCAGAGACAGACGCTGGTACTGAGACAAAATCATGTTAAATCAATACTTTAGCTCTATTGTTTGATACAAAAATGAGTACATTTACATAATGTAAGTCTGACTGTGGTGGTCCCACAGACATAAATACACAGCTTGCCCTGAAAATAAATGGGACATTTAGTGAAACACAATAGGAGCTGGAACAGGAAGGTGTATAAGTCCACAGGAAGTCTTTGAGTGGGGCTTTGGGAGGGTCTGTGTGTCTAGAACATTCCATACAAGTTTTGGCATTTCAGCCATTGTTTTATGACCCGTCTGATCTTATCACCCTTTTAGCCCAACTGCAACTTTTAAATGTTAAGAAAGCATTATTTTCTAGCTAAATACAGGCTATTACTTGAAAGATATTAAAAATACTACACTGTACATGCTTTATTTGCAAAATTGTGGACTAAAATAACCCTATTTTTCAATAATTGCATAAGAAAAGCGTGTTAAATTATATGATCTTTTTTGTACATACTATCATCCAGGACAATTAGCTTGTGCTAAAAGAAAAGCAGAACTGACTGACCTGTTCGTCCCTCCATCTCTGTGCGTTTGGACTGCACTCCTCCACTGACTGTGGAGGCCTGCAGCGTGTAGAGAGTCCCTGGTGTCAGGCCAGACAGCAGCAAAGACAATGAACCTTCTGGAGCGGTGTAGTTTTGCACAATATTACTGTAAAAGAGTTTTTAAAAGGTTTAAAACTAGTTTAGAGGCCATATGTTTATTAAGGATATTGCTAAGTACCTGTGCTGAAGCAAGGTCAGCATGTAGGACTCAACATCTCCTGGTGGTTTCTCCCAGAACACCTGGAGGCTGTCCACTCCAGCACTGCTCAAGCTCATCGTCTTCAATGGCATGGGAACTGAAGGTAAAACAGGTTTGGCACATAGAGACGTTGTATTCAGGTCGCAATGTGTATATTGCTTTATATAAGCACACACCTGTCTGCCCTTCTACAGACACTGAGCTGCTCTGCGTCCCGCTCCTGGACACCACAGAGAGGGTGTAGTGTCTCCCTGGAGTCAACACGTTAAAGGTGCACTCCCTCATATTGGCCTGCACCTCGCGAGTGTCCACAGTCACATTATCTGTCAAATATGAAACCATTAAAGTAAAGTATGGCTCTCTCTTTTTTTCCTCTTATTTCTACAAACTTTTACCATGGTGAATAATCAGAAAGTAGCTGTCTCGTGATCCAGAGGGATGGCTCCACATGGCACTGAGTGATGTCTCATCCGCATGACGAATATGAAGGTCCAACACTGGAGCAGGTGCTGCAGAAACAGAAATCATGAATCCTAAAATATTCCATAACCACAAAATATTTACAAAAATAGCAAATAAAACATAATGACATCCCACACATTGCACACCAGGTACTGCATTTCGAAATCAAAACATATTTTAACAAAATGATGACTGCACTTTCTACTTACTGACCTGAGAATCCCTCACAAGCCCTTTCAGCATAGAGCTCTCCACTCTCTACCCACAAAAGACCTTTGTATAGTCTCCCTGGTGTAAGATTAGCCCCAGAGATGGTGAAATTGACAGCCTCCCTGTTGACGGTGGTGTTGACAAGCTGCTGGGTTCCATCAAACAGGAAGAGCCTGTAGCCATCCCAAGAACCATGAGGGGCAGACCAGGACAACATAAGGCCCCCATTCGTGGAGGGACACAGTGCTAGTTCAGATGCTGCTTCTGGAACTAAGGGTACAAATTATTAGCAAAGATATACACAGTGATAACCCAAAATACATTGCTCTACTCACTCGTCCTGAGAGTAATTTCTGATTGGCTGGACAGTCCTTGGCTTGATGATATCACAACTATCTTATAATCGGACCCAGGGCTCAGCTTATTGATGTTGACCTGTGTGGCATTTGGAGGAAGGACAGTCTCCCAAACTCTGGTGTCACTTGTGAATACCGTGATGATGAGAGTATCCAAATCCCCTTCAGGCTGTTGCCATGACAGCAACAGATTGGTGCTGTTCCTGTCATCGAGTGTGATGTTGGAAACTGCAGCAGGAACTAAGAAGAAACACAATTTGAAAAAAAAAAACATAAGAGGCATCAACCCAATTTATTTTGACTCATCTTTACCTGTTTGGGCTTCAACTGATGTGCTGTTCTGTAAACCGCCAGACTCTGTTACCATTGTAATGTTGTACAGCCGCCCTGGCACCAGGTTCTGGACTGTATGTTGCATTGACGTGCTTTCCAGTGTTTCAGTTCTTACGAGATCTATGCAAACAATACAGATCTCAGATTAGTTATTGACCTCATCATCACCTAAAGTAGACTAAGCATAGGCCCTATATAGACTATGACAAGTATTCTGTAAATTAAACAATTTGAACTTGAGGAGGCCTTCCTCACTTATGTCCATCTAAGTGTGATAAGATGCAGCCTATACCAGGCAGGTGTGTGGTGTGTGGACGCTCCCGAAGCTGCAGCCTGTAGCGCTCTGTCCTGCCCGGCCCTGCCTGCCACGAGAGGCCAAGGCTCTGCGCGGAGCTGGAGGTGACTGTCAGCCCACTCACCGCCGATGGGCCTAAGGAAAGAAGCATACAGGCTCAGGCCACAGAAGGCATACTGGATGAAAATATAAAACAAAAATGCTAGGAGCAACTTTTAGATTATTACTTTTATTAAACGTGCAATAAAGTGGTTGAAAGTAACAAAGTGCAAAAGTAAAAGTACTGTACTAAAGTAAATATGACAGTGTTTTTACTTTTACTTCACTATCTGAGAGCAGTATCTGTACTTTATACTCAATACATTTTTGAAAAGGATTGGAAAGAAAAAAGGACTTTTTAATGGATCAATTTGGATAAGTTTATATTTGGACAGTAGAAGACACTACTTGAGTACAAGACTACTCAAGTCACTACAAGAGACTTGACGCGTGTTTATTTGGCCAATTAGCGGCAGCTATTGTTTTGATCCACAAACCTTTTCGGTCGGCTTGAATGATGGAGGTGAGTTTGGCTCGTGCAATGCGTGCAAATGATGAAAACCATTATATTATATTATATATTGTTATATTTTTTACTAAGTAACTTGGCCAGTTATAAAGGTTGTCATAATGTTGCATTTAAAGTTGCAGGTCATACTGTAAACAACCAACTAGAAGCCTATGCTAATTAAAGTTTCATAAGCCACCTTTTGTTCTAAACTGTCTAGTGTTCACATTACAATAAAATGATTCTATTTTGTAGCCTATACACTATTTTTGCTTGTAATTTTCCTTTTATTACAATGTTTGAGCTGTCCAAGTAATTGTCCAAGTATTTTCCCTTGTTGTAGATCCAGTTTGTCTAGTCTATTGTTTATGAAGATATTATTTGTATCACAAAAAGTTTTTGCCTTTTGCCTTTGCCTCCTTTGTGATGTAAAATAGTTGTGAAACACAGAAGAAGATTCAGCCACTCTGTCTTTCAGATGATCCAGCGCTCTGTCTGTATCCTGTGGCCATCTAAATGTTTAACAACAGCAGTGTGTTCAAAGAAGCCTTTTTTGCCTGGAATATGGATTGGAATAATGTTGCATCAAAGATTTAATGTAGTGTCAATGTCATTATGGAAGATATTATGACAGTCCAACAGAAATGTGGTAAAACGCATGTATTAAATGCATTAGTTGAGGATTAAGAATCAGACAAATGTGAAATGACTGAAAAATGTCCACGAAAGTGCAACATTCACAATACCGTTCATACACGTTGTTGTTTTTATTATTGTTCATCATTGTATGTTGCACCTTAACGCCGAAACAAGTTCCTATGTTCGCGAACAATAAACAATTTCTGATTCTGATTCTGATGTTATCGTAATTGATCAATATTTCCATGATCTGCCCAGTGGGGAGTGAAAGGTCAATGCAGCCGACGTGCGAGTGAGATAAGAGGTCATAAACGAAGCAAAAAAAAGCACAGAGCAAAATTTGGAGCTGCTGAGAAGGTTACTGTGGGGGGGCAGCAGTAACACCCCATTTCCTACACACACACACACCCTTCCCACTGCTTCCCACAGAACAAAGAAACAAAGGAGGCAGGAAATGAACCCTGAGCTTGGCCATGTTGGAAATACACACTGAAGGCCCAACTTCTGTTCTGGACATGGTCCAGCCCCAACACTCACTTGCTGTATATGCTATTAGCGCTCTATCAGTCTCTCTCAGCAGGGTCGCTGTTCCTGCAGCTAATCACTGGGCTGCAGAGAGGAAAGCTCCATGACACACACAGACTGTCCAAAAACCACACTGTTCTATAACCACAGGTCACTGGAGATGAAGACAATAGGTCAAAGACGTTTACTGTTTTCAGATGTAATTGGTAAAGTATCCTTCTATTTTATCTTGTTGGGAAGAGCAGTTCATCCACTGACTATAGCACTCAATCACACAATGTCTTAGTGTTGTGTTTAGTATAGTCAAAGAGGTTGAAGGCAAAATGGCATCCCTGTCACATGTCAGAATGCCCCAGGGCAGCTGCAGAAGAAGCTTGTGACCACAGCCGTGATTTTGACGTGGTGGTGTTCAAAAAGCCAAATTTTGTCTTACTGAGTCACAGACAGCCGCTGGTCTAAGGGGCTTAATGTGTTGCTGTGTCACTTACTGGTGTGGAGGGTGAAGTTGTGCACCTGACCGACTCGCTGTGAGTAGATCTGCAGCTGGTAGGCGGTGCCAGGCTCCAGGTGCTCCATGCGACAGGTAAAAACTGCTCCACCATTGTTGCCCCCATTGTTTTCCTCCAGTTCATTTAACTCTTCACTTTCATTGTTTGCTTGTGTTTTGCTTTTTATCTGATTGGTCTCTAGCTGATTGCGCTCTGTAGTCTTTGAGCATTCAACGCCGTCGGTTTCAGCCTCTGGAGATGAGATCATGAAGGAACAATTTTGTCCAGTTGTGTTGAGCGTGAGTGAAATGTAGTCCACCGCTGAATCTTGTTCAGACACATCAAAAACACACTGTCCTCCAGATCCTTCTGTGTGAACGAGACTGAACCATGTCTGTTATGGAGAGACAGTTAATTAATCAATGTCATAAACTGTTGATTACTTAATTTCAGATACTAGATACAGAAAAAAAAAGTAAAAGTTTAAATTAAAACAGATATCAACTATATTTTAATAGGCTAATCTTTTTTCTGTGGTTAATGTGTACGGTCCTTTGCAGACATAAAAATAAAAGGCCTCTAAAACCTTGCAAGTAAAAACTTTCATCAATCAATGGTTTCATGAATGTGTAATCTAAGTAATGGCTGCTTTTGATAATAACGCCATAGATCATTTGTCTAAACCATTTTCATAGTCACTGATTGACTGTCTTTATATGTTCACAAAGCATAACTCACTTGGAGCAGCAGGAGTGAGTGGATCCACAGCCTGTGCAGTCTTCTATCAGCTTTACATTTGAGCATGTTGATCCTTCAGATTCACACACAGAGCGAACATCACCATAATCCTGAGGTACAGACGATACCCTGAGGTTGACAGACCGCAAGGGCCAACCGTTTGTCCTTCTTCAGCCAATCCAGAAATGTTTGGATCAAAATAAAGTTAAAATAAACAGCAAACAAGCCTCCTTAGTTTAAAGTTGATAAGGTGCCAAAAAACAAGACAACTTATTCCAGTTATTCCAATGTTCAGATCTCAAAAAGTCCTCAGGGTCTGCCGTTCATACTCAACTCTGCTGGTTCAGTCTTTGCCCCAGACAGAGTGGCCCTCTTCCTGTCTTTGTCTCTCTGCTTATTGGTCAGACTCTATAGTGTAAAAGCTGGGAGTGACTAACGGACTTCCTCAATCAAAGCAACAGCTTTCTGAGTCAGAGAAATGAGTTTTCATGTTGGCCCAGCTCTATAAATGTGTGACAACCAAGAGTATAATTTGCTGCTAAATTTGAATATTACTGTTGCAAATGGCTTTACTGATTGCTCATTACAGCATTTCCTTTAATTCACCTTTATTTAGCCACAAAGTGACGCTATATGCTCAGAGGGGAAGCACTCATTTCAAGGCTCCAATAAGAGGCTCCAAGAAAAGTTTAACCTAGTAAATAGTAAAGTTTATTTAGTTGATTACAATGAATATAAGCCAGTTGCATATTTAAAGGTGACATACTGTGCAAAATTATGAGCTTGGAATAATGTTCCCTCATGATTAGCTCTGTCAGTGTTGTATTTCAAATGATTCTGATTCAGATTCAGATTCAGAATCAGATTCAGAATCAGAATCAGAATCAGAATCAGAATCAGAATCAGAAAGAGTTTATTGCCATTGTCAACATAGGAACTTGTCTCGGCATTGAGGTGCAACATAAAACACGAGCAATAATAAAACAACATATATTCAATCAAAAGGGCATGCATTAAGAAACAATTTAAAATTACTATAGTATAAAATAAAAATAAAAATAGAAATAGGCATTACTATGTACACAAGATTACGTTAACATTTTAAAGTTGTAGTGCAGAAAGTGACAGTGCAGTGAGTGATGAATAGTTGCAGTTAAAGTGGCAGGTGTTTAAGAAGTGTTCATGAGTCCAACGGCAGAGGGAAAGAAACTATTCTTGTGGCGGGAGGTTCTGGTCCAGATGGACCTTAGCCTCCTGCCTGAGGGGAGAGTTCAAATAGTCCATGTCCAGGGTGAGAAGGGTCAGCTGTGATCCGACCTGCTCGTCCCAAAGCCCTGGAGACGTACAGTCCTGCAGAGATGGAGGTCTGCAGCCGAACACTTCTCAGCAGAGCGCACAATGCGCTGTAGTCTCTGTTTGTCCCTGGCTGTGGCTCCAGCGTACACACAGTGATGGAGGAGGTGAGGATGGACTCAATGATGGTCGTGTAAAACTGAACATCATCTGCACTGGCAGCTTGGCTTTCCTCAGCTGCCGCAGGAAGTACATCCTCTGCTGGGCCTTTTGATGAGGCGCTCGCCACTCGCTCGCCGCGCCCCCCTGGTCCTGGGTGATGGTGGTGCAAAAGAAGAGGAAGGAGTCCACGGTGGTGATGGGGGAGTCTGTCATGATGAGGGGGGGCTGGGGGGCTATGACTTTCCTGAAGTCCACGATCATCTCCACTGTGTTCTGGGGGTTGAACTCCAGGTTGTTATCGCTGCACCAGGACACCAGATGGGGGGGGACACCAGGACACCAGGACACCAGCTGGTCCACCTCCCTCCTGTAGACAGACTCATTCCCGTCCGAGATGAGCCCGATGAGGGTGGTGTCGTCCGCAAACTTGATCAGTTTTACAGAGTCGTGGCTGGAGGTGCAGCAGTTTGTGTAAAGGGAGAAGAGCAGAGGAGAAAGTACATAGCCCTGTCCTGCATTAGAGGAAAATTGTCTTTTTCGTTTTCACCTACCCCCTATCTCCGCCCACAGCTCTGTACTTGAAGTTCAGAAAAGTACACATTTTTTAACAATGAAAAGAAATAAATGACAATCGGTGAAAGGTCACTTTGAAGAGCCGGTTCCCATTTCTATTTTTAAGCTAATTTAAATCAATATTGAACTTGGTGAGCAATGGGAGAACATTGAAACATGTTTATATTGGAAGTTTTGCGGACTTTTCACCATAAAAATATTTTGTTTTGAATTGCTAATTTCTGTAATAGCTGTGCATTTCTTTATCACTCTGAAACCCTTGGATGCATAACCTATAGTTATGCATTTGGCATCAAAGATCTTTTTTTTAAGATTAAAGGTACAATTTATTGTCTCCATAGGGAAGTTTGTCCTCTGCATTTGACCCATCCTTCAATGCTATGGGTCCCCAGGCACTGTCTCTAGATCTTTGTGCTAGGCTTGGTCAGGCCTAACGTAGCTGGAGGACTTTTACCTATTGCGCATATTTTGAGTGCCTGGAGGAAGCCCACCGAGACATTTATCTAGATCGATTACACACACTTTTTAGGGAAATACACAGTCCCACTAAATGATCAAGTTGACCATATTGACCACTAATCTGTCTTAATGGTGCAAAAATGAACAGGCAAATCAAAGCTCCAGTTGTTTTATTATATATTACAGGTAGTATGTGTAGTGAAGATAAACAGGTTACAACACGTCCTATGTTCTGAACAATAACAACATTCATCTGATACATAAAAACCACAGAGTACACTTGGCACAAGGTGTACCCTGACTGAGCTAATGCTCACATTAAAGAGGTTTGAAGGGATGCCCGGATTTGTGCAGCGTTTTTATGTATCATTAGTACCATTTAAGCTAAATTTAAATGATTGTGTATATTGAAAGATCATCCCTTTTAACTCTAAACAGATTAAATACAGTGTGAATCACGAGCTAAATAAACAATACTATGTCAGAGGCAGTGTGTTGCGGTCCTCGCAAGGCATGGAGGTGGCTTCACGGTCCTTCCACACTTAAAAGAGAAATATTTTGTGAACTGAAGCATTGTAAATCTGTCAAACAAGTTTTCAAAGACTAATGTGGATGGTCTTAGAGTCACATGACCTTATGGGAAAAATAGTCCATGACCATAATTCAACCCCCAATTTTTTAGCATGTTTGTATTCTGTTGATGTTCTTCAACACTGGGGTCATATTGAAAATTCAATCCAAAAATTTAACTTTCAGTCAATATCTATAATGTTTCTTTATACTAAAAATATTCAGTTTTTTATACACAAGGCCAAATTAACCATCTTGGTCTTCAGTTTTACTTGTTATGTCAAGATGTCAATGTTAACTTAAAACATTCCTCTATTTAGATCATTTCAAGTGGTGCAAAGATGCTAAAATAAAGTTATATATGTTAGAAAAACAGTATAAAAATAAGATTTTTACTCACTAAAACATGTACCACTTCTCCACCATTGTGACAGAAATTCACATTTTTGGTATGAAGCAAAATAATCCACAACAATTGTCAATGCAACGTGAATAATCAAGTGTAAACAGCACAATCTGCCAAAAAGGACTACTATCTATTACTGCATCTCGTTATAGGAAACTGCAACTGACTTGATCAAAGTGCTCATTCAAAGTACCATTTTACCATTTTAAAGGCTGCTTTTCTGGTTAAATATATTTGTTTTGCAGTATGCAATTGCAACTACAAGCATAATCTTAACCAAACTATTGCTCTAAAACATGTTACAAGACATTTGACCACATCTACAGTGTCATCATGAGCTAGAAATGCCTCAGTCTGGTTATTTTACACAGAAACAAACTAAAACCGTTTACCGGTGACCTAAAAATCCCTTTATGGCTCTTTTGATGCTGGGTCCACTTAGCTGACTGAAATCAATATGATTTTGCTTTATCTTGGGGTAAACCTGAGAGGATGCAGCTTAGCACTAGTACTAATATTGTGTGTCACATACTATAACTTATAGAGAACAATCAGATAAAGTGGAGATAGCTTTGTAAACAGCTTTGTAATGCAAAGAATGTAGCATCAGATCATAAAGTACAGAACAGGCTGTTTTCTACAATAAGAGTATTAATTGGGACATTTTTCTGATATTGCACTTCTAACAAATTATTGAAAATCTCATGTAGTCCTCAAAGGGCAAGGGAGACTTCAGTTCAAAGTCCATACTAACAGTCTAATGCTTATCCTTGAGACACAATACCGTATATCCTATGAGACTGACACAGACAATATAGTAAGTAAATATTGAGCCACCATTGAGTAAACATTGTAACAAATAATTTGTCTGAAAACACCCACTGTCCCTCAGTTTGACATATTGCTTCCTATAGAGCAAAAGCAACAGAAAATACATTTCATTTCAATGTCCCTGTTTTAAAGCTTTGCCTGGGTGTTGGTCCAGCTCCACTGCAGACTACCTGTCCTTAGTCTCATAAGTCTGCAGTGATGTCCTCTATGAGCCCAGAAATGCACACCTCCAGGTGAAGTCCTCTGGGGATGTACAGTTCATGGTCCAGTTTCTGCAGAGAGTCGGGCTTCAAACAGGCTCAAGGCATGATGGACAAACTCGTACTGTTCTCCCGTCTGAATCATCCCTCCCCTGTATAGACAAAAACACATTCAAATATAACAAAATTAACGTGACATCTACATGTGTTAGGCCAGTCATGAGAACAAATTTTGAAGTGTGATATATTGTAGAAAATATCAAGATAAACAATAACATTGAAACTACTTTATGCAACCGACACAATAACTTTAAAGCAGGATCATCGCAGTAAACACTTTTCTAAATGTACAATATCATTATGAAACCTTAGCTGCAACACATAAATAACAGAATTAAACACTTGAGTAGCCACTCATTCATTAATATTCAACCCATTCAACTATTATTCTACTACTACACCAAAAAGTCAAAAATATTAGTACACTCTAATACACCCTACGAGATGTTAAATATTGAGCCTCAAAATATATTGTTCCATATCTCATTGATTGAACAATAAGTCAACATCATGATTTTTGTGACGGCGTTTATTGCATGTGAGTTACCGGTCTGCTCTGAGCTGGCAGGTGATGCTCAACACATCAACCACTCCCTCCAACTGCAACTGTCTACAGCCTATTGTTGTGGCAATGAAGCAACCTGTTCGACCAAGCCCAGCGCTGCAAGAAAGAAAAATGATTAAGTTCATACAACTACAGGCATTATGTTTAGCTTATATGTGCAGTTTGTACCTGCAGTGGACGATGACTGGACCCATGGCGGCGGAGGACCTCCGCTCTGCCTCAACATCCGTCATCAGCTCCAACAGATGCATCGCCGAATCAGGAGTCTTGTGGTCCGGCCATGAGGTGTACCAGTAATGTTGTACAGTGCGTGTTTGATTTCCACACTGTTCAAAGACAAATGTCCTTTTGTTTAGACTGATTTTCAGGACTGAGTAAACCAATAAAGGATAAGGTGATCTGATGCACCTTCAGTGTGAGACTGCGTGTTGTGTAGTGCTCGCTCTCTCTGGTGCTGTTCACTAAAACCTCAATCCTTCCATAGATGCCCCTCTTCTCAGGCCAGTACAGAACACACTTCTGTATTCCACAAAACAATACAGAGTTACATAACAGTTTCAGCTCAGCATTAACACGATTAACAGCAGAAATGTCATCCTGCTCATACCTCATTCTTCTCCTTCAGTTTGGTGATCATGACAATAACAGGAGACTCTTCCTGCCAGGCCATCTGCCAAAAGTCATTGACAGTGTTCACCATGGGACCCTGCGTCGCAATGTAGGCCTTCTCGTCGCCAAGGTAGCCCTTAGATTAACACAATACACGTTTCATTTTTACAACAATTTACATACAGTAAAAACATTTTATTTATTTTTGAATACAGTACACTAGAATGTCACTTTTGGGCTATAAAACAAGCTTGTTTGTTTGCTGTAGTGGTAAACATTTGCAGTTTTCGTTGAGCAGAAACTGCGGTTTGGTCCTCATCAGAGCAGTGAACTGAGTTTCCTGAAAGGAAGTTGAGCTATTGTAATAAAGTCTGAGAGCGACAGTACTGACTTCTACAGGACAATACTTTCACTGAGTGGCTTTCAGTGTGACAAGTTTGACTTATTAACTTCTGAAGTGAGAAACTGACAAAACAATAGCCTGACCCTGCTTTACAATGAGTGTATTAGTTTTACACTTACATGTATTATATTTGGAGATCACTATAGAGTAGAATAACTAAAGAAGAGGCAAAAAACAGCCTACACTGCAGTGTGACATGACTGTACTTACCCTTATGTAGTTAGCATTGATGTAGGACCCCAGTAGATCATTACAATTCTTGGACTTCAAGATAACTCTTGAATGAGGATCTGAACATGAAACAAGTAATGGTGGATAATGAAATTAGAAAAATTACAGACATTTGGAACAAAATATAAAATTCAGAGTAGTAGTGATTCTTGTATATGACTGCTCTTATATCTATGACTGCTCTTTATATTTATGCAGACTGTACAATTTTTAAAAAACATTTTGACACTATATTTGGTTGGCTTGGAACACACAGGATGGAGTTTGATTGACAGTAGCTGTAGGAGAGCATTCCGAAGGATCCTGATTGGCCGGAAGGAAGGAAACGCTCCACGCCCTATCGCAAAGGTTGGATAATCCCGCCCACTTTCAAAACAGAAGGATTCAGCTATGTATGGGGTATAAAGTCCTTTACTATTGTATTATCTTCTTTCTTGATCCAATTTTGTATCCGAGTATTAGACAAATTGACTTTTCCAGCGCCAAATCTTCGCTTTGTACAAACGTTGTGAGACAAAATTACTCACTTGGCAGGATGGTCTTGTATCTATTTTTTGTCCCATGGTTTGGAATGTCCAGTTCTTTTGGGTCTATGAAGTTCATTGGAATTTCCTTAAAAAATAAACAAATAAAAAATGAACAAAGTCACACGACACAGCCCTGGTATCAGAACAGTTAAGATATGTTCTAATGAGGGGTACTGTAGGTTTGTCTTACTGCTTTGCCCATAACTTAAAAGTAGACTATGTAACTTGTGGCGTGTCTGCCATCTGCTTGTCACCATGGACATGCTATTGCGTTGCCTTGTATGTGCCACAGAGTGACGCGTCTACCTCCGTGGAGACAAGCACGTCACAGGTTAGGTCTGTGGGGACATGACCCGAAAAGTTACACAGTGCACCTTTAAGTACGTTCACTTACTGCAAACTCGGCGTGCAGCTTGAGTGTGTTGTGGACAATTTCGCGAAGCTCTTGGCGTGTCAGGGGGCGACCGGCCGCCAGCAGGTACTCTTTAGCTGCAGCCTCCCGGGGTGTCACTACGGTAACGTTAAGGGGCTCCACTGCACCCAGAACTGACATGTCCAAGACCAAGGACACGTTGGAGCCACGCCTGAAACGGGGGAGGATATAAGATTGGGAACAAGGTAAGAGTAAATACATTAAAGGTGACACACGTGCAAACATCTACATAGCATTTCATAAGGATTTTCCCTCATCCTAAACTTCCTCAAATTCATTCATGTTTGAGTAATTCTGTTTTGTCCTGTATTTGAGGCTTGAACATTGACAAATGTTCAAATATGTTACAAAAAATAAAAGCTTGTTTCAGGAAAATGTCACTCTGAAGAGGCGGGGCCAGCAGCAGAGAATCAGTTCTGCCGTTCTGACAGGAAGTCGATGGGCCCATTTCTGTGATTAGGTTTTAGACCAATACTGTGGTTTACAATTAGTGAAATGTAAACGTAATATAGTTGATCACATAAAAAGCATACGTGCGTCTATCACATACAACTGCACTTCAAAAAAATTTATCTACATGAATTTATTCAGAATTCCTATTTCGTTTAGTATTTATTATATTTGATTTTCGATTGAATTTGTTAATATAGAATTTATGACGTTTCAAGATGTTTATGATGTTTATTTCACGCTCAATTCCTTGTTCATCGAGATCTTGAAATGTGAAGAAATATATTGAAATAAGCTTGAAATATTATGGAATGCATTTTCAAAAATGTAAACAAACCATGGACAGTATGAGACAAATACTGTACATCCACTCGTCAAAAATGCTTCAAGATTAAGACATTTAAACTCATATTCCTTTGTGCCATGTGGAGTTTGTCTACAGGGCCTGCGATAAACCAATACAAATTCTGTATTATTTAAAGAAGACGTAAAGATTGGTATGGGACATGAAGGTAAGAAACTAAGAGGATGAGCAAAGGTGTCTTAATGTGGTTTATGTAATGTACATTGTCTTGTACGTGTCCTCTGGTTTCCCCCTTCGGATGGTGTTTTTCCTAAATATCTAATTGCTGATTGGCTGCCATCCAGAGTGGACAGAGCACACACCCACAAACTCCCTGAAAAACATCCTGTTCTCACATCGAGTCTGAAATCTTCCTTCCTATTCTAACTTTAAGAAGCATCACCTCTACATTAATGCTGCTGTAACCTGGAGAAACTGGCTCCATCCCAAGTTAGCGGAAGAGTTAGGGGGCTCAGATAAAGACTTGAGCGCTCTGGACATTGAGACAGGTGTTGTATTATGTTATGAAAGCCCTTGAACGTGAAATGAACCATGGCCAAGCATTCCGTCTTGAGCTACTGTAAGGCAGAATTTTGCTGCTAAATGTAAAAGAAAATCATAAAATCCAGTCAGATATAAGTTCATGCACTTCTTAAGGGTTTCAAGTGACAAGGCACAAGTCTCAAATACTTTTTTGTCACAAGGCTTGAAATGAAAATAAGATTATTTATTAATTCTTGATACATATTTTACAATGCAGATATTTAGTACATTTATTATTGCTTTGTGCTATCTGTTTGCACCATATCACCAAAGCACATTCCCAGTTTGTAAAACGCTGTTCACTGAAAGTGGCCATAAACATGACTCTGATTCTTCGGATTAATGACACTTTTGATTCTGTGAACTGCTCTCCAAACAACTTAAAGCTGTGATTTGTTGTTACTATAAATTGAAGCAAGCTGGCGCCATCTATAAACATGGAAGAGGTCCTTGAGTTGCAGCAGTAACAGTTATCTTGGGAACATTTCAGTTCATATATTTCCAGACACCGGCCTGAGGAAGTGTGTCTCTCGACATATACTGTATAAACATTGACCCAAGGACACATGCAGCAGCTTTGATCGATGGTTTAAGATCAGCCAAAACACATGCTGTTTTTGTACTTGACTTCCTTGAAAAAGACAAAGTGTTGATATGTTGCATACTTCAACTCTGAGCTTGTTGTCACCGATGTTTACAGTATTCATCACATTTCAAACAGCAGAGAACAAACTTCAACACAAACAAACACTCTTGTGTGCATACTGAGCCCTTGTGAAATAATAACCAAAAAAAGATTTTCTCTCTGACTTGAGTCAGCTGAAATGGCCCCAGACGGGGTAGAGGAGTCTGGAGCTGATACCCTGTCGGTGGGTATCCTCCAGGAGAGGGCCTCAGAGGTGGTAGCGGAGGCTGCACACAGATTGCTAACAGATGCACTGATCTCGGACAATAACCGTAGTAACAAGAAGCATAAGAAGAGCGGACTCGATCTTCAAAGCACATGCAAAGTCATAAAGCATAGGGATGTCACAAGGCACGTCATGCAAAACAGAAAGGAGAGGAGGAATGCAGGTGACATTGTAAAGAACGCTGGTCATACAAACGTAAAGGAAAGGAATGCCGGGTACATCATAAAGCACGGTTATCATGGCAAGGCGGGAGCGCCCCCTACTGGTTCCGCTAACTACAAACTCATGGGAACACAGAAATTACGGGGCCTTTTGTAGACACTTAGTAATGGTATGTGTACTGTATGTATCATCTTTCTTCTTGAGTGCACTGCACATTTTCTCGTTCTTCCAGGGCACAATCTTGCTGAATAATTATTTACTTTTAAATATGAAATCTGTATATTAATCTCACTCAACACAACAGTGCCTACAAACCCCTCTTCTACATTCAGAAGACTTGAATGAAAACCATGCTCTTTCTCACAGCAGTTTGTCTGTTTTGTGCTTATTCAAATGTGGACTGACCTTTCTTGAAGTCCTGCAGCAGATTTCATTCTGAAAGGGGAAGGACAAGGTTTCAACTCGTTTGCAGATGTCGGGATGCTCAGGGGGGCCTGGTCCAAACTTTTCACAACTGCAGGTATGGTGCTAAGGAAATGCATTGACGGGTGAAAAATATTACAAGTTGTATATGAATTATATCATATCATATTACTATTAATCTTATTAAAATTACCTTGGCATAGGAATGGCAGGAGGTGCAAGATGACGGCAGGCTGTGATTGGCTGCTGCTGGGGAATGGGCGTGGCTATAGAAGGAGGTAGCTCAGCCTGGACCATGCTTCTGACTGCCACAGCCTTTCAGCATGTTCAAAAAGTATATTGGGTTAAGTACAAGATCAAATACACATAGCTGTGATGACATGGCTGACCTTAGTGACATTAGTTGGGCTCTGAGCTGAGCCTGGAGGGTCATGGGCTTTTGGCCTGTACTCAAGGGGGGCTTTCACTTGTCTCTGAGAAATCTTGACCTTCTCTTTGAGTCGGTATAAAACCTAGTCCCAACACAGTGAATGGAAAAACTTTTACAACAATGCTCATTTTAGATGTGATCAGCTGTAATTATGCAGTTACAAAACATGTCAGTAGATGTCACGCCAGCATAGACAGAATAATGTTTACTTTGTACATGTGCTCCCTCTAGTGGTGGTAGTGATGAAATGTTGTAGAAAAAAAGATTCAGTTGTAGTCATCTGGACTCTGTTTTAGAAAGGGTTTGAAAGAGGAGTTAAGGAGGCAATCTTTGTTAAAAAATAATCCTTCCTTAAATCGTAATGGAGGTTTAAGATTCAACCTTCCCGTTGTTTATAATGCTTTATTGAAACCCTGGAGACGCCCGGGGCATTCAGACGCTAATCAGGTACTCAATGAGGAGGGAGCGAAAGTCAGTGTACAATAGGATGTTAATGACCCATCTCAGGGAGTGTCAATGGCCCATCATCAGGAGGTCCCGTTCTGTGGGCAGGGTCTACATAGAGTAGGATATAAAACCTGAGTTCTCAGACTGATCACAGATTGAGAATGACTCTTGGATGAGAGTCGAAATGTTTTGTTTTTCTAAAACAGAGTCCAGATGACTACAACTGAATCTTTTTCTACAATGGAGCACTCCTGGACGAATGAGGGATTACACCGACACGTAGTGATGAAACCTTTAACACTATATAACACTATTATGACATATATCACCTTTTCAATTTGTTTAATCTTTTGCAATAATGTCGGTGTAATCCCTCATTCGTCCAGGAGTGTTCCATTGTAGAAAAAGATTCAGTTGTAGTCATCTGGACTCTGTTTTAGAAAAAACAAAACGTTTCAACTCTCATCCATCATCCAAGAGTCATTCTCAATCAGAGAAACAAGTCTGAGAACTCTTGTTTATATCCTACTCTGTGAGAGCCCTGCCCACAGGGCGGGACCTCCTGCTAATGGCCCATTGCAATAATAATTGCAATAATTGTACGTAATCATTGTGACATATATGTTAATGCATCTAATCTTTAATGTTTTAGTGTTTTTCATCAGTTACAACTAAAATAAATAAATGATAAAGGTTATAATGTCTGTGTGTTCTCTTGCGTAGAAAGACCAAAGTGTGAGTTAGTTGGGACACACTGCCTTTTTTGGCCTGAGCCACAAATACTCTAATGACCTCCCATGGTTTTAGCCATTCAGGGCAGCTGAGGTGAAAAGGTTTAGCCACATGGTGAATAATGTAAAAAGGGCAAACTCTGACTGAGCAAGTTAGACCAAATATAAAAGAAAACATTTATTCTTGTGAATGATGTGATAAATGTGAGTTGTACCATCAAGCATATGATGACAATAACAAAGATAGTGAAGAAGAGAAAGACAGCATAGAAGCCGTCTTGGCTCCACACATGATCTCTCTGCTGGCCCTGGAGAACGTTCTTCTGCAGACACAGAGAGAGACATACTGTTTAAGTCCATAGAACCACAGACACTCCTCAAATGTGATCATATCTATTTGGCACGGAAAGATAAGCAAAAAACTGAAATGATCACAATAAACAATAAAATAATGTTGAAACTACTTTATACCACTGGCACAAAAACCCTAAAAGCAAGAAAATCTCAGTAAAACTTATTCTGCATGAACAATATTGTAAAAAACCTAACATGATAAATTATGAATTAGTCAAATTATACACATTAATTACCCAACCCTCCACCGCTAAAATGTAACATAGATCCAAAAAATAACCAAAAATGTCCTGTAATTAATTATTATTAGTTTATTTATTTGAGACAGGGATGGTTAACCTTGTCAGGAGAGATGCTTTGTACCAGCTCAAGATAATTTCCACCCGTAGTCCCTGGTTAGGCTGATGTTATTAAGTACCACTGAACATGTTTTTTAGTGGCAGAAGACGCCGGAGCACCGGCAGGAAAACCTATGCAAACTCCACACTCCATTGGGAATCAATCCCACGACCTGATCTCCGTGAAAATTAAATTTATATAGACACTCAGTGGTCGTAAGTTACTAATGGTCGTAGCCACAGCTGCCCTGGGGCAGACCAACACAAGTGTGTTCCGGGAGCAGAAAAGAAACACACAAGAAATATTGAGTCCCAAAAAATATTGTTCCAGCTTTTATAATGAAAGCGAGAATGGAAGTGCAAGCACTTTATTTGTCAATACAAGTTGTAAAACAAAATTGTGTATATCAGATGGAGGCCAGCCTGAGCTGCTGCGACTGCTACATCTCAGTGGGACTTAATAACATCAGCCTGCCCTGGGACGACAGGGGGAAATTCGCACTTGAGCTACAACTTGGTATAAAGTATCTCTCCTGTTATGTATATGTATATGTATATGTGTGTGTATACTTATATATATATGCACTCTCCCTGTCTCATTAAATAAATACATAATCAGTGAGTTTAAAGTGACCTGCAGCACTGTAAGCCCAAGACAAATTTCATAAATAAAGTTTAACCTAACCCAACCTTAAATGATTTACTTGTATGTAAATAAGTACTTGCTCATTTATAGTTTGTTTTATCTTTAAGTTGTCTACATCAACTGAGTTTTCTTGAAAAACTTCTTGAGCAGACACAATATTATGTGTGAAGTTTGAAGTCTTAGTCACAATTCAAAAGTGAGACGATCCGCACCGGCATCAGCATCGGTTAGCTCCAAAGAGATATTTATTTGATTCTCACCACTGTGACGTTTCGGTGCTGCTCTTCATCAGACATTAAGTGTAGCTCGGAGCACACCTGTTATATAGGTGTTTGATGAGTGGCCATATGATCATATATATGTAAAAAAAATAATGCAAATGTTTTTGTATTTTACATTTTGGCACAACTCCATTTCCGTGTATACATAAACACCATCATTTATTTTTAGCAAGAGCTAACACCCATTGCAGCACTGCAAAATATAGAAAAATGGCACAAACTAGGGTAATGTTCTCAAAATTTGTGTGAAGACTTAAAAATTAAACATGATCTTTTGAAAGAGTCGCCTCACCACATGTATCTGTTCTTTACTGACACATTAGGAGTCTGGGATTTGTAACTGTAGCTTTATTACAAGAGAAACTGTAACATTTATCTTGTGAGGAAGTGGAAGTAATTACATTTACCCAAATGTGTAAAGCGTCTGTGGCTTCCTCAGGCTGATCGATGTGTCTTTAACCTTCCCATTAAAGTTTTAACACCAGCACTTTGCACTCTAATAGCTCCTGTCTATCCCCTGCTCTTCCTCGGGGCTAACACGCTGTGAGACCAGCTCATACACACCTCGGTGGAAACCTCAGTGATGCCAAAGTGCCCCAGGTGGCGGTGGAGGACCCTGATGTTCAGTGATTGGATGACTTCTTCAGCTGGGCGAGGCTCCAAGATGCCCAGCCTATCAGAAGACACAAAAAGCTCGATGCAATTCTTCTCTTCCTGTAAAATTCACCCACTTGAGTTAATTAAAGAAGGGACAGACCATAACAATAACGCAATAGAACCGGACCATTACGTTTCTTACATTGAGGCGGTTGATGTGGATAGCTCTGACAGGAACGCCCAAAGCTGCTGCAACTCCTTCCCGAAACCAGCGAAGTAGACTGATGTTCAGCCTCCGCACGTCCACAGCCAAGTACTACCAAGAAGAGACGGAAAAACGTCAGAATAACATCATTGCGTCACAAGATTACAACTTTTTACAATTCATTTCAATCCAGGCAAAAATACAATTATGTTTTGTGTGTTTGGATATGTATTTGCATTAATTAGAATTTTACATTGAGTGTCTAAATAACTATTCTTTCATTTTGTTGATGTATTAGACACATTTTTTGTGTGAAAGACAAATTAGGGGATTTTGGATATTTTATTTAGTATTGGAGTTAACCACGGTATATTTTTCAGTCCAATTAGATAGCAACATATAAGATCCACTAAAATCTTGTGAAGAACAACTTTGGTGTGTGGGGGTGCTACTTTAAGAGCTGATCTTTATGTCCCTATGGAAGCAAAATGCATTTGGAGAAAACAGCCTATGGCATTACAATGTCCCATATAAATGTTGATTAGCTGATAAAAAAAATTATAAAACATCTTTGGGTGCGAATTGGACAGTTGTTGTCTCCAAAACTTTGTATGTTGAGAAACCAACATACAAAGTTTAAAAATAAAAAATTTAAAAAGGAGTTTTGCATATAGTATGTTGATTTACTGTACAAGGGGTGATCATGTGGACCCCTTTATACAAAAACAGCATGAGTGCATCCCTAAAATTGAGCTGAAATACGCACAATCAAGTAGGCTTTTTATTTGTCCAAAATGTAACCTCTCCAATGACGTTAAACAGTTTGTTTTTCTATGAAACCTGGCTGGAACAAAACAACCCCTATACTCATCTATGTGTGTCCATGTGTAGGCGGCTGATCGCTAATGGCTAAAACAACATGTTCTGTTGCCACTTAATTCAATATGAGGAACAAAAACTACAGATACACAGACCCATCACACACACATGATGCTATTATACATTTGGCTCTGCTTTAGGCTTGCTCATCCTGTTTGTTTCCACAATCGTCACGTAAAAACCATAACCCAGGCCTATTTATAAAAGCAGGATATGCAAATTGAATTAATTACAAATCAAAATAAGGTCACAAAATGCTCATGGAACAGGTAAAAGCGGACAATGTAGAGGTATAAAAATAACGATAATGATTTGATTTGTGATATTACTACAACAACTGACAATTTAAATTTCAACACCATTTAACATTTAACATCAAATAATTAAACAAATTACGTTCACCAACTTCAATTTACATTTTCCAATCAAAATGCAGTTGAGAGAGTACACATCTCTATCTAACACATAGAGTGGTACAATAAATAACCTGTACCTAATAATAGCTGCTGGCTTGGGCAGTTGGTCCTTGCTTTTATAACCTAGAAATAAAGTGCTCTTACCTGGTAAACATGGACACATTGTTGATTGTCTCGGCTTTAAACCCAGTGAGAGGCAGAGAGACTGCACTGCCTGTCTACCAGAGCGGAGGGGCTTTTTGCTCCATTTCCTGATCGAGTTGCTCTGTGATGTGTGATTGGCTTATAGGAGCTCAAATCTGAGCCTGCCACCTGATTGGCCGCCAACCAGGTAAAACCATTATGGCGCTATGCTTTCTGTCAGGATCAGGTGCTATTTCTGTAGGACACACACACACACACACACACACACACACACACACAATAATGACCACTAATTAGCTGATAGCCCTCAAGGCAGTAGTAGAAGGGAGGGGGAATCCAATTTGCACCAATCAAATACAGTAAAAGCGAGGCTCATACTGAAAGCAGCATTTAACAACAGAAATAAACTTTAACACAGACACACCACATCAAAATCTGGACTTTACTTGCACTAAACCAGGGATTTAATTTGGACTAGAAAAGGGCTAAACCTGTACTAGAACCGGACCAAACCATGTCCACATCAAGACCAAATTGGGCTCAAACCAGGACCAAACTCAGTGTAAATACATCCAAAACACCAGCATGGGCAACCCTTCAGAGACGACACGGCTTGTCAAAACAGCAACAAAGCGAAATTGTTTATTATCTACACTATTGGACAGAAGCTGCTCTTAGGCTTGAATAGAATCTTTTCAAAACGTCAAAATTAACACACAACGCCTAAAATCAACTCAAATCAAACATGCTCACTGTCACGGTTATATGCTATGTTAGGGGGAAAAATCCTTATGTACCGTTAGTGCCCTTTTACTCCACTTTTACTCAACGACTAAAAGATTTTATATGAAAAAGTGGCAATTTTGTGTGACATTTTCCACACATTTGTGATTTTACTTTTTCATAACTATTAAATACATTTAAATCTTGGGAAACATTTTCAAATGTTGTATTTTTAGTCAGAATGGAAGTGAATTAACAAAACAGTTGAACAATAAAATAGCTATTTTTATTTATATAGTCTGAAAAAAACAGGACCAATGGGTGGCAAATGTGTAAATCCTATAATATGGCCGATACAAATTTTAAAAATGGCACATAAGGGTTAACAACTCATGTTTCGTATAAACACATATAAACACTAATATTGCGTGTTTTACAATAATAATTTCCTTTCTGAAAATGGACATTAGTAATAACAATGTGCCCTTATAGCACTGAGTTCCTGATGCGTCTTGTTCTGCCAAAGGGGAAAACGTGAGCAGCACATTCTGCAGACACACACATGAAGTAGGCTGACATGAGGTTAGCATTGTTAACGCTTGTGTGGTTTCTTTGAGGGAAAAGAATGAAAGACGAGAAAGACCAGCTACGTGTAGCATGTGACGAATATATGTCTCACAAAATACAGCAAAAAAAAAAAGAGCAAACAGGAGACTACATTTGGTAATAACACTGCTGTTACTTGCTATTTTTGGACATTGTAATAATGCAAATCAACAAATGGAGTATGTTGATTTTATCTTGCATTGTAAACTATAAGAAATGTTTGCTGAACTTGATTACAAACTATATTCAAGCATGTTTTTTAATGTAAATATTGTCACATAACCACTTATTCCATGTGCACAGGGTCTCGTGCACAGGAAGAACAATTATAAAATGGGTTTATGTAAGAAAGACCAGCGTGTCACTGCTTCATGAACACAAAACCAAGTATTTGAACATCTACATGTGTAAATAATAATAATAATAATGTGTTGTAATTCTTCACGACAACATAGAAGCGCCGTCTGTGTTTCAGTTTTTGCACAAGATTTAATCAGATTGTCCTCACTCCCACAATGCATCTGTGACGTGGCTGGCACAGTGAGACAGACAACTGCTAACAGGGCCATCCATTATTCACCCACAACAACAGATTAGGCCTGACGAGCCTTGTGCCTACATACAGGACATGAATTAACGCTGTGTTCAAGGTACCTGCAAGTGCAACCTATTATTCTTTCGGTAACAGTCGCGGCGAGTCCACGACGAACGCCTTCTGTTCCCAAAAGCGTTTTTCCTGTGGCCTCTTGTGCATTTCAATAGAGCAAACTGTGTCACATTGTCTGCATCTGTCACACTCCCAAATGTAGCCCAAAGTCATTGTGGAGGTCAGTGCTGTTTGTCTAAGCCCTATTGTGGCAGTAAGTGGGTCTCTCGCACACTGATTATTAGCGTTACCATGGCAACTAAAAGCAGCGCCTCTCTCCTCCGTAGTAGCAGAGGAACCCAAAAATACCTTGTCTATCACTCACTGTCCACTTAATTTGACCTCCACTTCAGCTGCTGGACTTCGTAGCCCTCCTTTATTACACACACGCATCACATTAGTGCATTGGTCTGAATCAAAATAAAATAGAAGATCCCAGCAAAATGAATATGACGTGCAAATTCTAATTCAGTGCCCAGACCATCATCATTACCATTTAAAATTAGCCAGTGACACATAGTCGTATCATCCAGTAATGTTTGTGCCTTTTGCCAAATAACTGTGAATAATACAGCCGCTTATATGTCAATACGTTTAAAGAAAAAAAAAAAAATGTCATAAAAAACATAGGCCATGCTTCATTTCTCACACCATTTATCCAACCTATTCTAATCCTCATTTAAATGGAGTTATTTTCTGCACGGCTCATGCGACTCACCACAGTGACCAGGTGTTGCGCGGACACTTCAGTGTGCTCAGGCCCTGCTTCATGGTGCAGTCGTGCCAACAGGTTTATACCCCACTGTCCTTGCTCCTGACGAAACCTGGACTCCAAAAGGGCCACTGGTCTGCCCTTCGCTAACCTGGCCTCATGGTGGCGCTGCTGGGGTGGGTCATGGTTCTCATCCACATTGTACTGATGACGCAGGTGTGGGTGAATGAGTTTGGAGCGGTGAAGAGGGAAGAGGCGCAACTCCTGACCACCAGAGGCAGACTCTTCAAAAGAGAAAGGCAGAATATATGAGACCAAACAACGTAACAAAGAATACAATCTCATGAAATGTGTCAATGTGGCACTCGCTTTTAAGTAGGTTAGGTGCCTTTATTTGTACACTTGGGTAAATTGGGTAAGAAGGCCTAGAATCTGAAATGATAGTAAATTGCTTTGAAAACATCTCAATCGCTTATATTCCACCACAGTATGTGGGCTAAACAAAGGGATTTACTCATAAATGTATAGACGAAGAATATACATTTATGAGTATTCTGATGATTATAATAATCACATTTTCCACCCTCATATTGCTTTGTCACCATTTTTGATTCAAACAAATACAAATGACATAAACAATAAGACTTTTACTCATAGACATTTGATACAAAACAGTCAGATTTCATCCTCCAAAGTTTGAACTGAACTCCAGACCACAGACTTTTACTGACAGAGGATATCGCCTGTGGACCGCTCGATTAAAAAGACCTAAACATGATGACCTTGATGACTGGAAATTACTTCATCAACCGCGAATGAATTCATATTTGATTAATTCCACAGATATATTTATAAAGTTCAAGGATGTCTTCCACGCTGAGCTGAGGCAGGATCACAGCATCTGTCTCCTTGGATTGGATTGTTCTCCCTAGTGACAGAGTCCCGTTGTTATGAATAACACTAGACTGCCGCTCTGATTGGACGCCACTGTTTTCAGTATTTTCTGAAAGGGAACTGCGTGTCAAAGCCAGGTCTTGTAACATACTGTTATGGCAAACATACAACTCTTAATTTGACTTTATTGTGTTGCCATATGAATAGCCACTTCTTAATTATTCTGAGCATCATTTATTTTGGGATTATATGGTACTTTTGTCTAAACAGTAACACACAAACACATTATTTAGAAAAGTGACACATGGGTGGATCTAACAACTCTGGTGATGTTTGAACACAACCAAATTGTCAATATCGCAGCAACACAACAAAACTATGCAAAAGGGTCTATTTAAATAGAAAATAGACTATTTTAAACACACACCTTGAATCTAACTTAGCAACTCAAAGAAAGGGGGTTTATACTATGAAGACATCAGAAAACATCATTCCTTTTTGACATAAGGCCATGCTAATTAAATGGACGGGTGACATTATTGGCTATGATAGATTAGTGTGATCCCCAACAGGAGAATGCAAACAGCTGTAGGCCTGACACATCAATTGTATAACAGCAAACATCTTACCTGAGATCAGCATCTGCGCCCAAACCAGAGAAAGCACAAGAAACATGGCTTATACTGTCCTGTTTAGGAAGAGGGGGGGAAACTTTCTGCTTATCCTTGTCAGTTACGCACAGAGGCAGTGGGCTTCATGGCATACGCTACATGACCGTAAATTAGCTGCTACACTCCGGGATGCTGCGCTCCGGAGATGCGCCAGTGTCCGCCGCCCTGGAGCATGGCCCCTGCGGCCCGAGCGCACTCTGCACCGTCTATGTCTCCTCCAAAGCCTCGCATCGGCGATGACAAGGATGCAATGGTCCGTCTCCAACCGTGTGAGCTAAAGGAGAGGTGCAGCAGAGCAGCAGAGGAGCAGAGGGACAGAAGGAAGGAGGAGGAGAGGAGAAGAGGGGCAGAGGGAGGAGGAGGAGGAGGAGAGGAGGAGAGGAGGGGAGCGTGGTGCCATGCGCACAAACATCAGCCCCTCTAATGCCATAAAACACCATCAAAGAAAGAAGGGACTATTACACAGTGCCCTTACGGTTCAGGCTATGCCTGTTTGTTGTGTCAGGTGACACAATACATTTATCCACCAACTGATTTCAACCGATCACTGAGAACATCTACACATGAGCGCCCTCTGCTGCTGAAGATCTTCATGTTTGTTTTTGTGTACTTTGAAGTGGCTTGAGGAGCTTTCTCCCTTTCTGTCTTTCCTTCTGTCCTTCCTTCTGTCCTGTCTCTTTCTCTTTTCTCTCTGTCTTTTTCTTTCTTCTTTCTCTCTCTCTCTCGCTCTCTCTCTCTCTCTGTCTCTGTCTCTCTCTGTCTCTCTCTTCTCTCTCTGTTCCTCTCTTCTTCTTCTCTCTCTCTCTCTCTCTTCTCTCTCTCGTTCTCTCTCTCTCTCTCTGTCTCTCTCTCTCTCTCTCTCTCTCTCTCTCTCTCTCGCTCTCTCTCTCTCTCTCTCTCTCTCTCTCTCTCTCGCTCTCTCTCTCTCTCTGCTCTCCTCTCTCTCTGCTCTCTCTCTCTCTCTCTCTCTCTCGTCTCTCTCTCTCTCTCTCGTCTCTCTCTCTCTCTCTCTCTCGTCTCTCTCTCTCTCGCTCTTTCTGCTCTCTCTCTCTCTCTCTCTCTCTCTCTCTCTGTCTCTCTCTCTCTCTCTCGCTCGCTCTCTCTCTCTCTCTCTCTCTCTCCTCTTTTTTTAATGGTTTAGCGTAAAACACGCAAGGATCAATACTTGGTCCTCTGTTATTTTCACAGTACATAAATGATCTTCCCAAAACATGTAATAACGTGAATTTTCAAATGCAGATGACGCTGTAATTTATGCACATGCAAGGAGTGTTTAAAGAGGCAGCTTCCGTTCTGACCTCAGCCATGGAGCAAGTAAATGACTGTTTTTTTAAATCATTTTTGCTTTGAATAAAAAATAAAAAAAAAACTGTCTGATGTTCTCAAATCAATCAAAGAGATTAAAAATTCCAGAGTATACTTGAGAGAAGAATTACAACAAAAATCATTTAAAAAAACTGGCCATTCGGTCCAATTTAACCTAAAATGTTTTAAACAAATACAGCCTTTTTTATCAGTAGGTGCTGCTAGAATGTTCTCCCATTAATTATTTTCTTCATATCAAATTGCATAACAAGTCTCTAACCACTGTTACAATATGAAAATAATTGTTATAGAAAAAATCTTTAAACTTTTGACCAAAACCTAATTAATTTCATGTATGTAATATTTATAATCTTTTAATTATTTAAATGATATACATTTTAAGTATGTAGTGTAGCAACCCTAATGTTAGAACATCATCGTGTTAAATGTTGCTGTCACACTATTGTGTTAAATGCAGTGTTATTTTGTGAGGTTCAGATAATTACGGATTAGTTACAAGTTTGGGGGGGTTGATTGTTGTGGTCTCTGGCGCGGGCTAAGGCCCTGTACACACGTAGACGGGTATTTTATAAACGCATATCCGCCGTCCTTCGTTATACATAAAGTACTGCGTACACACATAATCGTTGTAAATACATGTCCGTCCACACAAACCTGTATAATCGCGCTCTTGAGCGTGGTCATAAACATGCCAGACCAATGTTGACGGGTTTTTACCTAAAAGTTAGACCCAATCTACCCAATGAGAGCACGCCTTTTCTCGTCATCACTCCGCAAAACATGAAGCGTTTTCACAAGTTATTGCATGGATCTATTAGGTTATTTAGTGAATATCCCGATTGTAAAGCACTCGTCGTAAACAAGGACGCATGTGTGACGTGTTTCAGTAATTTGCCGTTTACCCATGTCCACACTCAAACACTAAAACCGGAGTTTTCCGAAAACTTCACTTTAGTTAGAGTTTTCCAAAAGCACTGTTTTCAAGAGCATAATCTCGGGGTATGTGTGGACACAGGTCAAATCGTAGAAAAAGATATGCATTTTATCAGATACCACGTATCTGTATTCTAGAATGCAGGCACTTATTTTCTTGTGCATTTTATTTCATTACATTTATCCCCGTTATTCGGTGGCCCCACAGGTCGCCTTCCTTGTTCCGATTTACGTCATTCAAGTTCAGTTGAAGTCATTCTCTTGTGATTCTGGACTTGCTTTCGGTTAATCTTCAGCCTTGTTTTTTTTTTTTTTACCAGGATTCGTCTTCAAACTTTGGATGTTTCCCTCTCTCTTGGCTTTCACAGGTCGCATTTCTTGTCCGATTTTCATCATTCAAAGTTCAGTTTGTAGATAATTCTCGTGTGATTCCTGGACTTGCTTTCGGTGTTCCTCGGTCTTATCATTTTTTTGGGATTCGTCTCACAATTTTCCCTATATCCTAGATGGCGGAATGTTGGTGATGTTGGAGGTTTGTGACATCATCAGAATCAGAAAGGGTTTATTGCCATTGTCAATTAATAGAATTCACAAAGATAGGAACTTGTCTCTGCTTTAACGTGCAACATAAAACACTGAGCAATAATAAAAACATTAAGAAACAATTTAAAATGACTATAGTATAAAGTAAAAATAGGCATTACCATGTGTTGGAATAATTGTAAAGATTTGATCTTTCTTTTATACATTCCTTCTTATTGTATGATTTTGTGTACTTAATAAACTGCTTGTGAGACTGTGTTGCAGAAGTAAACTGCTGAGATAGTCCAGCAGCATGTTGGACTTTGGAACTGATGACCTGTAAGAAAAGCAAGGCAATACCACTCAAGATGATTTGCTGGGAACCTAAGGTCAATCAAAGTTCAACAGTCAATGGATGACTTGTGTGTACAGCTGTCGCCAAGTGTTCCCTATTCCTTGAGGGCGAAGCTGACCATGTAAACAGGGCGTCCCTTATCTTTAATAAAAGAGGAAGGTGGATGGGGGTGCTTTTTAGGAAGCACACGCAGATGGAGCTGGAAGCATCCCTCTGCTCGCCCGTCCTTCTCCGGAGAAACCATTTTGATCCCCTTGTCTTTCTTCTCTGTTTGTTAATATGTGGGTTTGTGTAGATTTTAGACCCATCACTATGTACACAATAAATACAGTTGAATGTACAGTTGCAGTGCAGAAAGTGACAGTGCAGTGAGTGGTTGAATAGTCGCAGTTAAAGTGGCAGGTGTTTAAGAAGTGTTCATGAGGCACTCACTCTTCATTGTTGCCATGGATCGAGACGGCACAGTTCTATATTTTACGGTATCGATCAGTATAAAAATAATACGTTCTTTATCATTCTGGATTTCCCAGACACATTTCATTGAGCCAAAAACTCTTTTTCCTCCAGTGCCAGTGATGAAGATGAGTTCTATTCAGGAACAGATGAGCGGATCATGCCTGGGCAAAATGTTTGGGGAGTTTCCCTTTCTTTTTTTTTTTGGATTTAGTTTCCGTTTCTTTTCCCGTAATCCGGTTTACGTAGGCGGATGTCCATATTAGGACACGACGCTTTTTACTAAATGGTGTAAAGTTGCGCGTGTGTTCATGTGTTGTATCATATGTTGTTTGGACTATTTCAATGCCACTATTTCAACGCTTATTGCTGTGTTTGTCACTTGTGAACAGTGTTTTGCAGTAGTTTTGTCCTGGCCGTGCAGCATTTGCCGGAATCCTGTTGGCTCCACCTCCGCGTCATAAACCAACTCCAGCTCCCAGCGAATACTTTCCGCTCAAGTCTCCCAGTCACAAACCTCTCCTTGCGGGCTCGTTGGGTCGCTGGTTTCGACGTTACATCGCAAAAATGGGTGATATCAACACTTGCCTCAAACGCACATTTACCATCTTCAACATCATTTTCGCGGTGAGTCAAAGGCTGTGGTTTTATTCGCGTCTTTGGGAATTCAAAGTGCGCAGTGAGAGTGGGGTGGGGGTGGGGAGCCGCAAGTCAACTTTTCACTCGTTATTAGCCACATATGCTGTTTTCAGGCTGAAATCAACTGTTCAGTTACTGTAATAAAGTACAAGAGTGTTTTTTTAAATTCAGTTATTATTATCATGTTTTAGTCAGGACTAAAAAGTTGGACAACTTTGGGTGTTTTTTGTTGAATAACTAGTTTCTAATATTAATTGGCCTTTCCACCCTTAGAATAATAGTCTAGAGAAGGTGACGGTGATTGCAAGTTGTTCCTCTAAAAGAAAAAAAAAAAATCACTTCCTGTACACAATGTTTTTCTAATTATACTTTAGTTGTATTTTATTAGCAACAAATCCTATCCCCAAATGTTTTTACACCTGTCATGACATTGGTATGTGCTTGTGATGACCTCACAGATCGTTGGAGGTCTTATCATCCTTCTTGCGGTGCTGGCTCAGATCCTCACCAGTGTCCATGGAGCAGAGAACGTAAGCCCACACAACACACACGGGGAAAGTGCTGCATGTTAAAAAAACAGCACTGGTTTTACATGTCCCGTCTCCCAACAGCTGGAGAACCGCACAATCAGCCTGATCCTGCTGTATGTGGTGGGTGCCGTTACCTTGGCGATCGCCACTCTCGGAGCCTATGGAGCCCACAAAGAGAAGAAAGGTCCCCTGGTTGCTGTGAGTAAAACCTTAGCAGCGTCACAAACATTATGGCAGATGGCTTAAATTAGACTTTATCTTGCCGGAATTCAGTCATAGATACAATTTAGACGCATTTTACAGTTCATGTATGTTGTACCTGGATACTTTTTAATCCTTTGCTTCTATTCCTGTCCAGTTCCTGGTCTGCATGGTCATTGGGAGCCTGGTAATGCTTCGCGGTGGATTCACTACTGCCTTTGCCCGCCCACGGGTAATTACTGTGTATTACCTACCATAACAATAATTGCAAATAATAATTTGGACTTCAACCGTTTCATGTTTATTTTAGCTGGAGCCTGTTCTGGAAGAGACTTTTCGCAAGTTTCTACCTTTGGACGAGGCCAAAGCAGACATACAGGAGATGACTAATGCCATGCAAAGTCAGGTAAAACATGTCCTCCAGTGAAAGTCAATATGTAGTTGCCAATGTAAATTGGCTCGTCATAAATGATTAACCGTCATGGAAAGATGTGTTGTTGAAATTGGATCACCACTTCTCTACAATATGTATGGGCTTTTGTTGAGCTGTATTTTTAATTCACACATGAAACTACTTCTAATTCCTCTTCTATTTATTTTATTTGGGTTTTTTTATAGCCATTTGTGGTTTGACATTTATCGGCTGATACACGGTTATTTTTGTTGTGATGCAATTCCGAAACTATGCTGCCAGCGGCTATAACTGCTACTACATGCTGAATGGGTCATTTGAAGGTTTTCTGGTGTGTTTTATAGATGCAGTGCTGTGGTCTCTTCAGCTACAGGGACTGGAGAAGCAACATCCCTGACTCTTGCCTCTGCAGCCAGGAGTTCGAGGAGGACAAGTGCTTGGATGTGAACTCCCAGGTAAGTCTTGAAACCTTCTTAACCTTTGGCCCAGCAGCTTTTAAAGAATACTTCCATTGATGTGTGTGTCGTCTGCAGGTTTTCATGCCAAAAAAGTCAGTCTACCGCACTGTGAGTAATGCACCTTTAGCTTTGTTCAGTAATGAAACACTTGTACAACGGCTTTCTTGATAACGGGAACTGTTTTTCCCTTGACCTTTAGCCCTGCTTCCCCATCCTGATGCACTACGTTCTGTTGATCACTGACATCATGCTTGCTGTTGTCTTCACCCTGGCCGCCCTCGCAGTGAGTATTACTCAATTGGATAGGTCCAAATTTGTTCTGAATAGAGGTTATGCTAGGTTATATCACAGCATTCTGAGCAGCAAGAGTCAATGGTGAGGAATTATAGTATATTTTCTCTGGTAAGCGCTCGAAATGTCACTAAAATGTGAAAGAGCAGCTACAGTTTGAGAACTTGAACTACTTTCATTTTCCATTTTGTCTTTTGTAAAATGTAAAATGTTCATAATGCTTATGTGTTGTGTATCCTCAGCTGCTGGGCTTGGGTCTGTCCTCGCTCATGATCCACCAGCTACGACACCCCAACAGAGCCCCTGTGCTGTTGACTGTGCCCGCCATCTTCAGCCCACAGCCTCCAAAATACCAGGAGCTGCACAACCCTCCCTCGTATCCCGCATATTAAATGTGAACGTCAGGCTCTTTGTCAACAAACCTGAAAAACAGGTTTACGGGAAAATGGCTTTGCGTCTCATCTATTTTACCTTTGTTCAAAGTGCACAGCCTGGCCTTTAAAACCACTAAAGTACTTTCAGTTGTTTTCTTACTAGCACTGTAGGTTTTTATTTTTTTCCAACATCTTAACCAAAGGCTGCTCACAGCAACTCTCCAAAGGGACAGAGTAAAACGTTTTGACATTGTTGCAACTTTAGCCAAAGACTTCTTTGGCTCAACTATAGTCGTATTTCATAACGTCTCACTTGTTACTTTCTACATTTACCGTATACATGTCTGAAGTTGTTTGAAATCATACATCTTTTTTAGAGCAATATTATCTGATTTGTTTTTTTGTGGTCCAAATGAGTACTGGACTAGGAGTCATAATCAAAAGGGATGTTATTTTGTATTGTTTGGCGTTATGTAAATAAAATGAGAAAACTGCTTCTTGTCATCTTGCCAATTGCCTTAGACCAGCAGCCACACCCTGCACACGCTCTGCTACACACGCTCTGCTACACACACTCCTTTTACACTGTTAGAGCCCGACTGAATTTGGGTAACTTTATGTTGTGTTGCTGAAGCCGGATGTCATCTGAGTGAAACCAGCAGCTGCAGCACACACAGATCAGGCAGAGACTGGCAAGCTAGCCAATGGGGCAGATATAATATATATATAGATATATATATATATATATATATATATATATATATATATATATATATATATATATATATATATATATATATATATATATATATATATATATATATGTATGTATATGTATATATATATATGTGTATGTATATATGTGTATGTATATATGTGTATATAGATGTATATGAGCTCCATGTAATAGTAATTGAATATAATCATGAGCATTGAAGGTCAGGAGCCACAGAAAAGGAGGAAAAACATGGAAAAAATAAGTGATTTTTCTTATTCCAAACACTCCAGTCACACAATTTAAATTGTTTTTCTTGAATGCATGCCTTATTTGATTTTTCTTGCTTTGATTATTGTTCATCGTTGTATGTTGCACGGAATCACCAAAGCAAGTTCCTAGCCTATGGAATTTGGTTCACTGACAATGGCAATAAACCTTTTCTCATTCTGATGCCACTGTGCTCACAGCTGATTGGTCCATTTTTCTAACTCAAGACCAGATCTGACCCTGGTCCAAGTAAACTCAAACTGAGATTGCTCAAACTAAACCTACTCTAAAAGCAACAGACCTCAGGTCAATGATGACGCACACTTGCAAGGCTGAAACATTTCCCAGCAGCCACCAGTGTGCTTACTAACGCCGTCTTGAAGGTTGTGTTTTTACACTCACGTTTCGTCTGTGGGCTACACCAGAGGGAGCTGCTGAATGTAATTTAACCGTCTTGCTTTCATTCAATGACAAAGGGATCTTGGGATGGGCACATAAAGTATGAAACAATAGCTCAGTTTCAGTTTTTATTTTTAAAACAGTGTTTAACAGAAATTAGACATGCATTCATTACAGACTTTTAACAAGAAAATCAGCTGTTCATGTGTGTCTTGCAGAGAAGTTGCATCTCCCCATCACTGCAATAAATGTTCACTCATTTTGTCCTAAAAATTTCAACCAGGATAACAAAGTATGAATGTAGGAAAATCCCAGCTCTAGAGTTCTTTTGGCATTTTCTGTCCCATTGATCAAAGTGAACCTAATCCTGCACTTTCTCACCAACTTCAAGTGAGCAAGGGCAGTTTATAGCCTCAATGCATACTTTTTAAATGCATTTGTCTTCAGTCATTAAAAGTTTCACCCTTCTAAAATAGATGTGGGAATCTCTGAAGCAATACTGTCAACTGAGGCGTTTGATTTGTGCCTCATTCATATGGTTCTGGAAGAAATGACAGAAATCAACTTTATAATTTACACGTTTTATGTTAGGGAACATGGAATATTGTAATTTAAATAAAACTCCCATGCTCCTTAGCAGCAGAGGCTTCTTTTGAGTCGAACACCAGAGAGAAAATCAGCTTTATGTTGTGAGCGGTTATTATGAAAATGTATGCAAAATATTTAGCCAGAAGAGCAGCAGCCTCCGGCAGGCGTGGCCGGAGGCTCGTCGTCAACAATCTGCACTCCTCGTCGATTTGATGCCGACTGGCTGGCACCATTTCCCTTCAACCGCTCCTCTGCCTGAGCAGTTTCCATCATCCCTGAAAAGATAACACATATTATACAACTTGATACTGCTCATCCAGCTGGTCTGCACTTTTAACATAAAGAATACGATGTAAATAAAACCAATTAAGATTGCTAATTGCTCTACACATTTGTGTAGGATGTATTTTCCAAGTGATAACATCCAAAAAAGTCCAACTGTGTTTGTTTAATTCACTTTAGAAATAAGTATTTGCATGGATGTCTCAAAACCATATTTTAATTTAGATAGAATTATGCCCTTGAGTTTCCACCTCCAGAAAGTTAATATTGTGTCTTTAAGTTTGTGTCTGTTTTGAGAACGGACATTGTGCGTCTTTACTACGAGTAACTTACTTTTACAGAGATCCAAGAACAGCTCCTCGATGCCTTTATTTAACTTGGCTGATGTGTGGTAGTGTTTGGCCCCCACTGACTCAGCATAACTACACAGGGACAAAAGCACTACTATTAACACAGCACAATTCACCAGTTCATCATTTCACGCAGCATTAGTCCTCACCTTTCAGCCTCCTCCTCTGAAACATGTCTGTCTTTGTCCAAATCTATTTTGTTCCCTGCAAACACAGAATTAAACGGGTTTGAGCAGCGGAGTCATGGTTCAGAGTGGAAAACAGTTTAAGAACGTATAAATAAGTCTTACCTACTATACACAAACATATCTCACTCCCCAACATTTTCCTCAGCTCTTTCACCCAATTTTTCACCTAAATGAACATACAAAAAATACAGTGAATGGAAGAGGATTGCTGTGTGGAAGTCATGATTAGTTATTACATAAAACCAAGTAGGGATGCAACTAACGATTATCTAGCCATTATTCTTGGTGGAGGAAATTTACAGACTAAACAGTTTTTTGATCAAAAACAAATGTATTGTTTTGTCTGGAGCCATAAAACCTCTTCTCATTATTTAGAAAAAATATCTAATTGCAATTTATTTTGACAGGTATTGATTGCTATTGTGATTAGATTTGTGATTTATGTTTTAATGATAAGATTATGTTCACATCTGAAACACGTCCAGGAGGTTTGACAAAAAGACTGAAGACCGGCCTCTGAAGACTGGCCTCTGAACTAATGAAAGAATCGCATGTATTTCAGAACATGTTTGTACAACTCTAAACTACAGGATTGGCAGGTTTTATGCAGGAGAAAACTGGATGTTTTGTTGTTTGTCCAGAAAATGATGTTGTTTCAGAAGTGCATAGTGCATAGTCCAGAAAACTTTTATTCAATTACTCAATTGACAATTATTTCAATAATGAATTTGTTGCAGTTTATCAGTTTCAACCCTTAAACCACATACTTTCTGAAAGGAGTCTTCATCTGTGACGTCGTACACTAGTATGGCTCCATTAGAGTCTCTGTAGTAGATGGGACCTAACGCATGGAAACGCTCCTGACCGGCCGTGTCCTGAGGGGAACAAGTACAAGTCATGTGACCAACGCACAAATACATAAAAGACAGGTTTCTGCTTTTACCTACCCAAATGGCCAGGTTAACTCTCTTTCCTGTGATGTTGAGCTTTTTTGTGAGAAAGGATGCCTGTCAACAAAGACAGAAACAAGAGACTTTTACTGAACAGGCCTAGGAACACGCAGGTACACACTACACACTACACACACCACCCACACACACACACACCACACACACACACACACACACACACACACACACACACACACACACCACACACACAAGTGTTGGGGTAATGAGGCAGTCAACTGTTACTTGGGAGAGGAAGTGTAACTGGACTTCGTACTGCCACAGATTATGTCCAGATCAAAGTGGTGCATACAATTTTAATGTCGGTGACAAATTGCATGTCTAATTATTATCAGCAGCTGTTGAAGAGCGATTTTGTTTGTGCCAATATTTTTTTGCTTTTACTTGTGACAAACAGCTGATTGAAGTTTACCAAGTCATTTGACAATGACATGAGACTTAAACGGATTCAAGATTGGATTTTAATATGAAATCCATGTGACACTGGAATTCATATTAAAACAAAAAAAATTAAAGTACTCAGTGATAAGGATAAAAAAAAAAAGATTGCCAAATTGACTGCATCGCCCCATGGATGTTAAGAATGTCCATGTTTGTTGTACTGACAGTCGAGCTCAAGTTCAACACTAAAACAAAACATTCCACAAAGAAGGTACAATAAACCATGGGTTTTAGAGATAACTCTGGGTTGACCTCCCCTGAGAGGCGACTCAGAGTTAGAAAGCTTGAGTTATGATCAGAACACAAGACTTTATCAATTGATCCCACAAAAGTGGATTCGCCCTGGCAACAATAAAGCAGAGGCAGCCATTTTAGAGGGGCAGGGTGTCATGTGACCCTGGATCAGGCTCAAGAATGCATTCACACAAATGTTGCATGAAGACACAAATATGATTACTCTAAAAGGTCTATATAATTTTGTTGTAGTTTATTATATATTTAAAAGCATTAAATATATATATTTTTGTGCCGTGCTGCGTAACCCATTGAGTATATTTATGTGTACATTGATCAAACTTAAATAAGTAAGTTCCATTGATCTAATGTCTACATTGACCAACACATTTTAATGCATATATTTATTAGTTTGTACTTTAAAAAATCTTAATCTTACACAAGTAGAATCATTCAACTCTTCAACTCTCATTCAAATAAGGAAGTGAAGTCTCCAATCAGAGCGCTCTTCAGTAGCAGACTCTGGTTAAACGCAGGCTTAGAAGAATAAAACCTGCTCTAGACCAGGTTAGTTTCAGGGATGCCGTTACCACAGCAACAGTCTCAGTTACACTGAACCCTCTTCATGAAATAGGCTGGAGTTACTCTTCTGAGACTGGTTTATTAAACCTTCTTTGTGAAAGGGAAAACCCAGAGTTTGCCTAATTTCAGAGTTATTCAACTCATGATTGTGAAAAAGGGCAAAGCTCCAGTTTAGAAGTGGCCTCTGCTCCGTCAGCAGTAGGACTCAGGCACTCATAAGCAGCCCATTCATCTCACAGAGGGGATTCAAACTTTGGGCAGATAGAAATTCTACTTTTGACATTTAATGGTGTAACCAGGCTGAACAAACACATTCACACCCATGTTCTCAAACTGAGCTGTGTGTGGCCCTGGTTCAGAGTTCAGGACCACTTTACATCCACCTGTGCAGTCACAAATGATCTTTAAACAGGTTTTAGACCGTTTTTCTTGTTGTTTCAGATCTGATTTAGTCGGGGAGGTAAAGTGGAAAGAGGTGAAATATTCAGCTCAATAATGGAGTGGATGGACAAAAACTATTTATATATTTTTATAACTGGGGTTAAGAGTAGGTGCCCCAGTAAATAACGATTAACCCCAGTTATAAAAATATAAAACAAATTTTGTTCACCAATCAGTATTGTTGAGTTAATGCAACATGCATTAAGCCAATTTCTGAAGTGATAATTGGACCTCATAAAAACAAGAGCCGACGCTCACCTCCAGGTAAAACCCACCTAAGATCTTTTGTGCAACATAATAAATATAGGCTACAACAATTGACAAACACGTAATGCAGTAACTACTTAAACTAATTAAATCTACACTACTAAGCAAAATGTTTTGTCAATGTCTTTATTTGTCACTACTTTCTACACTGTAGGTTAATACTGAAGACTTCAAACAAATGAGGCCGGATATGCCATTAAGTAGCATATTGAAAATGTTAAACAATGAGTTTTATATTTTAGATTCCTCAAAGAAGCACCAGTTGCTCTGTTGACATCGCAGCAAACCCTTCATGATGTGGAAACTCCTTCAAGTGTCATTTCAGGTGAAGCTCGTCCAGAAACTGCCAAGAGTTTGCAACATACATTAAAATAAAAAAAAGCGTTGCGTTATATCACGTTTTTTGTTTGTTTGTTTGTTTGTTTACTACACAGTCTCATTAATTGTTGCCGTCAGTGAGAATCTACAATGTCAAACAGTCACGCCAATAAAGAAGAAAGACATTAAATGGAGTCCAGACTTTTTGCTGGACGTGTAAATGTGGCTCCCGTAATCTCCAGCTGGACGAGAGTGTTGCATTTCAATCAGAGCTGCTTTTGTAAACACCGCTTTCCCTGGACAAAGCACGCGTCCACAAACACATGACACGTACAGGACACTACGGAACTGCCCTTCGCGTTACGGGTTTACACAATAGACAGAATGAAACAGACGTCAGGCCCAGTCCAAAACCACCGTCCCCCCCTCTCCCTCTCACCTGTAGAGTTGTGATGTGTTTGTCGTTGAATTTGTTTTCGCAATACCGCAGCACCAGCGACGTCTTTCCCACGCAGCCTTCCCCGAGCAACACCACCTTGAAAGAGTAGGTTTTTCCACCGCCACCAGCCCCACTGGCCGCCATCACAGGGGAATTATTTACAGCAAGAATACAAAATGAAAGCACTACCGATGCTAACTAGCTACTGTAGATGCTATCCCTGTCGGAACTGAACTCCTGCGCAGCTTACATTGGCTTCCGACTTCGCAAAAACAACTGCAAATTGGTTGACAGTCGAGTCGACAACATGGGGCAATCCAAAATATGTAAATGCCAAGCCGTACGTTTCAGAACGTGTATCGTAATCGGGACGTAGCCCCCTGTTTACTTGTGAAAATGACTGTTTTTTCTCACAACTAATGGCGTCTCTCAGTGCTAATCAAAGTTAGCCGGCTAGTCACCGAAGATCGTCTATGCCTGATTGGACGCGTCACTCTGACTGTTGGGGAGGAAAGCCAATAAGGGATATGGAACACTAGAGTGATATTGTAAAGATTTTGTAATCGAAGATTCCATTTTGAAGATTTGTTAATGTATGCCAATTTTTCCGAATTTGAATTGAAACTCGATTTGTTTTATGAGTGTAACTTTGTCAACTTTCAATATTTGAACACTAAAAGCTAATTTTATTACTTTCAAAAAATGAACTAGTCCTGGTATAAATCTATATAATAATGTAATGTAATAGTGCCTTAAGATTTGCTGAAACCATATCTATTTATATGAATGTATATTCTATATGGATGTCCTCTTGTATGTATGAATGTACAATGTCTTTATTTTTAAATAAGAATTTTATCTTGATTTGATTAATATGACTTTTTATAGTTGTATTTTTTTCTCTAATGTCCATGTTCTACCATACCATAGTGAAAAACATCTTGAAAATATATAGTTTCCTTTTAGGTAATATGTCGGTGTAATCCCTCATTCATCCAGGAGTGTTCCATTGCAGAAAAAATTCAATTGTAGTCCAGACTGGACAGAGTCCAGATGACTACAACTGAATTTTTTCTACAATACTTTTAGGTAAATGTTTTATAGTAATAGGTGTAAAGTAATCAGAATGATAAATGGTTGTGTTCATATAGTGTACTGACACACTAACATAGTTTAATTCTGCATAAAATATAAGCCAGTAAAGTGTTATAAGGTAAAGATTAATTTTCATTACTCAGAAAAAAAGAGTAAAGTGAGATTAGAGAGGGCAGAATCAGAATAGGTTTTATTGCCATTGTAAGTGAACAAAATTCACCAACTAGGAAAAACATACAATGATCATACTAATTGTAAAAAGTATATACTATGCTAAAATAAGATAACATAAGGGCATGCAAGATAAAATATCTGTATAATAATTGTGTATAGGACCACAAATATACTAATATACTATATGTCAATTTAAACCCTTTGATCAATGAATTTTCAGGCCCTGTTTTTACAATATTTACTATTTGAATTTTGCTTTTCCTACAATTAAAAGATGTCCACCGCAGTTGCTGCTGTAACAGAATCCATGATCACTCTAGCCTCTTCTACACCATCCCAGAAAATAACCACAGCGCAGAAGTCAAACGGCAACAGAGCAGAGTGACACCTCTCTCTTTTTTACTGCTGTTGGATCACATGACGAAAGAGTCGGCGTGCCTGTCACAACCCTTTGCTGCTGGGGGTCTGTTGTTGTTGGCATCAAACGCACTGTAGCTTTGGAGGTCTTCAGGCATCTATAAATCACTGTTAGACCTACTTTCTTTTAAGAGCAGTGGAAATCCACTGCGGTATCTGTTATTTGTGAAAAACGACTCAATAATATACATTTGATTTGTTAAGTTAGGTTTTAGTGTTTGTTTCATAAAATAGGCCTTGTTTACTCTAGACATTCTCGTGATCATCATGAAAGATTACGCTCCCACGCCATGGATCTATTATATGTCCCACGCCCACAAGAGCCTGACCTGCCCTGCCCTCTCATCACTCTTGTGTCGGACAGTATGGAGGACCTTGAGTGCCACGTTAAATGGAGTAACATTTTAATAAAAGGATGGTTTAATACAAAACTTAATTAATGCTTTTATTAAAAGTGTTTTTAACAGACAATTTACTGCACAAATTGGCAAATGCTTTAATTAAAGCAACTTTTAAAACATTATTTGAAAAATCTTTTAACACAGGGATTTATTTAAAAATAATAATAATTAGACATGATTTAATATACTATTTAACAAATAATTTAAGTCTAAAGAAGATTTAGTAAGCTAAACAATTACTTAATGCGATTACAAATTCTTTCAGGAAAACCTTTTGCAAACCGTAGTTTCTGTTATTAGTTGTCCAATTAGCCTCTCCATCCATCCATCTATCTTCTTCAACTTATCTGATCTGGGTCGCGGGGGCAGCAGTCTAAGCAGGGACTCCCATACTTCCCGATCCCCAGACACTTCCTCCATCTCCTCTAGGGGGATCCCGAGGCGTTCTCAGGCCAGTCGAGAGACATAGTCCCTCCAGCGTGTCCTGTGTCTTCCCCGGGGCCTCTTCCCGGTGGGACATGCCCGAAACACTTCCCCAGGGAGGCGCCCAGGAGGCATCCAGAACAGATGCCCGAGCCACCTCAGCTGGCTCCTCTCGACATGGAGGAGCAGCGGCTCTACTCCGAGCTCCTCCCGTGTGACTGAGCTCCTCACCTTATCTCTAAGGGAGCGCCCGGCCACCCTGCGGAGGAAACTCATTTCGACCGCTTGTATCCGCGATCTTGTCCTTCCGGTCACTACCCAAAGCTCATGACCATAGGTGAGGGTAGGAACGTAGATTGACCGGTAAATGGAGAGCTTTGTCTTTCGGCTCAGCTCCTTCTTCATCACAACAGTCTGATGCAGCGACCGCATCACTGCGGACGCTGCACCGATCCGCCTGTCAATCTCACGCTCCATCCTTCACTCGTGAACAAGACCCAGAGATACTTAAAACTCCTCCACTTGGCGTAAGGACTCCCCACCCACCCGGAGAGGGCAAGCCACCTTTTTCCGGCTGAGAACTATGGCCTCGGATTTGGAGGTGCTGATTCTCATCCCGGCTGCTTCACACTCGGCTGCAAACCGTCCCCCACTAGGTTCGGGGGTTGCCGCTGCGACAGGCACCTGAGACCTTACAACCACAGCTCCGAGCAGCCGCATTGACAATGGAGGTCGAGAACGTGGTCCACTCGGACTCAATGTCCCCAGCCTCCCCCAGGATCTGGGAGAAGCTCTCCCGGAGGTGTGAGTTGAAGACCCTGCCGACAAAGGGCTCCACAAGACGTTCCCAACAGACCCTCACAACGCTTGGGCCTGCCAAGTCTGTCCGGCTTCCTCTGCCGCCTGCGGATCCAACTCACTACCAGGTGGTGATCGGTTGACAGCTCCGCCCCTCTCTTTACCCGAGTGGCCAAGACACGCGGCCGGAGATCAGATGACACAACAACAAAGTTGATCATTGATCTCCGGCCCAGGGTGTCCTGGTGGCACGTGCACTGATGGACACCCTTGTGCTTGAATATGGTGTTTGTTATGGACAATCCGTGGCTAGCACAGAAGTCCAGTAACTGAATACCACTCGGGTTCAGATAGGGGAGGCCGTTCTTCCCGATCACCCCTCTCCAGGTGTCACTGTCATTGCCCACGTGGGCGTTGAAGTCCCCCAGTAGAACAACGGAGTCCCCGGTCCGTGCACTGTCCAGTACCCCTCCCAGGGTCTCCAAGAAGGCTGGGTACTCTACACTGCTGTTCAGTCTGTAGGCCGACACAACAGTGAGAGACCTGTCCCCAACCCGAAGGCATAGGGACGCGACCCTCTCGTTCATTGGGGTGAACTCCAACACGTGACAGCTGAGCTGTGGGGCTATAAGCAAGCCCACGCCAGTCCGTCACCCCGCGGGCAACACCAGAGAAGTGGATCGTCCAGCCCCCTTTCGAGGAGAGAGCATCTCAGTTTAGTTTTTCCGTCATTCCGTCATCAAAGAAGAGTCATTGTCATTGTTTTAGCTCATTATCATCCAAATTGGCCATTTCACATCTTAAGTCAGATGTCTATCAGTTCAAATGTATAAGTTTTACTGACTTTGGGCTAGTATTTAATTAAAAAACTGATTATATTCCAAGAGTATATTTAATCAAATGAATCCAAAAGTAGGGTTACTATCCATGGGTTTCAGTCACATGACTTTTTTGTTGTTGTTGCTATGTTGAAGACGTCACCACATGCTGTTGCCTCTCCGCCATTAGATAGTTGTGAAAAACTGCATAACATTTTTAATTAAAAGGGTTGAAACTTCAAAAAGACATAACTTATGGGCGAGTCGCTGATACTTAAAAGCAGCGACAATTTGCCACAACAAACTTTTGTGTACATTTACATTTAATATTGTAAATTATATTCCTATTGCATTGGACAATCATGAAGAACGTGCTGCCGTTGTTGTTGAATTGTCAAAGGCTTTTGATTCTGTGTAGATCCTGGGTCTCCAATCAATTTAAAATAGTTAATTGATTCAGATGTTCTCCAAAAGGCACTGTAGTGACTCAAAAAATTTGTTCTTACGGTTGATGGTAAATTGATTGATCAAGTACCCTATTACAAATACTTGGGCATCTGGATTTATGATAAACACTATTTCAACAGACACGTACAAGAGCTGACAAATAAACTCAAAGCTACAAACAAAACACAGAGGCTATTTAAATAAAATAACTGCATGCCTTTTTCTGATTTTAAAGCACTGGTTGGGTCAGTCTCACAAAATTCTGTCTCATTCTCTCCAAACATGATTTTTTTCTAAAAGCATTAATCAAAGACATTCTTTTCAAACTATCATTAACAAAATCTGAATTGTGTGAATATATTTTTTAGTTTATTTCCAAAACATTTGACCATAGATTAAAGCTTATTCTTCAAAACAAATCCTGAAAATCTCAATACCACAACTCTATAAAAAAAATCCAAAAATTACAGGGAAACACTTTTTGGAATATTTCAAATTATGTTTTTCATATACATATATAGGGTAACCAAAACATCAAATAACACATTCTTAAAATGTATTTTCTTTTTCCAAAACAAATTTATCTCATTTCCGCAACACTTTCTCATAGCAATTAACAAACTTTTTTGTTATTTTTGTGATAACATATATATTTTTTTTAAATTATGTGGATACTCAAATATAATTTATAAAGAGTGCTTTAATGGATGTTAAAACTAGTTTTTGTTTTTTGATTCTTAAATACTTGTGTTTTGGTAAAGATACACACATTTCGGAAATTGAACTTTATTTCAGTAATGATATGGCACTGAATAATTGTTATTTAAGACATTTGATATTGTAACTCAACAGGCTAAAATGGAAAACAATATTCCCAGTTTTAGTCAATTAAACTTATCCACTCAACATACAAACAATCAATATATAAACCCCAACCAAAAACATTTGACTTTGGAATTTTTTGCAAGATGTGTTTCACCACATCTTGGTGGTGAAACGGTCTGCCTGGAGAAACGGTCTCTACTCCATATGAACGGTTCTTCATCAGCCTCGAAGAATTGGTTCTCCTCCTGAGTGGGCCCAGCTCCACCGTGTATCTGCAAATTGAGGCGCGTCCGCCTGTCTGTCCGAGGGGAGTCGGATCTCTCCTTCACTGTGGAACTCCTACAGGTTTCTACTTTTTCCCAAAGAGGTTTGGTAGTTTTTCCTGGCCGAGAAGGAGGGTCTAAGGACAGGGGAGCTTGGGACATCTGTCACAGGACACAGGATGCTGGGACATTTCCAAGTCCCTATGAACACTGTTTATTTTGTTTCTTTCACTGTAGCCCCTCGAGGCAACTACTGTTGTGATTTTGGGCATTACAAAAATAAATTGAATTGAATTGGTGTTTTATGTCACATTACCGCCAGTCTTTAGACGTTATTCTTTAGACTTTATTCTTTAGACGTTATTCTTTAGACTTTATTCTTTGGACGTTATTCTTTAGACTTTTTTCTTTAGACTTTTTCCAACTTAATTCTTCAGAATTAAGACTTTATTCTTTCCAACTGTGCCAGAGAGCAGCACTCACCGCCAGCCGGCGGACCGGCCGCCATTCTTTAGACTTTAATCTTTAGACTTTATTCTTCAGACTTTATACTTTAGACTTTATCCGTTAGACTTTATTCTTTAGACTTTAATCTTTAGACTTTATTCTTCAGACTATATTCTTTGGACTAATCTTTAGACTTTCATCTTTAGACTTTATTCTACAGACTTTATTCTCTTCGACTGTGCCAGAGAGCTACGCTCCACCAGCTGCCGATTCTTGCTGTTGCTTTCTTCTTCTTTGATGTGTTTTATGGCAGTTGGTATAGATACCATAGATACCATAGATACCATACATTACCGCCATTCTTTAGACTTTATTCTCTATTCTTTAGACTTTATTCTTTAGACTTTATTCTTTAGACTTTGGACTTTGGACTTCCTTCTTACTTTTCGACTGTGTCAGAGAGCTGTGCAGTCTTGTCATTTTTTTTCGGGATTTGTCATCAAAGTTGAGATTTTTTCCCTTTTCAGGTTACACTCCCTTGTTGAAAATCCAACACCTAAACAGGGACACCAATGCTCAGTTTGATCACAGGCTCCTGTAAATGTGTTGTTTAAATAACTTTTTTAATATTTTATTCTTGAATTTTCTGACATTAAATGTTTGTGTTTGCTAATTGTTGTGGTAACAGTGGAAACATCCTCCCCAGGCCTACACGCAGCTCACCCCAGGGCGTGATGTCACTGCAGAGTATCTAGCCTACTATCAAAAGGATATGTAGAATGTCAGGAGAAGACAAGATCCAAAGTTTAAGAAATGCCTAGATAATGAGGGCCAAGTATTTAAGTGGAAAACGTTGACTGAAAGTACTGTTTAATTTTGTCTACTTTGAACGCAAAAGAATATAGGTTATTAGGATTTCACATATGCAGTACTAATGTTCATCCAGCAAGGAGCAGCGTAGACCAAGGCGAGGAAAAAAGTATTTCCTGTTGAAAATTCCATGTTGCCTTCTGTTTTAGACACTAAACATAAAATATAAGCACAAAAAGAGCAATTGTAAAGCAGCAGTTTCTCTAAAGAAACCTTAATTTTTTATGTTTCTGATCTAACAGTTTTATCTTATCACACATTGTCTTTCTTATCAGAACTATTTTGCTATGGCCTAATTCCAAGTCTCATTGTAAAAGGTTACTCCACCTCTGTTCAAAGTTAATTCTGATGCTACGGCTGATATGCCCTATGCAGTTAAATTTGCCATAAATTTATGTCATATCAGGTCTATAAATTCTAGCTTCTTCTTCTTTGACGGTGTTTTATGGCGGTTGGTATCCATCGTGTTACATTACCGCCAGTCTTTAGACTTTATTCTTTATTCTTTAGACTTTATCCTGAAGACTTTAATCCTTAGACTCCATTCTTTTAAACTCCAGACTCCATTCTTTAGACTTTATCCTTTAGACTTCATTCTTTTGTGGTTGTGTTTCTTCTGTAGTTGCGTGTCCTCAAAGTATGTGTATGAGCTATATCCGTTTCTCCGGGTGGCGAAGTCCGTTATTCTGACTCCTTTGCAGAGCGAGTTCTACTTCTTTCCACTCCGGATCCTTTGTTCCAAGGTATATTCCTGCGGCGTTAGCAATGATCCTGATCTTTTCAGACGTCTTTTGCGTTTGAGCAGTACAGTTAATAACTTCCACCATAAAGAGGAAAAATTATTTCCTTTTCAGAACCAAGACATCCTCAGCACTCTCGGAAGCTTCATCCTTGTGAGCTCCACACTGGCTGTCAGCAATGCTGCCCCCCCCCACCGTATCCACTATCACCTCTTTCCTTGGCACTTTCTTGACTGCCTCTGCATAGGACATACCATGAGAGACTTTAATTTTCTCCACCTCAATAGCCCGTTTGCTAAACTTGCATCCCCTGTAGGCAGAGCTATGTTCTTCCCCCTCGTCACAGTTCCCGTACTCGTGATTCCCCGCACATTTCCCACACCTGTGCTTCCCTTTGCAGACTGCAGCAATATGAACATAGCGCTGGCACTTGAAGCAACGTAACGGTGGAGGAACATATGGCCTTACTGCATAGCTCACGAATCCAATGAACACTTTACTGGGCAGGCACTTCCCTACAAACTGTAACATTACAGACAGGCTGTCACATCTTCCTCCATCCTGGGTAGTTTTCAATCTCCTGGCCTCCTCAACCTTAGCTCCAGCTAAGTACTCCTTTACTTCCTCCACAGTCATCTTCATAGAAATGCTGGTGATCACTCCTCTGACCGAGTTTCTTTCAGCATCCAACACGACAACCTCCTTTCCATCCAGACTTTTAACCTTGATCGCTTTCCGTTGCTGAGCTGCGTCTGCGCACACAACCAGCAGCGAGCCATTTCCAAGCGCTCTCGCACCTTTGACCTCGCCCACTGCCTTACGGAGGCTCAACGTTAACTCCATCGGACTCCACTCCTTAAAGGACACACTTCCCTGAGAGAGTTTTATAATCATATTTACACTCTGTGCTCTCACCCTCGACCTTAGAAGTTTCTTCCTGATTCTCACTGCCAGAACCTTCTGACCCGGATGGGCCCTTGGGGTTTCCGTTTCTCCCTTCCAGACTTAACAGGAGTAAAAATTTACTCATCCTCGCTCTCCAAATCGCCACCGGCCATCGAGTCACTTCTTCTTTGGTCTTATGGTGAACATAACCTTTAAAGGGCCACCACACCATGTCGTTTTCTGGTGGAGGGACAAAAACGTTATTTTCTTCATGGCGAGGTTGTTTTTCCTGAAATATCTATACAGAGACCACAGGTGATGCCACCAACCAAGATATTTTTTTGGCAAAAGACACCTGTAACTGAATAAATAAAAGATAGATAAGTATATAATCCAAGCACAGATCCACCACATTTAAACACCAGTATTATAAAACTGTTGAAGGATTGTAGTTGTGTTCATACGGAGAACATGCACGTGTTCAACATAATGAGTGACGACAGTGATGAAGGGGACTTTGTGTCATTGTGAAAAGTTACACACATGATACATGTAATTGACAATAGTCACAAGGACACTGATGAAGTTCATGAATAACTAACAATTTAACACTGTGAAATTTAAAAAGTGTGATCACCTATTTAAGAAGACTTTTGGCTAAAAAGTTTACTTGCATAGACACCAGTAATCTGTAATGGTAACTTTTTAATAAGTCCTTTTTGGTCAAGACCTCAAAAACATGTTGGGGACCCTAAGTCGAGGAGCTTAGACAAGTAGGTCTTTGTTTCAGGATGAGGATAATAATACAAATCTGGGTCCAGTGTTTTTATGGACAGTTTATCTTTTAAAATAAATGACAATAAAAAGACTGGGGTCACCAAAATGGGTTTTTGTGGATCCTAGAACATATATATATATATATATATATATATATATATATATATATATATATATATATATATATATATATATATATATATATATATATATATATATATATATATATATATATATATATATAATTGTGGGCTCTGACAACCAGCTTTTCAAAACCTCAAAAATGGCTGTCCAGTTGCAACCTCACCTCTGGTGGCATTTTTTTTCTCCTAAGCTTAATCATTTGGAGATTATTTGAACCACATTGCACTCTTGTGTCTTTTTTGCACTAATTTGCAACACATATTTTCTAGGGAATCACAGCACAATTAAGAGCTACATAAAACTGCCTTTTGCCCCCATCTGGGAGTGTGACTGGGAGCAGCTAAAAATCATAAAGTATATCTTGGGCAATGTTACGTCAACATTTTTGTTTGAGAAGCATCTCTGTACAATCAAACATTTCAGAACATTTTAATTCAAAACCTTGGGGTAATCAACGTCTTCAAACAGAAACTTCAGAACCAAGAAAGTGCTGATGTTGATTTACCCAACAAGAGAGTTTATGATGAGATTCATCAGGACGAGTGTATGAGGAGTATAAACGAGGAGAACGAGAATGTGCACAAAAAGAAGCTCAAGTCTATTATAATATTATCAATAATAAAAGCCCACAGTTTGATCCAAGTTATCATCTTGAGGGGCCAAAACATCCCTGATTTAACAATGAAATGTTCACCAGGAGATTGGATACATAAACTCAACTCTGCTGTTCAATCAAAAATACAAACACATGATTGAAACCACATCATGGTATTTTCACTTGTCTTTCATCAACATCATTATTTTCCACTAGTTTTAAGAGAATGTTCACATAATGGATTGACTCCAAACACAACAAATTGTTTCTTTTCAACCATGTTTTAATAATTCGAATGAATAGCAGTGGTTATTGTGGGTAATTATGTGGTTGGTGTAGCGTAAATTTAACACGAATCTGAGTGTTCGAATGTTTCTTCCGTTCACCAAGTGACTATAAATAAATATTAGACTGACTTCACAAGGGTCTAGTTAATTCAATTAGTGTTTCCTTCCTTACATAAAGGTGAGTCATCAATTGTTTAAGACGTGCAGCATTTCTCTCTCTCATGTCATTGGTCACAATGTATTAGTAAGAACTACAAAATAATAATTGTGACTATTTTAGTTCAACATATAATCTAAATGTGAAGAACTTTTTTATCTGGCGCACAATTTTGTCACAATACATTTTTGTCTTTCAATAAATTGTAAAACGGTACAAACTTGAAGAATAGTAACATGTCATTAAAGTAAATATTTCACTGTTTGGTTATAGTATCAGCAATGGTGATTAAGTGTTAAATTGTTTTATTTTCTTACAATAATTTCAACACGAAAATATGATACGGTGACCTCCCTATTTTTAAATAATATTACTCACATAGAAATAGAAAGAATTCAAAGAAATGACCCATGTAACAGTAAAAGTATTTGGAGAAACTTTTACTCAAGTCAGCGTAACTGTAACATCTGATTTATAATTTGAAGTTAGTGCAATTGGAAGAACAAAATAATAAAAAAGAATGCACTAAATATGGTATCAAAGGATAGACCACAATAATGAGAAAAACGAAATCATATCTGAAGCAGCAAATTTTAATTTAACAGTAATTCTCGTGTACATAGTTATGCCTACTTTATTTTAATTTTTTACTATAGTAATTTTAAATTGTTAATGCATGCCCTTTTGATCTCATATATGTTGTTTTTATCATTGATTAGTGTTTTATGTTGCACCTTAAGGCCGAGGTTTGTGAATTTTGTTCATTGACAGTGGCAATAAACCCCTTTTGATTCTGATTCCGATTCAGTGCAAGAAATTAAATGTTTAAATGCTTTAATATTGTCAACAAAAAGCTTTTGTTACTAGATTTACTCACAGTTGGAAAAGGAAGCAAAACTTTAACTCAAGTAAGAGTACTGGTACACACTGTATCGAGTAGAGCAGTACAGTGTCTGAAGTGAAAACTTTCACACAATTTTGTACATACAAAGTTACTCAAGTAAATATAACTAAGTGGCAACTCTGACTGCAATTGATAGATTTTACATAATGATTTAAATAATATTCAAACCTCTAGCTATGGCTACTGTATAATTGTTATATTATTTTGTAATCGGTATAAGGCTAATTCAATTGTACACTAAGGGTGGGTTGACACTGCACATTTACCATCCCATAATTGGGACTAAACCCAAAACTAAACCTGGACTAGATCGGGGTTAAACAAGGATTAAAACAGGACCAGACTAAGTCCAAATCAGGACTAAAATGGGCTCAATTTAGGACCAAATAATGACAAGTGTGAATGCACCCGACATGTCATATGTCGTGAAGCTCAAATGAGTTTAGCTGTGTTGGATCAGTGAATATTTGTTACACCCAGGATTTTGAACAAAACTGACTCACACTAACATCACAGCAAACATGCAATCATTCAGTGAGTCACAACATTCTTCTATGTAGTAAATCGTTTGTGTTGTTTTATGCTAGAAGTATAACAACATTTGAGATTTATTTTCAACTAAACGAGATAAAATGGACACAGAGGCATGTGTTACTGTCATCCTATAGAGCTTGTTTTTATTGTCTTTTTAAGTGCTGATCACAAGTAAAGTGCAGCCAATAAATTGTCACACACAGCGGACATTCAAACTGTTGAAACATCAACACATTTAAACAACTTGGCAGCTTTATAGTTTTTTGCAGTTCTGATCGGGCTGCACAATTAGCATTTGTACAAACCACAAAGAGAGCGTGGGTCTTCTGCATGCAGTTTCACATTCATCATGTACAAGGTAAAAATACCAAATAACAAAAAAGAGAGCGAAACTCGACATGAAATAAAACATGGATTGTCTCAGTAGCTCCATTTAAGACAAATTACAAAACAACTAAATAGTTGGAGATTTTTTGTGATCATTGACCAGACACAGAGTTCAAACAGAAACTTGAATACACTGGTAACATCTCTAAGGTAAAAGCAGGAAATCATTAATACTACACAATATATTTACTCCAAGTAGAAATGTAACTTACAATTTATAAATTATCTGTATATTGTTGCAATGTGACCCTTGCATACTGTAATTTATGGGGGAAGGAAAGGGCATGTTTTATAGAAGAGAACAACCCTTACATTTGGAGCTCAACAATGTGACAAAAGTCAAATAGACTCTTCTGTTTTCACTTAAAAACTACATCAAAACAAACAGTAATTACAAGGAAACTTTTGGTTGAACATTTGCTGTGTGTTTTTGGTAAAATCATATTTACTCAAGTCAGTCTGCAGCAGATGTTTGACCATTTCTTGAGACCAGGATATCGCTTTTAGTCAAATGTCCATAAAAAACAAAAGGCAACAACGCAAACAGTTTGCAAAGTCAATATGTGAATACAAAATTAACGACCATTTACATAGTTAAACATAGATTTTTAAAAAAGAAACTCATGAATTCATTATGGGTTATTTCAGATGGCCAAATTAGCTTCACACAAACATTCACACAGGGGCCTGTGATCTGTGTGCTTTCCCCATCTGTATCACCAGACAAATGCTTGCTTTATAAAAGAATTAAATTTATGTGCTTTTTTGTGCACACAATTTTTAAATATGCTACAGAAATGGGGGCTGAGGCCAAAAATACCTTGGGGTGTCAGTAGAAATTGTTCTTTTACTAGCCATGTAAACAAAGGGCTTCTTTTTATAGTCTATTAAAAAAAAAAAAAAATCATGCTACGTTTTTCCATTTGTTTCTACATGTTAAAATGAGTGAAATTAATGATGCGGCACAATAAACATGACAGTGTGTTGAGTTTGGGTCATCCTCTGTCCACAGTCTGACTCGTCCTCTTCTGTCGTTCCTCTGGCGGCCACCAGGGCCTGGGTCGAGTCACATGACTGTTTTTCAGCATCCTCGTCATGTTTTATATCCAACGTGCTCGACATGCAGGATCCTTTCGCTGCTCTGTTTCTGACGGACAGCTGCGTGCTCATGGTCCCGCAGGTATGCTTCGCTAGTGTCGCTAACTCGTCTCTCGCAAGTGGGTTGAAGAGGAGATACAGCAGTGGATTGACACACGAGGGAAGTGGCGCCACCAGCAGGAGCACAGCCTTAGCAGCATCTGGGCCAGCCGCCGGGAGATGAAGCAGTGTCGAGAACGAGACGAAGGCCACTGGGAGGAAGAGGAGGCAGTCTGAGAAGAGCAACCACGCCACGTGTCGCGTGAGAGCCCCGTCCTCCTCAGAAATGGAGAGTGACTTGTGGGTCCGACAGTAGAGGCGCGTGTAGGCCAGTGTCATCAGCAGGAAGCACAGGGAGTCCAGCAGCACCAGGAACACTGAGAAGGCCACAGAGGCAGAAGAGGCAGAGGAGGGCAGCAGCAGACAGAGGGAGGTACTGCTGTGCCCCGCCACCAGGGGGGGCACTGTGACAACCAAGCCCAACAGGAAGCACAAAAGTATGGCGAGTGGTATCGAGAGTACAGAAGACTGACCTTTAAAGAGAAGAAGCACTCAATTAGAGTCAAAATCTATGAGACGCTATGAAATAAAACACAAAACGATGTGTAATTGAGTGCACCGCTTCTTAAAGTGAACTCAAATTCAAAAGAAATGCTGCTCTCACCACTTTGTCTTTCAACTTTGTGGGTACCAGCGCTGAAAGTCGAGCAACGCTCCAAAGCTGCGACTGTGAGCAAAAATATGCTGGTCTGAGAGCCAAACGTGTACAGGAAGCCGCTGAGTTGACACATGTAGCTGCTTTCCCATGCAGTGCCATATCTTTAACATACACACACACAAAGGTTATCACAACAAGACTTGTCCAGATTTGCGGCTGTATTCATTACTTTGTTCAACAGCTAATCTTAATATAATATCCAAATCCAAAGAACACAAACCATGACCGTCCATATGATTCTACAGTGATGCCAGGCCTTGCCATACGTTAACATGTAATTCCCAAAGGCCGATAGTGGAAGAGTCATGTCAGCCAGGATTTATTTCATATGGCATTACTTTATTTAAAATAGCCCTCAATTTGGTCCTTCCCCCAGTGTTTGAGAACCACTCTTACAAGAGCCATCATTATTTTATATAAGTAGGCTTTTTTTCTCTTTCTTGATGGCTACAGGCCCATTATTTGAGAACCACTACTGTATACACAGTGAATTCTGCAGCAAAAGCATTTTTTAAACTGTTATCACTGATTTTAACAGATAGTCACACTGGACAATGTCAGTTTAGCCTCCAGTTCTACTGTAAGAAACCTTGGAGTCTTGTTTGACCAGGAGCTCCCATTCAAAGCACATATAAATCAAGCCCGTACAGCCTACTTTCATCTCCGTGATATAGCTAAAATAAAAAGTAATTGCCTAAAAGCGATGCTGAAAACTTATCCATGCATTTGTTACATCTAGATTAGACTACTGTAACTCCCTGCTCTCAGCGCTTCCTAAAAGCTCTATAAAAAGCTGCAAGATTACTAACAGGAACTAAGGAAGAACGCATTACGCCGAAGCTCGAGTCTCTTCACTGGCTCCTGTTGTTTTACCAAGCCATAAATGGCTACCTCAAAGATGCTACATATCATCCAACAGATGCACTTCGCTCTCAAAATGCTGGAGTTCTGGTGGTCCCAAGAGTCTCTAAAAGCACAGTAGGAGGTAGAGCGTTTAGCTACCAAGCTCCTGTGTTATGGAATCAGCTCCTGTCCATGTTAAAGAGGCCGACGCAGTCTCTTCTTCTTAGACCAGGGTTAAAACGTTCCTCTTTGTAGTAGCTTATGGTCAGGGAATAAAAACCTACAGTTTCCCAGCTACACTGCCCTAGGGGCAACTATGCTGGTGGAAGTATGGCAGCTTGAGCACTATCATCTGCTTCTGACTACTTTCCCAACCAAAAATATTTTATATTTTAGTTCACCTGTGTCTGTTCTTTGCTGTTCACATGTTTTTCTCCTTCTTCCACTCCTCTCGGGGAGTGGTACTGTTTCAGACGTTGCTGATTCTGATTTGTAGATCCAGAGTGCCTCAACTGCCTGGAGGAACGCTGTCTACTCTAGATGAATGGCTATTCATCTGCCTGGAGTAACTTTCTTGCTAGATGAACCCCCCCTCTCTCCTCCTGAGTGGTTCTGGCTCCACAATCTATCTGCAAATGAAAGCTTGTCGGCCTGTCTGTCTGTGAGAGTAGGATCTCTCCTTCCCTGTGGTTCTCCCCGAGGCTTCTACTTTCTCCCAAAGAGTTTTGTAGTTTTTTTGGGTCATTTGCAAAATTCCCTATGAACATTGTTAAATCTTAGGCAACTGCTGTTTTGATTTCAGGTGTTACAAAAATCATTTATTTTAGAGTGATTTTTAGGCCAACCAGCTACAGCACATTGCCAGACTAGAGCGATAGCTTCCTATGCTGGGGTCCTTTCAGTTGACAGCCACTTTATGTGCTTTTTGGGCCAAGTTCTGCTCCAGATCTGTCTGTCCTTCATTGGACACAATGTGGAGACAAGTTGGGTTCTTGATGACTTGACTTTAGTACGGAGTCACCACTTTGCAGGCGGGTCGAAGGCTCAGAACGCTTCCAGAGGCATAACTCACTTTGGCAAATGGAAACACCCACTCCGACCTCACCTGCTCTGTTCCGCTGTGGAAATCAATTGTTATACCTCCAGAAATTGCCGTAAGTCCAGGCGTCCACTGCAGCCAGCCATCCGCTCCACACGCCCAGAAGACCATTGACCAGGGCCAGCAAGCCAACTAGCAACTTAGAAGGAGTGGCCATTGTGAAGGGGGCCAGGAAAATTGAGGAGACAACAAGACAGTTGCTGACCAACGAGATGGCTGCGATCAGCCACACTCCTCCTCGGATCAGCCAGCTTCCGAGCAGATGGACACAGGGACGGAAAGGTCCTGGAAGTTGTTCAATGAATTGATATGTACAAAGTTAAATATTGTCTTCTTTAATAAAAGTGAGACGTACAAATTACCTGGTGTTGGGCTGCAATGCACGGTCTGTTGAAGTTTTGGTTCATCATCCAATTCAACAAGAAAATCTTCCAAGCCGTGATCAACTGTACAATAGAGAATATTAAAAAGGGGAACAAATAAAAGAGGGAACAAAGTATTGACGGACAGACCTATGTATGGATAAAGTGAAATGAAAGGTATATATAAAGATAATAAAGATTATATATACATATATATTAACATACACACCTTGGCTGGAAACAAGCACTGTGTCTCTAGACTCTGCTCTGTCCACGTCCTCTCTTCTCCAGGTTGACACTGGTGCTTGTGGTTCACATGAGACAAAGGCACAGCATTGGAAAGCATAAGGTAACTCCATCACTCTGTAAACATAAATGCAAAAATTAAGCATGTTCATGGTTATATTAAACAAAATTTTTATCAATCTTATAAATCTTGTCATGTTTTATTGTTGTTTGTCTGGAGCTGTGTAGAGCTTATGTTTGATATAGGCACACTATATAATAAGTGACTTTGTACTTAAAAGTACCTGTCCCAAAGCAAGAGTTGTCCCCAGTCTTCAGTTTGTCTCATGGCAAAGGGGAAGTGTATTGTTAACAAATATTGATTAAATGAATTTTTACAATTGGTAAATTATTCCAAAGTTGCAAATAGTATGTACCCAAATGGACCATTGAAAAGGTAAAGTTAACAGTGCAACAATTGTATTTAATAATTATAATCAAACTGTGTCGAGTCCAACAACAGTCCACTATAAAGAGGAAAAGCAGTTCGATCCTGGTTCAAACTCTCAGTACATTTGATAGTGGTGACGTCACCTTTCCCCGCAGCTACCACATTGGTCCAACACCACAGCAGACATTGTTTTGTTTGTTCCTTCATGTTGAAGTTATGGCAAGTGAAGCATAGATAAGCTGCAATGTGTTTTTGGTTAAATACTTAGAATGCCTAAATTACAGTATTACATCTTTTAGTTCACCTGACTCGCGGCAGGGTCTCTCGTGGAATTAGCTCCATTAGCTGATCGTTTCCAGACAAACGCAGGTGAGTTAGAGCATGCAGGCTGGTCAGAGGCAGGGCAACAATGCGATTGGACGATAGATCACTGCAGAGAAAATGAAAGCACAAAAGGCCAAATAACGCGCAACATCAATATTTGTAGTAAATAATGTGTAGTTTAAGGCACAAAACAAAGACGAAAAAACAAAACACTCACAGTTTGGTCAGTGCAGGGAGGACGGAAAAAGAGTTTGGCTTCACAGATGACAGTTTGTTCCAGGATAAGTCACTAAAAAGGGGAGAAATCAAGAAAAGAACACTGACTAAACTGTATTTTGTCATCCTAGTAGTTCATGATCCCCTTGGGTTCCTCACATTTGTCAGCCTCCTCTGTATCCTTGTTGCACGTGAATTCAACATGTGGAACACTGTTTATAGTATCTCTGAATGTATGCCCCATGACAGCATCATACCTGTCTCATCAGTGAGTGGACCACCTGCAGCAGCCCCCCTCTCCATTTGGAAGTACTTACAGACGGCACCGTTGGATCCCTGCTCCAGCTGTAATTGACTGTGTACTATTGTGTGTACTGCTGTGTGTACTGGTGTGTACTCACAGCGAGCGCAGTGACATCAGGCCGTGGAAGGTGTTTTCTTCCAGCTCTTGTATTTCGTTATGATGTAGATCTCTGTAAATGCAAAGTTATATTCACGTTCACATTTCCATTTGGCGCCATTGGATTCATTTTGCCGGTGCCTCTTAAGTGGTGCTCTACTGCATCGGTGATAATTATTCCCACAATGCACAGCTGGCTATGCTTTATTGGTTGTCATGGTTTTGCCGGTGTTAAATTACAAGAAGCGGATTAAAGGCTGATTAAATAAATATGCTGTTTTATGGGTTCGAAGGTGTCAAATGAAACCTCTGAAATGCACTTTAGAACGCACTTAAAAGATAAAAGCAAAATGCAACAAAACTCACATGGTCTGAATGCTCTCACAGCCGGAGAAGACGGGGAGAGTCTGGAGCTGATTATAGGAGAGATCGCTGTGGACAGACACAATGATGATTAGTAATTACTGTTGTCCATAACGCAGCGAGCGCACTGACGCGGAGCTCGAGTGCTTTTGACTTCGATAAATGCACTGAACTTACAGCAGCTCAAGGTTTGGGAGTTGGTCACAAACGGACGGAGGCAGTGAGGTAATCTTTGCGCCGGTGATGGTTCTAGGCAAACAAACGCACATTTGAAATAAACTGAACACTTTTTAGGTTTTTACTTCTTCTGAGGTCTTCTGACTGCTCTCATATGCTAAACTTCGACATAGGGCTTTGCAATTAATCCAAATGTAATCGAGTCAGTCATTTCTAATTGTCAATGATATGCTTCACTCATTTTTAAGCGTGAGCCAATGTGGTCTGGAGCATAGTTTGGATATTGAAGAAAATATTGTTTTTGTCCAGAATAATTTTGAATTTTGAATTTGTGTTTATATTGAGACAAAATAAAAAATAAAATACAAATATTGTGATGGATCAACACGAGGGAAATAATATCGATCCATCGTTTCTGTCGCATCACCCAGCCCTTCTTACTAAATTATTTAAAATGTGTAGCAATGTTGAGCTTAGGCGACATCTAATTTGAGCTCATATCTGCAGCAGGAACACTGTGCCATTGACGTCGGGAGGGATCATTCATAAGTGCAAACCAGTCAAATATCAGTGAAGCAGAAAGTTCAAGAACGTGTGAAGGTTTGTATAGTTGGAGTTTTTATTTCCACCTTGTGGTTCAGGGTAAGGTTACTGCTCATGCATACAGCCCCTTAGAAAGAAGCTATAAATGGAAAACTACAAGAAAATAAACTTTCAGCTTGTGTTTATTATAACAAGAAAACCGAGTTAATACCAGACAAAAAAAGAGGCTTTTGATTTTGGGGCGAGCTGCAGAAAAATAAATTCACAGTCCATCAGATAGAATAATAATGCCGCTGACATGATTTTGATTTGAAGTTTGGTGCTCAAGGCCCACAGTGGTGTTGGATACAACAGCAAACACTGAGGAACATTCCTCTGTGTGTGCTGTGGTCGAACTGGAGTAAACTTCACTTTGTCAGGGCTAGAAGCACCATGGCTCCTTTTTTTTAACAAACCAGGATAACGTTTGTGGGGGAGCAATAGATCTCGGATGCAGGGGCGAAATCACCAGTTACTGTTTAATTTGATCAAAAAAGAGTACATAGACAGAAATGTAATAAATCTTGAATTCACTAAAATTATGAAATTGTGTGTTCAAGTGTTCAAATCTCAAAAGTATCGCCTTAAAGACTACAGACTTACAGACTTTCCAAGCTTGCAGTTCCTGACAGATTGGGAAACTCTGTGAGATTTGCTGCTCCATTCAGAGATCTAAAAGAAAAAAAATCTTAAAATCTATAGGACTTTAATATTAGCGTGATATATATTTTCTCACAATGTTCGTAGTTCTGGGAGGTTTTGGAAAGCAGAGCGACCAACAGACTGGATCGGATTGTCGTAGAAAAATCTAAGCACGATAAAATAAGAGAATATTCTTTAAAATAAATATACAGGGCTTTCTGAGGTTCACAGTTACCTACATTGTCATCAGTGATGGGTTTCCTGTGAAAGCATTTTCTGGAATGGACTGGATGTTATTGCTATGAAAACCACTGTAGAGCAAACAACAGATATTAGGTTTTTCCGTTTATTTTTTAATGCTCGACTTCTTCTTGTAAAATAAAATAACATATTATTCATGCCCAAAAAAACCAAATGCTATGCATTTCTATAACAGTAACCTACCTTTTAATTAAAATAAAGAGTTCACTTACAGCTCTTTGAGATGCTTGAGAGAACGAATGGCAACAGGGAACTCCATCAGAGAATTGTAGTTTAAATCTCTGAGAAAATACAGAAAAGCAGTGAAACTTTGACTACTATTGATTTTGATGGATGGGACAGTTTAATATTAAAATGTTTTAGTAGCAACAAATTTTAAATATGTCAAACATTGCTTTTGCAGCAGATTGCGCCTTTTATCTGGGCTTGGGGCTGACATAATATTGACCTGTAAACACTAGTGGCTGGATTAAAAACTATATCTAAAACAGTAAAACAGAGCTGGGAGCACCAGATTGGGGGCTTGGCATGTGTTTGATGTAAACTTTTAAAGTTTGAAGTTAAACATAATGCTTTTTCCATCGTTTCCATTTATTAAAGAATCCAGGACTGTTTCTTCTCGTTCCTTTCATCACCAGCAGAGACTAGAGCATTTTTGGAGTCAGCACATGGCTTCAATCAGGCGCTCTCATCCATCTCTGTGATGCAGGTGGCTCACACACACAGCTGTACCACACTGTGAAAATACCATTAAATTGAAATGGTTTCAGTCTGGTTCTCGTGTTTAAGTTCATGTTAAGGGGATGAGTCGAAATACCGTGAAGTAGTACAACGAAAGTTTAATTTGTGAAGGCTGATTGAGTCAAATCTGTACACGAGGCAAGTAGTTTTGGTGTAAAATAAACACAGTGTAAATAAACACAGTGTATTTTATACACTGTGTTTATTTTACACCAAGTGTACACTACATACTAATCAAGAATATAAAAAGTAGTGGCTCGTTTTACATTTTTGTTTTTGGATTTGTAAATTAAAATGTGTAATGTACTTTTAAATGGGATTGTATGTCTTGTTGGACCCCAGGAAGAATAACTGAGGTAATAATAATAACTAATGGAGAGCCAGAATAAAGAAGAACATAGCACAGCATCAATGTAAAAGGTAAAGTGCTTATAGTGACATTTTTAATGTCTTTAAAACTCAAAAATTCCATGTTATACCAGTTTAGAAAAGAAAACAAAAATAATTATATTCTTCCCAGTAGATATTGCCTAATTGGGTTTACAATAATTGAGAGACACCCCACTTCTCTCAAAGGAGGTCCAAATCTGAGATGATGACTGTGTTTGTAAATGTCTGTGATTTAATTTCCATTTTTTGGGTCTGTTTGTGTTGAAAGTTTTGAATGGACTCAAGTCTCTGGTGTGGTTTATTATTGCTGCTGACCATACAGGTATACAGCTTGCTGAACAGTAATTATGATTAGCATAGAGGCTACAGCCAAGGCCACACACAGCGTCGCCCTAACCACACACAAACACAAGTATTTCCAAACGAAGGTCTGTTTGTGTGTTTAAAAGTGCCTCTCTGGTTGACTGGGAAAACAGAAACATTTCTATGCACACACATACATTTCTCTGATTGTACACACACCAGAGTAAACACAGGGGTTAATCTGCTCTGACTTCAGCTAATAACCAAATCTCATCACATGCTTTCACTGAAAAGACTTGCCCCAATGAACACAAGATTTTCATGTTTTTGTACGGGACAAAATTAAATCCCAGAATGTGTTACAACTTTACAGTAAAGTAAATAAACATTTTTACAGGACACCATCATGAGTAAACTGTACGAGACTATGACTGCAGAAAACTGAAAAATATTATTTAGAATCAAAACACTTTTTCTAACAGCTTTTTTCATAGTAAAGCTTATTCCCACCTTTGTTTTTCCGCTCACACATTTAAAGATGTGATAATGCCCTAAATTATAAGGGTGGTAGAGGCTCCATTGTTTTTATTTACATAATTTGACTTACTGTTTACGCGTATAGTGTCGGTTCTCAGACGGTGGTTTCAAGTGTTAAAGGTTTATGAATAACACCTGCATATCATTAGACTTTTTTTTCTTTGTTTAGTCTAAAAACATAACAGGCAGAAATGGTGCCCCTTCACCCTGACCCCAGCTCAACCCTGGCTCTGCGAGTGCTTCCCCAAAACACAGAAACTTACAGCGTCTCCAAACTGTGCAGCCCGTGGAAGCAGTTTGTCCCCATGGAAACGATCCTATTGTTGTTGAGATGCCTGAAGGGAGAGAGAGAGAGAGGCTGATGGACTAATGAAGCGGACAAAGACTGTGTGTGTGTGTGTCTTCTGAAAAAGGCCCCAGGGCCCCTCAAGAACCTTTTTTTTTTTTCTTTTGGTAATTTCATGCAAATTAGCTTCAAGCTGACTGGACAAAAGAAATGACAGGAGACTTCAATGCTGCCGCGCTCAATGCCATCACACACATTCTCGCACAGGCAGATGAACAAACACAGATTTTGCATGTTATTAATGAGCTAATTCAGACGGACAAGGACAGCCACTACAGTCAAACCTAGTGTGGCCAAAAAAACACCTAGCAACCATCTAGACACGCACGCACGCGCACACACATACCTACACACACACAAACACACACATAGAGGTGGACAATATATTAAAATTTAGATAATATTGTGAATGTAGGTTTGAAGATATGCAAAATGTACTTAGCGAGTATTTTGTTTATAGTAAAAAATGCCAACAAAAGAGTTACTTATAGTGAAAAATGTATGTGGTAATATATCAAAAGAATAATAACTTCTGAACACTCACAAAAAAATGACATGACATGCCTGGGGTTTTTAAACTGAGAGGTGTACAGGTCATTAAAAGAAAGAGGTTAGGGGAGTCTGGAGGAAGTACTTGGGATTTTGCATCTGTTAAATAGCACTGATTAAAAGTTTGTCTTGTTTATTTCATGAAATCATTATTGAAAGTAATTTTTTGTTGTTTTTCTAATTTAGATAAGGAAAAAGGAAAAAAAAAAAAAAAAAAGGAAAAAAAAAAAAAAAAAAAGGGAAAAAATGATGGGCAAATCAGCCAGCAGAATACACATATTGCACTTATTTATACATCTGCAAGCTACTTAGGATTGCTTTCATACTTACAGGACCACTAGTCGGCTCAGCTTGCTGAACGCATGGTTCGGGACATAACTGATTTGGTTCAGAGCCAGAGTCATGGCTTGCAGAGCAGGTAACTCACTGAGCGCTGCCATGGGGACCTCAGTGAGCAAGTTATCATCCAACCACAGGTGTCGAAGTGACCTGAGGCCCGAGAAGCAGCCGCCGGGAACTCTGGAGATGTGGTTGGCATCCAAACGTCTGCGAGGTACACGAGGAAGTCAACACATAAGAACACACTAACGGCACGAAACCAAGGGTAGAGACAAAAATACTCCTGTTAATATGTTAGGCCAGGCATTGTTGCAAAAGAGCCCTCAGGTTTCTCTAAAACCATTCAAGGGTGCCATTATAGATCAAGTGTACGCATAGGTCAAAGGAATAAGCAATAGGCTACATAAGCACTACTCAACTTGACAACACGCTCTTAAGCCAAATAGGAGTTTTAAAGGACACAAGCTTACTATTATGGACTCATGCAGCTCTCTCAATGGCAGCTGCTGTAATTAATGTCTTCAAATTGAATAAACATAAGATTTTAAAATCCTCTGAAAGACATCTGAGACAAAAGGTAGGAACTTCACATGTAGACTTGAGTTATAGCTTCTGTAATTGGTTTGTGGGGTGGGCGATATGGCAAGAATGTCAAGATTCATTTAGACTTTGTACCTTTCTATTGTAAAAAGAACGTTTCTGAAAGTTCACCCTTCACTGTGATTGGTTAAATCTTAACCTTATAGAAACTGACCAACAGGAGTGGATTGGGGGAAAATGTCTGTGTTTGAGTTTAGAGCTGACATACTCTATTGATCTGGTCAATAAAATGACAACTAGCAATTAATCCAATGATAATCAATATTAAATGTCCAGGATATATGTTTGGGTCTTTTTATTGGACAAGGTCAAGACTTTTTGGGGGATTTTAAATGGGAATTATTTATTGTCTGTATTGTTCATGTTCAGGAAATCAGTCATTTAAGTTTTTTTATTTGTTTTTAATAAGATAAAAAAAATAACCCTGATCGGTCAATATGACAATTTTCTGTATTTAAAAAAAAATTGTTATATCACACAGCCCCAACTAGAAGTCTCAGGTGCCCGTTTGGTCAGTGTCTAGTTCGTACAAAAGCAGTTGTCAGTCTGTCTGTCTTCACAATAGGCTCACTGTTCATGCCTCAGGAGAAGAGAAGGATGGGCCTTCACATAATGGTCCATCAGATAAGTTTAGCAGTGAGAGGGAGACCTTAGACGTCCCAGTACTTATAGCTTATCTCCACAAATGCTCATTCTCATTTTACTCTTTAGTGGAAAGGAATTCTTTACCCACACACAACCCACACATGCATGGGTAAATTAATGTATGTAGCGCGGACAGTGCTTTCTCTCAGGCGAATAGCGCTCCATAATTATGGTGAAACTGTACCTGAACGGTGTGCGCTGCTGCGTGGTGCATGTGCAACTCACAGAGACTGAAGGTTGTGCAAATCGTGGAAGGCCTCGTCTGGGATCGACCTGAGCTGGTTGTTCTGAAGCATCCTTGGTACAAAAAGAAAACAATGTCTGACAATCTACTCTGGTACTTCAGTGTTCACATGCATCATGATTTCATTCTCTCAGTAAATGTATTCTAGATGCCGTGACGTATTTTGTGTAAAAAGTATACTTACAAGACCTTGAGGTTATAGAGGCCCATAAATGCTCCTTTTGGTATGAAAGAAAGATCATTCCCAGCGAGGCGCCTGAGTGACAGACAGAACAAAAATGCACTGCTTTAGTATGGTTTTATATGTTACAGCTTTAAAGTCCGTATGACAGGTTTTTATGATTTTTAGTTTGGATTTAATTTGGTTGGGTAATACATGTTGTGAATATAAATGATAGTTTCACAGCAGTAAAGCAGCAGTTTGGAAGAAAAGTGTAAACGTCTGTGTAAAATGACAGGAAGTGGGGCATTTCTAAAAAACATTGATGACGTCACACTAGGGAGACTCAGAATTAATCTTCATCATTCAAATGTTTGGCACAATTTGCATGCAAAAAACACCTTTTTCCAACGTGAAGATGAATTCAACAACATAAAGCTGTTCTCATACAGTTCTGTTTGTCATTCTGTGTCATTGGAGGAGTTTTGGCCCAAAGCACATCATGGTTGCTATAGGTAATACTTATTATAGCCCTCAAAATGGCCAAACTTGGCTAAAACCAAATCTTAAATATAATTATTTTAGTAGTTCATCCAGGTTCAAATCAAGTCAATCTCGTTAGACTATACAGTTTACTAAAATATAGTGAACATGATTATATTGAAGATTTTACAGGACATTTGGTGAATTTACCCCAGTTTGACTATTTTCCGTGACATTTTTGATTGAACCACAACTGTTACCTTGCAACCATACTGTAAACAAGAGCCAAAATCCATAGAAATTGCACGGCTATGATTTGACAAATAATACCTGATAACATCTTTTCTTTGTTAAATGATTGCCGACATTGTGAATTGTCCCTGCATTTTGGATGTAATGTTGCTTATTGATGACATAATCAATCATCCCACCAAACAAAGTCATAATGGGAAAAGACATGAGAACCTGCCAAGTGCACTTCAAGTACAAGTATACACTTATGTAGGATGTGTAGATGTTGATGATGTTGATGATGGTGAAGTGACTTTGAAGTTGCATCCCCATTTTTCATGCTACACATATGGATTGCAGTTGTGTTGGTCTATGTATTGTTGGTCTGGACTAAATGCAATACAGCAGCAATAAAAGTATCAATGCCAGCATTTCTTGTGCAATAAAATATTTTGATTGCAACCTCTTCCCGGCATAGGGTATTTACATGAAGACTTGTACTGTAAATGTGTTGTACAGATGGACTTCCCCAGGGGTCATTCCTGTTGAAAACATGCTGCTGTAATGGCTGCTCCAGGTCTCTGTGTGTTTTTACAGGGCACTTCGAGTTTGCTGGGCACCTCGCATGTACCTCTGTGGTGGTGTCCGATCACCATAGTGACATTTCTCACACGGCAGCGACAAATATCACACGCACATAAACAAACATTTGAACACACACTGCTGGCAGCCATGCAGGCAAGAGTCGTGTTCAGGTCTCTCTCAGGTCAGGCCTTATCTCGTCTTCACTTCAGTTGTTAGTCCGTCGTATGAATTTGCTCGCATCTGTCACGGCTCAGAGATGAGGTTACATTTCAGATCCTCACAGATACCTGAGCTCCTTAGCCGCTTCGTGTCAGGCACTTGTATCGCCCACCTGAGTCTGCCCATCACATATACAGGACCTCGTCTATGGAACAGCCAGCTGGAGGACCTCAGGGCCACAGAGAACGTTCAAGTTTTTAACAGCATGCTCAAGAGCCACCTTTTAGCTTAGCTTTTGATTAATATTTATTATTTTATTTCTATTTATTAGATTTATTTATTTAGTTAAGGCTTGCTATTTTGTATTTATTTATCTTCTAGTTTTGATCTCATAATCAGAATCAGAAAGGGGTTTATTGTCATAGTCAGTGAACAGAATTCACAAACTTGGAAATTGCTTTGGCATTAAGGTGAAACATACAACAATGAATAATAATAGTAGCAAAATATATTTAAAAGGGCATCCATAACATTTTGAATTTACAATTCAAATAAAATAGACTTGGTCTACCCCAAGTTTTATTAACACAATCATACACTCTCTTAGTTTTTACTCATATTGTAAATTTTTACTTATTTGAATTCTTTATCATTTTAGGTTCTGCAGTGTTTCCTCTGTGGAGGTGCAGACGGCTCCTCTGATGGTGCTTCCTCAAGCTGGTTCATTTGTACTGAGCTGCATTTGTGTGTGTGTGTGTGTGTGTGTGTGTGTGTGTTTGTGTGCGTGTATGGGTTGGTTGTTTGGTTTTATGGGTCAGGCAGTTGTGGGGTGGTTGGGTGATGGGATATGTGATGGTTTTTAATGCACTGTAAAGCACTTGGTGTTCCATTTTATTTATGAAAAGCGCTTTATACGTACATAAAAATGTATTGATTGAATGAAGACACCCAGAATTTCACATTACAGTTTCCAATAGATAGATTTGCACCATGTACCAGGGATTCTTTGACAGCTGTTAAATGTACAAGCATTGCGTGTAATTGCAGTGGAGCCTTCAGGATTTTGAAACAGGGATGGCCAGAAGAGGGGGGTCCTCCCCCTGAAAGGTTTTAATATAACAAATCACATTTCCAATAATTTCTTGCACTTTGGGGGTTTCTAGCAAGTCAGGGTAATTTTTGGTAATTATAGTAAAGTTCTATAAAAAATACTCACAGTAATACAGGCCTAGATTTGATTTAAAGAGAGCTTTTGATTGATTTAAAGCCTTTCACCAGAGCATTCTCAATGTACACAAGGGATCAGGTCTTTCTGCTCATTGTTAAGCAAAAACGGCTCCATTCACATCTTTTGGTTGTTTCTTTGTCCAGTGTAAGCAAATAAAGCAGACAATTATTACAGCAGGCTCTTCTAAATCAGGAGTTATAATTAATTCTAATGAAATTATTTGTTATTGTTATGGTAACCAAGTGGCCAAAATGTGAGAAAGAACTGACCAGAATGCATTCAAGTGCTCATTTTCAGTTTCCAACCAATCAGACATGGCCTGCCCATGGAAATTTGATTGGCCACCCCTTGGAGGCTCCACTGGTTATTGGTGCTGTATGTGTAACTGTAATTGTGTACTTACAATTCTTCCAGAAAGTGTAAATTGGAAAAGTCTCCACCAGACAATGTGGTCAGATTATTCATGCTCAGATCCCTGGAAAGAAAAAACAGTTTAAAAATGTTTTTGGTGTCATGTCTGGATATTTTACTGAATGCACTGCACAGACTAATGCGCAATATATATTAAACTGTCTCTCACGTTCCCATATCAGCACTAATTTGGGGTTGAGTCATGGCTATCTCGATTAATTAATAATGGACTTACACAGCCATGACAAAGACAGAGCTACAAAACACATAAATTATAACCAAAGCTCTAATTTAATTAAAAATACCCAGAAGACTTGAACAGAGAAGATTTTGAGACAAAATTGCTCAAACACAAACATTCTAACAGAGTTTTTTTTCCTGACGCCATAAGAGCCGGGCCAACACACACCCGAGTGGCAAAAACGACAGGAGTGGAAGTTACTGGAAGTCGACAGAAAACAAGACCTCGACTTCCCTCCTCATTGCAGACATCAACAGACTTCTGTTTACAAGCTAACTTGGATATAAAGCTACTTGTAAACGTATGCATGACCAAAATGGGAATAATTTAGCATAATTTTATTAATACCCTTTTAACACACACAGGTGTAGTGATAAAGAATGCAATGCTGTTGTAGAGTCAAAAGATCAGTGAGAAAAACCCATAGTGATGTAACAGAATTATCAAGCGACAAACCTCTCAGCTTCAACCAGTTGTGTCCTTGGACATTACTCTTCACCCACTGATGCATCATAGAGATCTATTGATTCTGACAATAGACAAGGGCTGCATTTGTTAACTGAGTTTATTCATGGGTGTAGCCTCCTTTCTTTATTTCTCCTCAACCCTTATCTGAGTCTAATTTCAGGCACATGATAATATCAGCAAGTAGCATCTTTCCACTCAGGAGGGCTCAGCTCTGAAAGGAACCTAGACAGACTGTCTCTGTCTAACATACAAACACAAAAACCTGTCTCTCCATTTCAGTGCATTTACTCCATTTCCTCAAGATTTTATCCAACCGCAACAAGGGGGAACTACAAAAACAGCCAGAAAACACTTTCAACAAAGACGTAACTTTACTTAAGCACAGAGTAAAGTATAAGAAATCTGTCGTAATGTTAGAGGAAATTTAAGTGCCTATAAAATAAGCAAGAGTGTGAGATCCACAGACATGAGCACACATACTTGGAGCAGGGTGTGCCCAGAGTTGAATATGCCAGTTGTTAGGGCACTCTTGACACTCCATAAACCTTTTTAATGTGTGCATGTGCCTGTCGCTTTACAGCATTGTCAACAGGTAGTCCAGTCATAGCTGCATGGTTTATTTTGTGTGTTTTAAGAGAAAGTTCCTTCACTTACTGCAGACTAATAGTGCTAAGGCATTTACTGTTGACACACACGCTCACTAGAAACATTACTTTTATTACTACTATTTTACAACCCTCCAGTGACCTAGAGGTGTGTTCATGCTATCAAGATATGGACAACTAGCCATTTTAATCTTTTCTAATATTTGTAAATGGATAAATGTTGGTGGTTAAAAATGCAAGGCAATGTTATGTTATTCTGCCTGAATGTTTTGATCTTATAAACAAAAAGAAGACACAAAAAGCTGCACATAATACATTAGACATACATCATTCATGTGGATACAAGTCTGGTTGAATTTTGTGTGTGTCTTTTCTCTGCATTTTGAGGCTCAAAGTGATGGATATCAGGCAATTATTCAAATGTCTATGGCAGCAGAAAGACAAACCAAAGACAGACAAGAAAGAAGGTTGTGTAGTTTGAAGGCGGTGTGTGACAGCGAGGCCTCTCTCTGCCTTCTTTCACTATTTTCGGTCTTTCTTTGATTCTTTGAGGGGCGGGTCAATGGGGGCCTCCTGGGGTGAGTAAGCACAGGGGGTTTGTACCCCAACCGCGCTGTTGGAATGAGCAGCTCCTTCACGACAAAAGACAGACATAAAATCTACAGACATCTTTTTCTAAGTGGTGTACAATCTGAAAGGTAAAAGACTGAAACCAGGGCACAATGACAATCCATCAATGTCAATGTCTTTCTTGGAATATCACAGTCAGGTGGCTCATTTCTGGATTTAGGAACTGAAGGAAAAGGCATGTGATGAAGCCTCTTATTTACACAGTCACAGGTCAAATACTGAGAACAGGTAAGTGGTCAGCCCACCTGGACCGTGAGAGAGGTCCATTGGAAGGGCATGGGCTTTTCAAAAACAAGACTCAACATGCCTCTAAAGAAAACTGCTAATCCTGACTTTCAAATGGAAGTGGGGCATCCAACTGTGGATGAGGTGAGCTGACTACGCTATAACAACAGTAAGTATTTGGAGTAACAGTGATTGACTCTATATTACTTTATATGAACACAGTACAACAAGTCACTTCAAATGAGACCCTAAGCATTCCTAAGTCAGAACAGCAGCACTTTGAGCTCCACAGAGCAGCCACACAGCGCTACTTAGGCATGCAGTGAGTGTACACACACAAAGACATTGACAGATGGCAGTATTCACAGTGATGCGGTCAAAAAGAGAGATGGACAGAAGGAGATTGTAAACTGATTCCCCCTCACGTCTGTCTGTCTCAGATCACTTTCTGCTTTTCCTGAGAAAAGCGCCCTTTTGGACACTAGTTTAATAGCAACAGGTGTCTGAAAGGGGGACACATTACATGGGGGCCATTTGGTGTTTGTAGAGAGAAAATGGGCTGTGTGTTTTTCAATTACAAGAAAGAAGGTTTAACCTTATTTCTTTTACCTTGATCAACAGGGCAGATGCAGCAAGTGTTATTTTTGCATTGTTATAATATGCACTAACTTCAATGTATTTATGCTAAACTTTCTAGGCTGAATCTTGATCATGGTTTTAATAAAGACACAATGGACCTTTGAGTGACAGTGTGCATGTGTGTGCGTGCAAATGAAAGCACTTTGTTAGATGTTTGTCTAACGCACACACACTGCACAACTGAAGAGAAAGTTTCTTTAATGAGAGTGAAATTTAAATCCTGGACATTGTGCTACCTTTAGACCGCAGCCAAGACAGGCAGGTCTCTCTAAACACACAATACAGTGATGTAATGGTGCTGCTAGAGTGGGCCACCTGCTGAGGAAGAAAATGCCTTTGAATTTATTTCAGTTTCACACTTTAGAAAAGATTTAGAACAGACAACAGCTAGGGGATACTGCTGTGAACACAGTCCTGGGCCATTTTGGAAACCCAACAGCTTAACTTGTCTCAGTGCTGATAACCATTTTGCAACTACAGTAACGAGATCAGTGTAATAGCAGCATTATTTAGGTTTTTTACTCAAGACCAGAACCTGAAGTAACTTCCCTGAAGTGTCCTCTGCATGGATTGTGCCTGCAGGCTGCAGCCTATCCTTATTTTACTTTGTGTTAGAAGAGGGAAACATATAAAAAATCTAAAGCTAAATCAGAATTAAACAGAAAAAACAGAGTTGAGTATATATATCAAGTAGTTAAAACTATGTAAACGGAGCAGACACGTCTCCTAATCAAGGGTGTTAAGTAATATGTCTGCGCATCTGTGGTTCATTTGAAATTTAAAATTCACATTTTGTGCTAGATTTGAACCTCAATGAAGACGTTTACAGTCACAATATAGCACATATTATTATTATTATTATTATTATTATTATTATCATTATTATTATTATTATTATCATTATTATTATCATTATCATTATCATTATCATTATTATTATTATGTAATGTGTCCACATATATTATTTTCGGGACAAAATAGTCTGGAATTATTTGATGTTATGTAAAGTTCACTATCACTTTACTTTCGGCAGTTATATAGCCACAGAAATAATAATTGGCTAAAATGTTCCATGTCAAGCCCGTGAAGCGTGCGGTGCACAGAACGTAAACAGAAGCAGGTGCACGGTTTCTCACGAGAGTACGCTGCGTTTACGCGCGAGGATTCAGTTAGGAGCATGCTGGAGGACATAATGTAGGTAATTCAGCACTTACAGGTAAGACGTGAACACGCTGATATTGCTGGGTGTTTCCTGGAGTCCCAGGTCCGAGCAGTCGACCCGGTGCAGCAGCCCGTCCACTTCGCACCGGCAGCGGACAGGGCAGCCGCTGAACCCCGGGCCTGGCGGGACAGCGGTACCGCTCACGCCGGAGCTTTCAGTGAAGGAGCTCACCTCAACCCAGTCACTGGAGCCCATCTTCTTACTGACTGTGGCCGGGCACAACGCAAATGTGGCCAGCACTAGCACACACCACTGCATTTCTTCATTCAACAAGGCTCACTGAGAATTACAGAATAATGTGTCGCAGTTTGAACCGTATTACCATGCAATTGTCTCTTAAAATCTTTGTCTAATCCCAGACACAATTACTTCACCTGGTACCAGAAAGAGGGATGCACGCAGTGCAGTGTGATCCCTGTGATGTCTCCTAAACTTTGGTAACTGTCCAGGCTGCACGCGTGGAGAGACTGTGTGCGTCAAGAGGAGAGCCAGCGTGCGTCCTGCCCACTGGGACAAGACTGAGCCCCGCGGTCTTTTATACTGCTGTCTGTGCGCTGCGTCTGCTCTTCTCCTGTGCAAGACCAAACCTTTCAAATGCAAACATAAATTACAACTTACAAAGCACGTGTAAGTGCATTAAAGGCAGGATTTCATTGAGGCTATTTTCAGAACGATAAAATGTTGAAATGAAATACTGAAGTTTTGCCATTACAAGACCCACAAACTGTAGTGAGCATATGTGGTGACTAACAAGTTGTAACTGTGTATTAGTGTGAATAGTGTTATCCTATGGGAGGCTCTGCTCTCTAGGGGTCGCACAAGGAGTTGCACTGTGATTATGAGAAGGTACATGACTCCTTTAAACACCATGTCATTAGATTTTACTTTATTTACTCATTCTATTTACGCTTTGTTTCTTTATATTTTAGTAACGTTTATTTGAGTAATATTTAGTTTATTACATGACCATACTTTTAATGTCGAGTGGATTATAAAGAGGCTATTGTAGGTTGTATAAATGTCCTTATTTTACAGATGCTTTTCTCCCCTAACATTACATCCCTGTAATAAAGCACACGACAAAGACATGACTTGAAGCACAGAAGTGCATGGCCCTAGAGACAGGTGTGTTGCCTGCATCAGGTGCGTCAGTGCATTTTGCTTTTCCTGTTCAAAGCTCAAAGTTCATCTGAAAGTCGAAGGATCCATAAACAAGAAGGGAAAAGGGAATGCAGCTATTAACACTACAAAAGGCAAAAGAAAGGAAGACACATCTGATGGATTCATAAAAGATATGGATTGTACATGTATCGTACATTGTATTGTACTGAAAATGGATTACTCTTCAGAAAATTCAGCCTAGTTCATACAGGTGATCGACAACCTGCCTGCCATCTTGGACAGACATAGGTGAGTTTAAACAAAATCATGTCTTGCTTTGACTACATACATACATACATATTTCATATATATATATATATATATATATATATATATATATATATATATATATATATATATATATATATATATATATATATATATATATATATATATATATATATATATATATATATATATATATATATATATATATAAAGTATATATTAAGTGTGTTGGTCCTAGGTTAAACATAGGGATTCGTCCGACCATGTTTCATCCTCAAGAGCAGATCCTTCTCGGCAGCATGGAGCCAGGAGCACACGGACATGATGTTATGGGGGAAAATGAGGCTCTCCATCAGTTCTTTAATGGTGAGATGACTTTTCAAATGATCTATTGTCATTAATAGTAATACACCGGAAGTTACAATACTTGCTTCCGTAAATAGAAACTTATCTGAAGTTGCCAATGGGTAAACAGGTCACTCACATTTATCTAGCTGTTATGTCATCAGTGGTCAAGGTAATTGAAACTGGTATTTTTATATGTGCGCAAAGGTCAAGACGTAAGTGGAGTATTGGACAGTTCTGATGCTGTAGATACAAGCATCCTTGAGCAGTACCTTAGCGCTGATATGTGCCCCAACATGTAAGACACAAATACATTTTATAGGTTTGTTTACATATCTTCTAATAACTTAATTTTCTTGTGGGTTTCAGCATACTTCCCGAATCTCCTCCCGACTCAGGTTCAGAGGCCTTTTCACCTGCACATATGACTGGTATTATTCACTCTCTTCAATCTCTTCTAAAGCGTGGTCATGGTATGGTAAAACACGTTTGCTCTTGGCTTCCAGAATGTCTTTACAAGCCTTCACATTGGTCAAGCCAGCCGATGTTTGAGCCTGGGAATGTGTCCTCTTCATGTCGGTTTAAGGGTCCCTCTGTCCCAACATCTGAACTGCTAACCCATGAACAGCTACGAAACATGGGTCTGACAAACATTAACATGAAACCCGGGACCCCGCCTGCCCCAAAACATCACCACATACACCACTCTCCTGGACAAATGCACCCTCTCACCCGTGGAAGCTGTTTGCAAGGATGTACCCCACCTACCCCTCCGTCACCACCTCTTTGTTCCCAATACCGTTCATCTTGCCCTCAGCAGGTTCTTAATCCATCCACTTCATCCTGTTCTCAAGCATCTACCTCCATCTCACACAGTTGGTGAGCCGGCCACTTTCCTTATCATATTATATTGTTATCAGCACATTTCGTATTGTGTTTTTCTCCATCAGTTCACCAGAGAGTAGAAAAAGGAGGCGATCAGACTCTGAAGAGGCTTCCAAAGCATCTTATGATGGCATCAATGGCAATGCTGGGTCGTACAGCTCATTAACATGGGACCATCACCTCCCAGGACAGTGGAGCACTTTGTTAGACAGCAGCCATCAGTCACTGTTAGTACACAGAGAAACAAGCTAAATAATCAACACTGAAGTGAGCTGTGTATTTCATTTTAATTTCATTGGATTTCTGTTTTCAGATCACCTCTGGTCTACCACGTTGATGCAGATAAAGGCTTTACCTACTCGACAGCTGATGATGTTTTTGTCTGTCAGAAGAAGAACCACTTCCAGGTCACCGTCCACATCGGGGTCACTGGAGAGCCCCATTACGTCATGACAACCAGCGGGTCTCAGGAGGTCAACCACTTTGAAATTAAAGTTTTTGGAATCAAGGTATGAGAAGAACCTTTGATTTACTGAGTAAAAGCATTGTAATGAAATAACTTTGAAACTCATAACAGCTGGAAGACCACAGTCACCATGTGCTGATGGAGCAGTCGCAATCAGACCGTAGCAAGAAGCCTTTTCATCCCGTCAGGTAGGGAAATATTGGGAAAGTGTTGCTAAGGATTCTACCATTTCCGTATAATCGTTTATATGAAAAATAATAACCGTTTAAATAATAAAATTAAAAAATATATATATTTATCATACAAAAATGTTTGTCTTCCAGGGTCAGTTTGCCAAGCAGGAAAATGACCAAGGTGACTATTGGACGACTACACTTTAGCGAAACAACTGCCAATAACATCAGGAAAAAGGGCAAACCAAACCCAGACCAGAGGTTAGTCAATGAAGTTAAATACACACTACATTGAGAAAGGAAAGTTAAATACTTCAGAGATGTTGATCTTTGTCATTATAAACTTTTGCAGATACTTCCAGATGGTTGTCGGTTTGTACGCTGCTGTGAGAGAGGAGACATTCTTACTGGCTGCGCTGGTGTCAGAGAGAATCATTGTCAGAGTGGGTAGACTAATCACTCTTTATATACATTTTTACATCTCAACCTGCAAAATGGTTGAGATACAGAAGTGTCTGTGTGCAGGCGTCCAACCCTGGTCAGTTTGAGACAGAGGGAGACGCCATGTGGCAGCGAGGGGTAGTGCAGGACTCTGTGGCATGTCACGGTCGTGTGGGCATTAACACAGACTCTCCTGATGAAGCCCTGGTCGTGTGTGGAAATGCCAAAGTGATGGGCACAATCATGCAGCCGTCAGACCAGCGCGCCAAGCACAACATACAGGAGGTGGGTCAAACACACACTTAAATGTAATTGAAATACAAAACCTTTTACAGTACATTCATTTTGCTTTGTCCTTATTTGAAGTGAAAATACACAGAAACATTAAGCTCACAGTAACAGAGTTGTACAGAACCAGATTATATCGATACAAAACATGCAGAAGAAAAATACATTTAGCCCCACAATGACACTTCAATACAATCAATACAATCAAGACTTCACTACACTGATGATCATAAATGATATGTGTCTTAGGTCGACTCTGAACAACAACTGAAACGAATCACCCAAATGAGGATAGTGGAGTTCGATTATAAACCGGAGTTTGCCACCTCAATGGGAATAGATCAGCCCCACCAAACAGGTACCAAACGATAGTGTATTTTAGAGTGCGTTCTTTCTTGCACACACCACCATACAAATTGGGACTAGAGTGAGACCAAACAAGGATTGGAACAGAACCAAAAGAAGTCCGCTTCAGGAATAAAATGGGCTCAAACCAAATAAAACCAATTTTTTCACTTCAATCCCAGGTGTAATAGCTCAAGAAGTCAAAGAGCTCCTGCCATCTGCAGTAAGAGAAGTTGGAGATGTCACCTGCTCGGATGGAGAGAAAATAGACAATTTTCTTATGGTGGACAAGGTAAGTCCACACTACCTTACACCGCTCAAGAAACTTGCTTGGGTGGATTAAGATGTTTTTCTTCTCTTGTTCTTAGGAGCAAATCTTCATAGAAAATATTGGAGCAGTACAGCAGTTGTCAAAAGTCACAAACAACCTGGAGACACGAATTCAAGACTTGGAGGTCTGGAATCAGCGACTGGCCAAGCTCAAGAGCCTCACCGGCAGCCTCCGCTCAAACAGGTGTCCATCTGTGTTATCAGCCAAGCAACTATGTGCACACTAGAGCTACTAAACCCAGTGATAAATGTCGAGCATAAGTTAAATGCGCTGAATAGTAAAGACTAAACATGTATGTAATTCCCCATAAATGCAGTTAGTATGTTCAAAATGCCAGTTCGAGTTCAAGGTCACCCTTGAAATAGAGGTTTCGATCTCAATGGGTTCTTACCTGATTAAATGAAGGTTAATAATTTTTTTTTTTTTAAGTAGGCCACAGTATAAGAAAATGTAATATTCAGAGTTTAATTGCGTGCTTGAAGAATGTGTTTTCTCTTTTCATAGAAAAAATAGTGTTTCCACAATACCGACAAGTGTGTCATCTAAAACGCAAAAAACAAAAAAAGATGGCAAGTTCCACAAGTACAACCACTGTTTACAGCACCGATGTTTTCAGGCCAGCTTCTTCACACTCCTGGCTACAGTGGCTTTTTGGTAAACCTTGATACCTTTTGCTGTACAAATCACAATTTCCTGTGCTTTTCAAATGTGTCTGAAAGTTAAATGATATGTTGATTATATTTGTTTGTCAGCATGATTTCTATCACTGCTCTTTACCTTGTCACTTTGGAGGAAGACACAAATGCCACTAACGGTCACAGGTAAAAAAGAAGATGGGAAACATTTACATTAGTAATGTATATCTTTTTTTAATGTTACTGACCCTTTGAGTTGTTGTTTTCAGTAATTCAAGCGTAATTCCTCCACTAAGCACTGAATGGAGTAGCACAGGTACAAATTAATTGTTAATCAGTTGAGCATCTCATTTGTATTTAGGTTTGCTTTCAATTTATATATATATAAATTATCTTTAAATACCTAATAATAATTGCATGTCTTTTGTAGTGCAAACAACGAGTCCCCCTGAGTCTTGGCCACCAGACGTGGACTTCTGTGACGTCCTGTTCTGTGACCAGGTGTACTGCTGCCCCTCACACACAGGGGGCAGCACTGGCTTTAATACCACCCTCAATGAGAGATGGGGAGGAAAGCATAATTTTACAAGTGAACTATTTGTTTTCATAAGGAATAAATGATAGTGGGTCCTGCTTTAATATGCATTAACTTATATTTATTTGCAGAAATGAGAATACAACATTTTTATAAGCAACTGACAAGTGCCAGAGACTGTGAGTGAGCTAAAGAAGCAATTATGTGATTAGTTATAACACAAGAGAACATTTATTTATTTCTCTTTTACAGGGACAAATACAACCATTCAACTCTTCATGGTCAAGGAAAATCAACAGATTATTGATAACAAATATTGTCTTAGAGATGAATGTGGGTAAGTAATTTAAATGGCCCATTATATTGATATCACTGTTCACCTCTGATGGAAACTGCACGTACTACAGGCCGAGTAGATTTGTCTACAGAGTTCCCATCAGCCAGTTTGTTCCTGGTAACATGAGGATCACTCTGGTCATGAAGTAAGTCCAGTCGGTCAAATTGGCCACTTTGAACCGTAATAACTGGAGACCAATACATTTAAGTACATTGAAATCTCCTATGCAGTTCTACGGAGCTTCTAGTGGTTCATCTTTGTCATTTTGACGAGTCAGCGGCCTGCTCTGCACAACTGGATATAAACACTGTGACTGGGACCAGATATCCTTCAAATACACAGGTGACCAACACTGTTTTGTATGGACTAAACTAAACAGGATTATTGGGCTGGGCGATCTGACATTTTGCTTTCTTCAAATGAATCAGGCAGAGTTTTCGATTTATTCTGTTCCATTTAAGATAGCGTCCAACATCTATCTCCTGCACATAAGCAAGACAGATTTAATCATTGCCATTTAACAAAATATACAAAATAATATAATATCATAAGTGTACAGCATATAAATGAATATCTATCTAAATAATAAAATGTAAATAGTCCAGTACAAATGTATGTAAATGCCTATTGTATAAATGCAGATAGTGTGTTTCATCAAAATGCGTGTAAGCGTTCAAGGCCAGCCACAGTTCAAGGAAATTTAATATTCACAATGACCTTTTTTGTGACAATACTTTAAATCACTGAGTACCTTTTCTTCCTCCTAAGTCTGAATTCTGCTCCAAACCACATTCTTTTACTGTGATTGACTGTGGACCTATCGATTAAAAAAAAACTAGCTCAGCCACACAATTAGAAGGACTGACTCTCACTCTTGATTCAAATTTGATCACTTGCACAGATTATTAATATTTGGAGTGTGTTACTGCTCTACATACTCTTTTGTCACTCACTTCCCTTTGAAAGGCTGTTAAGATCATGTGTTTAACTTTGCATAGAGGTGACAGACAGAGGTGATGGGACACAGGAGTCTTACAGAAGAGAAAACCAACTTTTTAACTGTAACTCCAGACTCTCTTTAAATAATATCGTACTTACGTGCATTATGTGGTATTTTGTTTATGGCTTTTCCCCTTGATTTTATTTTGCATACAAGACGGGTCATCAATAATACGTGTTTGTCTACTGGTTTATGACTTCAGTTACTATGGGACTTCATAATGCATGATGTTTTGTAGTGAATTATGAATAACAGACAGGGTTTCCCTTTCATCAAAGAGACAACATCTGGTTCCCAAACATCCTAATCTCAGCCACATTCACATCTACGACCTCATGTAAGGGAAGCTCAAACTCCGCAAACATGTTTCAATTTAGAATTGTACAATTTGTTCTTACACCAGCTCCTCTTTATTGGCACATATTTGTAGGCTTGGGTAATTTACACGAATCACTTATCAGGTTGTTTTTTGCAGGGAGAGCATGAGTGGCCTCTTCATGTTGCGCGTCTGTATCACAGCTCGTATCACTTCCGATCATCAGTTGCTGTAAGACTTCCATTTTACCTTTAGAGTAAAAGACTGTGCACATTTAACATATCACATCTCAACTGTAAGCCTCACAGTTAAACATCATAACATTAACATAGGGATTCGTATTGAAAGAACGCCATCATTTTTGATCTCTTTTGCTTTTTTCAGGGCCAGGCAGACTGCAGTACTGACCATCATTATGCAGGAGTGCTGTTTACTGACTACCATTTCCACTTCTACAGACGCTGCACTGACTAAAATATTGTGCCAATCAATATAGATATATTTATGTTCAACAAAGTGTAAAAACATCTTCAAATATTCAAATCAAAGCCTTGTCAGTTTATTATCTATAGTCCCTATTAATATGTCTAATTAACAAATAATATGTCTCTAGTGCAAATGTGGTGGTTGTTTCCTTTAGTTACTTTTTGCAAAATGGTATTGTAGAATTGTTAATAATGCCATTATTTGTTGTGCATCAAATAATTATGATAATATCTAAGTCAAATAAAATGTATGTTGTTGTCACAACTTTTGTAGAAATGGACTCACAGGCTAAACTTTTTTTAAATAAAAAACTGCTGCCTAAAAGCATTCACTTGTTGTGCACAAGTACATTGGCACAAGGACATTGGAGCAGGTCACATTTTCTGGGACAAACTGCTGTGAGGAACTTAAACCGATACCCACTTCAGGTGGAGGAGGTGCAACTGAAAACTTTGCAAACTAATTAGGTGTCTGACTCAAACTGCTGCTGCAGAGGAAGGTAGAGGATCAGTATCCTTTACCAGGGGGAAACCAACAGAAGAAACACAAGGATGGACATTGTGAGTACATACCTTTCTTTTACAATGTACTACTAATGTAATTATTTTCAATCGAGCAGTTATGAATGTTAATATTTTACTTTAAGTAAATAAGAACACAAAGTAATGTGCCTCATTATATTTTAAAATGTATCTCATAATTGTTGTATACAAGCTTTTCTGTTTAGTTTCTTTCAGCGTTTTTGTGTTTGACAGTGTGAGAGCATCATCTGTCAGACTGACAGTGAGACTGATGTCCCTGTCACCACGGAAACTTTCCTCTGGGGAACCATCGTCCACCTGTCCCTGACCTCATGTAATTAAGTGATACTGTATCTGACACTGCAGGTACGACTGGGCCCTCGCCACCTCTCTCAGATTCAGGAAGAGACCGACGGCAGAGAGCACAGGTAACTGCCGCTTTACGTGTATGTAAATGAGGCCAACAACTTCAAAATCATAGCCACCACTGTGTTTTAAAACTTCTTTCTGCTTGTATGTAACTGTTATCTAAACCCCATTAGCACTGGTAATGCTGACTGATGAGAGCGCCATGCCGTTACTCGTGTTTGTGAAGGAATACAAAGTTCTAATATGACATGAGAACACATCTATTCACATTAAACAATGCAGCCAATACATCACTCACTCTATATATGTAGGAAACTGGGTCAAGATCCGCCATCAAACAGATAACAGTGTGTTCTCCTTGTGTGGCATGTAGTCGGCCTATCATTGTCGATGACTTAGCAAGGAGATACTTAACTGTGATCAGACTTCACTGAAAGCGAACCTGAACTCAGATGAGACGTAATTGTGTCTCTGTGTGGTTGCATTTCTCAACTCAATATCCTAAATTAAATAGCCTCTTTCTGTCTGTCTCCAGCACATGCTTTCTTACTCCCGTGACCCCACAACAGCAGCAGCAAAAGCAAGCAGCAGGTTCAGACCTAACAAGTGCAAATGAAGTCGACCCAGAGGCCAAGAGGCGTCTGTCTGATCCTGCAACTCTGGCCTTGTATGAGCAGCAAAGTAAGCTGGAAGATAACATGAGTCTGCTGGAGGAGGTAACTGATTACACAATTTATATGCACTTTATTGCATAATGAGCTACACTGAAGTGAATATGATATATATGATATAAAGTTATGCTATATATCTTAGAATAATTGTTAAATATTTCACAAATGTATTGTTATCCAGCAATTCAGAACAAGGACTTAGGAAAAATATTGAAATATTAGTAGGCTCCATGTGCAGCCAGCCACAATTTGTTGCATGTCCTTCCCTGTCTCATGCCCATTCCATGCTAAACTCTCCTGTCCAATAAAGCCTATGGGCAAAAAAAAAGAAACCCTTGTTACCTTGGCCCGGGTTCTAACCAGACCAAGCAGGTGTTAAAATAGTCACAGATGGGTCAGAGTGCTGACAGAATCCATGGTCCCATGGAGTTTCTATGGATAATTTGGATGCTTATGTGTACTGTATGTCATAAATCTTATTCTTTAAGAGGAATCAAGAGACAGTGAGTAATTCCCCAAGTGGAGGAGTTCAAGTATCTTGGGGTCTTGTTCACGGGTGAGGGAAGGATGGATCGTGAGATTGACCGGTGGATCGGTGCAGCGTCTACAGTGATGCGGTCGCTGCATCGGACTGTTGTGGTGAGTCGAAAGACAAAGCTGTCGATTTACCGGTCAATCTACGTTCCTACCAAGATCAATATCGCGGATACAAGCGGTCGAAATAAGTTTCATCCGCAGGGTGGCTGGGCGCTCCCTTAGAGATAGGGTGAGGAGCTCAGTCACACAGGAGGAGCTTCGGAGTAGAGCCGCTGCTCCTCCACGTCGAGAGGCCAGCTGAGGTGGCTCGGGCATCTGTTCTGGATGCCTCCTGGGCGCCTCCCTGGGGAGGTGTTTCGGGCGTGTCCCACCGGGAAGAGGCCCCGGGGAAGACCCAGGACACGCTGGAGGGACTATGTCTCTCGGCTGGCCTGGGAACGCCTCGGGATCCCCCCGGAGGAGTTGGAGGACGGGTCTGGGGAGCAGGAAGTCTGGGAGTCCCTGCTTAGACTGCTGCCCGCAACCCGGCCCCGGATAAGCGGAAGAAGATGGATGGATGGACGAGTAATGCATCTGGTTTTTGTGGAAAATAATTGTGCCTACAGTATGCCTAACATTTTTAGCTGGTTGTCAGATGAAATATAGTTATGATGACATTGTAAGATTGTTCTTTCAATTTAAAGTGTCTGTTTGATCCAGTTAGGTGCCATTGAGGCAGAGCTCCGTCAGTCTCTACGTCTGGACATAGAGCGAGAGCAGGAGGATGAGTTCCTTCGTCAACAGGAGAACCAGCTGCTGTGGCAAGGCCTCAGCTATCTCAGCCTAAACCAGAGAGTGGCCAAGTTCAGTATAGCCTCAAATAACCCTAACCTACAAATGTGTCAATTATGTTTGTGATTGAACAAAAATCCACTGAATGCATTTTGTTTTATGCACAGGCCATGGGTTAGCAGCTACTTTCGCAAGTTCCCCATGCACATCTACTGTCTTCCAGTTCAAGCTGCCAATCAGAAAAAAAGAAAGCGCATTACAAGGAAGAAGTGAGGGACTTTGCATTTCTATTGAATAAAAGTGTACAAAAATGCTAGAGTCTTTGTCTGTCAGTTTAGATATGAGTGAATTTTGGATTATAGACAGTGATGATGTCATACTCCCATGTGTGGGGCAAGACCCAGATTTCTCCAATTCTTGGTATTTTTTATCGTTTATTAAATATTTCATTATCTATAAATGTTGAACCTGAACATTCATATTAAGGACTAATCATCCATATATAACAGCAGTAAAATATCAATGGTTTACTAGGCCCATCTCCATTAGGCCTACAATGTTGGGATGTAGGCTAAAACCAAGGGTGTAAAGTAACTAATTACAAATACTCGCATTACTGTAATTGAGTAGATTGTTTGAGTAAGTGTATTTTGAGTAGATTTATAAATGTGTATTTTTTAGCCATGCAATTGTAATTAGTTATTGTACATTTAAAATCATATGTAGTAATCTATGAGTAGTGAATACTATCTCACCACTGCCTCTGCGCCTCTCTGAACCTGTAAACACCCAAAACATCTGCTCTGATTGGCCAGAGCTCAAATATGCAGATTGCTGCTTTAAACTGTTTATTTAATCAAGTTTTAGCTCAGTCTAAGCGTCGACCTAGAAATTCCAAGTTTTACCTCAGTCTAAAATTATACTGAAACCCTGTTAAAAAGTAACTAGTACTCTGAGTAGTTTTTCTTGTGTACTTTTTTACATTCAGTTAAGGAGTTGGTCCCAGGATAATAAAAAGGAAGTACATGTACATTCAAATGCCAGGGTTAATTGACCTTGAAGAAAAAAAGTGAAGAGGTGCATTATATACACAAGAATAAACCTAAGGTGGAGCCATGGTATTCCTTAATATTATATTTTCCAAGGATATATATTGGTTTTACAGCTTTTTTTTTTTTTCTTTTTAATAAAGTATTTCCATGCAAGGACATCCAAAACAGCTGCGCTGGAGGAGTATGGTTTCCAAACATTTTATTTCTTATGTATTTATTGCTGCAACTTTTGTTGAAAATGTCCAGTTCATCAGATTAATGTCATCGGGGTGGTTTTAGAGATGCGCCTTGTGGGATGGCGTAAAACACCACTGCATACTCCTTTGGTGGGAAAAGTCAATATTGTTAATGAACTTCATTAGTCAACAATAGTCCACTTTTGTTTGTGAGCTGCAATACGAGAACAAAGTTAGAATCAAACCACCTTTGAATGACTAAAGAGTCCTGTTAAAAACGGATATCTTTCCCCACTGGCTGCCCTGACCACCGTGCAAATCCAATAAATTACCGACAATGTTGTTAATGCATTAAAATGAACTGAAATAAACACCTGTTCCTGCTTATTAAGTACAGACTATGCCTACAAGTAAAGCCCGGGTACACTGGTAAACAAACAAATGTGTGTTGTCTGTGAGAAGAAATGTTTCTCCTCGCTGAGGCGCATTGAACGCAGCATTACGTTGGTGCGTCTCTGACGTTTCTTTCCCAGCCTCTTCCTCTGTGCGTGCACGGCTCTGGCCCAGAAGCGCTGACATCATGGTAATATTTCTCCTATATTATGCTTTTATAAAAAGTTATGATCAATTTGTTGTATTAAGATGATAAGTAAAAGCGAAGCGGTTATGTTTTGCTGCCTGCAGTCTTTAGATTATTTCCATAAGCACAGTAGTAGGTGCCTGAATGCTAACAGTGCTAACCGGGTAAAGCACATGGGCGTAGCGACTGAAATCAGGAACTCTGCTAAACTGATATGAGGTTTATAGTCTATTCAATTGAAAATGACCTATGTGTTTTCTTTGTCTTACGAGGACAACATATGAATGTGTCATTATTATTATGCGTTATATATTTTGATGAATATTTGTTGTGCTCCTAATGATGAGGCTAGCATGCTACTTTAGCCGGTCAGTATTGCTTTGTCTGTCACGGTCGCGCTGAGCGAGTCACTTTAAGTCACACGCGCTCTGGACAATTGATTGTACAGCACCCCGAGGCAGGCCGCTGGCGTGCACGTGCCATGTACAGCCATTACGACCTATGTTTGGATGTGGTTTGAGAGCTAATGTTAAAACTTCTAGCGGTTTCCATGATTACATGGGCGGGGCCAGGACTGAGGGCCCTTCACGTGCAAAGTAAAACTTGTGGTTTTAGCCATGAAAACTCACGCTAGGACCAGAATACTAAAATAGCCCCCTATTTTTATGTCATTGAATTTAGCATGTATTTAGAATTCATAAGATGCAGAAATATGAAGGTTATTTTGTGTTTTTATTACCGAAGCTTTTATTTTATACAGAATTTATGTAATAGATTTTGCATTAAATCAAGTAAGAATATTCATTTAATTTAAATATGATTTTTTTTTCCCCTTTTTTTTTTCTTAATGCATTTTAAATGTCAGTGTATCAATGTTTTAAAATTCAGTGTAAATTTGTGTTTTGTGCTACATACATTCCTAAATGTAAATATACATGCATATTATAACCCTCACATTTAAACCATTCATTTAAAAGTATATTTTCTTTCTTATAAAGCAAAGCATAAGGTATGAAATAGGGGAAAACTCTGCTTATGGGGAGCAATGGGAGCGATCAGCTCGATTGCTTCAGTCTGGTTTCAACCGGAAATTAATCAGAGATTTTTGAGACGCTGAAAATTTTCGCACTGATTAAAAAAAAAACTGTATTTTAACAAAGTGAATTTTAAAACATTTTCACACCCTAAAATTTAAAACACACAGCACAAACTGATTATCAAAGCATTGTGATTTTGTTTTATTTTTATCATATCTATATTCAATGAATATTTTTACTTGATTGGATTAAAACAAAATAAAAAATCAGTTCACATAATTCAAATGCAAAAATTTCAATTATATAAATTCTGTATAAAATATAAGCTTTAATAAAAACGCAAAATAACCTTCATACATAAAGACTAATGAAGTTAAAGGTATTTATGAAATTTTATTATATTTTAATAAGAAAATTGGGAAATGTTAACGTAAACAACTGACTTTTGTTCCAGGCCTGTATCAGACTGCTGAAAATACTCCATATAGCAGGAAACTAGTGATATTTTAGCTAAAAATGTCCGCCAGACCCCTCTCACATGTTCCTATTCCTACGCTTTTTGTGGTATTCTGTTGTCATAGACCCCTCAGCTCAGATAGGCGACAAACATATTTGATACATTTCAAACGCTTGTGCAAAAGTTCACTTTAAGCTAAATGGAAAAGTTCCCTTTTTTCATGGTAATTGTCTTTTGGGTAATATAGTGTGCTTTGTGCCAACTTGATTCTATAGGCATCCTTATCTATGGCCCCCATTAACATCTTTAAACATGGTGCTGATGAAGAAAAAGCTGAGACTGCTCGACTGGTGAGATATTATATTTGTATTATTTAGGACTTGTGTCACAAGACAATTATTATAATCCTATTTCTCATGTTGCAGTCATCCTTTATCGGTGCTATTGCTATTGGTGATCTGGTGAAGAGCACCCTGGGTCCAAAAGGCATGGTTAGTGGAAAACAACAAATGCACTTTATTACACTAATATTTTATCCTCATTACATGAAAGTAAAGCTTAAACATATTTTTATTGTCAGGATAAGATCTTGCTAGGTGGAGGCAAAGAAGGTACAGTCACTGTGACCAACGATGGAGCAACTATTTTGAAGGCCATCGGAGTTGACAACCCTGCTGCAAAAGTGTTGGTTGGTAAGTTACATTGCATACTTATTATGAATAGAAATGTTACCAAGTTGACTACTTTGTTTAATCAAACATGTTCTTTCAGACATGTCCAAGGTGCAGGATGATGAAGTTGGAGATGGGACTACCTCTGTCACAGTACTGGCGGCTGAGCTGTTGCGAGTAAGACTCTAATGATAGACACACTAAACTCACTTGAGCAACTTAAGTGCCCTACACTCGTGATTCTTTGACTGTGGGTCCGGGAACCAATCTCCAAATGTCTTGTTAACATGGAGGTGCTTAGAAAAGTTCTGGTGCTTTTAGCGTGTGTGTCCATCTCATCTAAAACCATGTGACACAACGCCATAGTACATGCTTTAAAGTTTTGTAATGTCCACAGGAAGCTGAACTTCTGATTGCCAAGAAAATTCATCCACAGACCATTATCTCTGGATGGAGGAAGGCCACCACAGCAGCTAGAGAAGCTCTGAAGGAAGCAGCAGTGGACCACAGGTGAGGCTTGTGTGTACAGAGGAGCTGCATTGTACTCATAAATCTTTATTCTGTTGTATTATCTTGTGTGGCGAGTGTGGCATTGCAGAACACCGTCATTTGACCATTATTTCATAATAGTTAATTTATCAGAGCATTACTTCGTTACTGCCCCAATATATTAAGTTACCATTAATTATTTATGGCCCACATTGCAGCTATTGGCAATCTTTTTAGTGACGCTGAAGGCTCCCTTTTAATGAGCCAAAAAGGAGTGAGGGTAAAGAGGCATCCACTGTGTGTGTGTTTGAGGAAAAGTGATGTGGCTTTACTGAGGCTTTGAGATGGCACAATCTGCACCTCTTCATGTAAAATCTACCAAAACGTCAGTCGCTATAAACCAAGCTCAGAGACCCATGTGCTTGTGGAGACGAGCTGTTGTGAAGATTTGACTGAGGCAGGGTAGTTATGCGAGGGAAAGAGGCACTGCTAAAGCTCTGCAAGGAGCAGGCTGCAGGTCTGCACAGATGTGTGTGCCACATGCTCTGGCTCCTGCCACTGTCCACACATCAAGTTACTCAAAAACAAGTACTCTTCACACGGTCAGAAAATATAGGTAAGAGATTATGTATGAACAACTAAATTATTTTCCTCTTGGAAGACGAGATGAATATTCCTGATCTATGACAATCATTTTGGTTTGTAGTATTAAATAAGACTCATTTTATTGATCCCTTTTTAAGCAACGACAAGGGTCGTTTCCAAGAGGACCTGCTCAACATTGCACGCACCACTCTGTCATCGAAGTTGTTGACCCATCACAAAGACTACTTTTCACAACTTGCTGTGAATGCTGTCAACCGGCTCAAAGGCTCTGGAAATCTGGAGTCCATCCACATAATCAAGAAGTTGGGTGGAAGCCTCACAGACTCTTACTTGGATGAAGGTATTTAATCAAATATTTTGACATTTGAAATATTCTGGTGTATATGAATATACTGCTAATGATTTTTATCTTGTATTTTTCAGGTTTCTTGTTGGATAAGAAGATTGGGGTAAACCAACCGAAGAGGTTGGAAAATGTTAACATCCTCATTGCCAACACTGGGATGGACACAGACAAGATTAAGGTATCTATTTTAATTTTTTTGTTTGGCCGGGCCACCACAACCATTCCAGGAAAGTAGCTGGTGAACTATTTATTGTTTTGATTGTATTTGTTTCTATTTTAGATCTTTGGCTCCAGGGTTCGTGTTGACTCTACAGCAAAAGTTGCTGAGATTGAAATGGCAGAGAAAGAAAAGATGAAGGAGAAAGTTGATAGAATCCTGAAGCATGGAATCAACTGCTTCATTAACCGGTAAAGTAGCACATGCAGTGGTTTTATTCATATTATGTAATGTCCTGAACTCAATCTGAATCATTTTGTCTGACTGAACTTTTCTGATGCCCTGCAGACAATTGATCTATAACTACCCAGAGCAGCTCTTTGCTCAGGCTGGTGTCATGGCGATTGAACACGCAGACTTTGCTGGTGTAGAGCGCTTGGCTCTAGTCACTGGTATGTAGTCCGATTGAGCAGATTCTGTATGTCCCTAAATAATGCTTAAACATAATGTTCAGACTTTTTTTAATGAATTGTTTATTTGACTAGGTGGTGAGATCACCTCTACCTTTGATCACCCTGAGATGGTCAAACTGGGACATTGCAAACTGATTGAGGAGGTGATGATTGGAGAGGATAACCTTATCCACTTCTCTGGTGTAGCGATGGGTATGTATCATCCCCCACCTACAAATACAAAACAATAGTCTTTATGTATCTCACTATTCCTTGTGTCTCAACAGGTGAAGCTTGCACTATTGTTCTGCGAGGAGCTACAAAGCAGATCTTGGACGAGGCCGAGCGCTCGCTGCATGATGCCTTGTGCGTGTTGGCACAAACCGTGAAAGAGCCCCGCACTGTTTTTGGAGGAGGCAAGTTTAAGTGTAAACCCTTCAGTTGGTTTGTAGAACTCTCTAGTGACATGTTTGGCCTCTTGTTACCAGGTTGCAGTGAGATGCTGATGGCTAAGGTTGTGACGGATTTGGCCAACAGGACGGCAGGAAAGGAAGCGGTTGCCATAGAGTCCTTTGCCAAAGCTCTTAGAATGGTAGGGACCTGTCTTGGATAACATGATCTTGCACTGTAGTATTAGTTCTGATCCTCCTGTTTCTAACCTCCAGCTGCCAACAACCATCGCAGACAACGCAGGTTATGACAGTGCCGAGCTAATTTCTCAGCTCAGAGCAGCACACCAGGAAAACAAGATCACTTTTGGATTGAGTGAGTGAAATTGTTACATTAATATGTATGTTTTTAGTGCTGGGCAGCGATTACAAATTAGACCCATGCATTAATCACATGTTCGGTCTAATGCACATTTTGCAGCTTTTTGGCTTTTTACAATATAGACTTAAATATGTGTATAATTAATCACCCAGGACAATAGGCTCAGTATGACTTTTATTATGTTAAGGTCTATATTCAAAGGAGATATTAAGATATCAGATTGGAATGTTATTTAACCTTTGAGGCTAAACCTTTTTTTCCTCTCTTTAATGAAATCCTGTGTTTGTCCTTTGTAGTCTGCTCCTTCTGTTTGCTCACTGTAGACGACTGGTTTAGTCCTGGTTTAGTCCTGGTCAGGCGTAATAGTCCTCCTCTTTCAGACCTCGTATGTCCAGGTTTAGCTCTCTGCTTACTAAACATGTGGGAAATTTGTCCGTTTTAATTATTTTCTAAGTCAACATCATTGACAGAAGCCTAAATCTCCGCACACTGATGCACATATTTATTAATTTACGCGGAGCTCGTGATTCCTGGTCTTTTTGGCTAATGAAAATTTCAGACTTACTTTGAGATGGCGAGTGGGACAGACAGACGGAACATCATATTTATTACTTTTTTCCTTATACAATGCAAGCCCTAGTATGTTTTGTGTTAATTGCCTGTACACGTGTGCTCTTCCAGACATGAACGAGGAACAGTGGGTGACATGGCAGAGTTGGGCATCACCGAGTCCTTCCAGGTCAAACGGCAGGTGCTGCTGAGCGCCGCCGAAGCTGCAGAGATGATCCTCAGAGTCGATAACATCATCAAAGCGGCGCCCAGGTCAGGATATAAGGCGTTGTTTTAAAACTACAAACTCTCTTGGGTACATATATCTTACGACCTGTGTATTTTTGTTGTTTCTTTTATAGGAAGAGGGTTCCAGACCATCATCCCTGTTAGGGGAATATCAAGAGGATGTTTGTCATTCTCAATGTAACTCAAAAGGTCCACTGTTATTTTTATCTGTTAAACATCAACTGTAGCCAACCTTCTAATGACACTTAAAATGTCTATTCCTGGTTTGCAATGTATTTATAACCAGCTCAAACTGGTAATAATTGCTTAACAGTGATTTCAAACTTCTCTTCAAATGTCAACATTTGCTTTTGTTTACTGAAACAAAATAAACGTCTGTTGAGCTAATTTGTTTTGTCTGATGTCTTATTTTGTACAAAATGTTCACATTGGAACAAAAAAAGTTGTTTCCAAAGCTGCTCATTGCGCACCCATTCAAAATCAGTAAAATAATTCTTTTTATAGACTTCACCAAAGACCGTATCCGATAAAACAACTACCATGATTTCAGAAGTTGGCCATTGACGCACATAATTTAACCATTTACCAAAAAGCGCAGATGCACATGGTGAGCTCTGGGAGTCGGGTCAGAGTCACCTGGACATTACAATGTCAGACTTTTGGCATTTGGGCTCAAACTGTCCAAAGTAAAGTTTATGTAACTTCACAGACAAAATTAATGTCAACATAAAAATTGTATTTGCGATATTGCTTAAAATGTTAAAGCCTCTGTTGTATGAGCTGTAAAAAATGTAACTTTAGTGTAAATAAATGAAGCACATGGATTACGTCATCCTTAAGCCTGACCCCATGAGTGTAAGTGTGGTCAATACTGATAAAACTTCTACAGAAAGTCAGTCTGGCTGTTGTGACCGAGGGGCAAAGATGCACAGGCTGCTGCTGCTGCTGCTGCTGCTGCTGGGGACATGGACAAGCACGGCATTGATCAGGTTGAAATGTCTTTTTGCTTTGATTTTGGATGAATTGGTCTTAACAGATATTTTCCCCGATGGCACAGAATTCCTTTGCTGCAGATGCACTCAATTCGCAATCAACTCCGAGCCAGTGGCGTTTTGGATGAGTTCCTGAAGGAACACCATCCTGACACATTCAGCCGGCGCTTTGTTCAGTGCTTCCCACCTGGCTCACCCTCAATGCAACTGGGCCGCTCCCGGGAGAAAATTTACAACTTTATGGATGTAAGACACGTATTAAGATGCTTGAGTTGTGAGTTTAATTTTTTTATTGTAAAAAGTTCAATTTAAAATGTTCATATTCATCACCTTCCCACAGGCTCAGTTCTATGGGGAGATCAGTTTGGGGACTCCAGCACAAAACTTTTCAGTCATCTTTGACACAGGTTCTGCTGACCTTTGGGTCCCATCATCTTACTGTGTCAGCCAGGCCTGTGGTACTAATACATTTCATAATACAGTGGTACTTGAGTTGAGTGTTCCCGGCTAAGCTGACTGGGCCATGCATGTGTTTGCAGCCACACACAGACGCTTCAAGGCATTTGAGTCGACTTCATTTGAGCATGACGGCAGATCATTTGGGATTCACTATGGATCAGGACAACTTCTGGGTGTCATGGCAAGAGACACATTTACGGTTTGTTTGTATTACTTAATGAATATATATTTTTGCGGTATCAAACTGTCAAATATTGTACATGCTAAGTGTTATGTTATGTGTTTGCAGATTGGCAATATGACCATAGAAAAGCAAGAGTTTGGTGAATCAGTGTATGAACCTGGCTCCACATTTGTTTTTGCAAAGTTTGATGGGGTTTTGGGTCTAGCCTACCCTGCTTTGGCAGAAATCCCAGGAAATCCAGTTTTTGACAATATTATAGCTCAGAATAAACTCGACCAGGCTGTTTTTTCTTTCCACCTTACTAAGTAATACTGAATTAGTATTGTTATATATTTGTCAGGTGTTTTTGGTTATGTAACGGCATTTGTCAATTAACAGAAGGAGTGCAAATGGTCCCACCTCTGGCGGTGAACTCCTCATTGGAGGAACAGACAAAGACTTCTATACTGGAGAAATCCACTGGATTCCTGTGACTGCTCGGAGCTACTGGCAGATTAAGATCGACAGGTTTAAAGCCCTTTCAGATTGTCAGATGTTAAATAATACCACCTAAGTTTTTTCATCATCGTCTTTGTTAATTTAGTGTCGCTGTGCAGGGTACAAGCTCTTTGTGTCAAAAAGGATGTCAAGCCATAGTTGACACAGGAACATCTCTGATTGGTGGACCACCCTCTGAAATCCTCACTCTACAACAACTCATTGGAGCTTCACCAAGTAGCATTGGAGAAGTAACAAACATTCATCATGGATAAAGAAAAGCATACATCAAATATCATCTGAATTTGTGTGGATTCTAACGTTTGGACCTGTAATTTTAGTTTGTCTTGGACTGTGCAAGATTGTCCAGTTTGCCTCATGTCACATTTGTGCTGAATGGAAAAGAATACACAATGACTCCTCAGCAATACGTCCAAAAGGTACATAACATTTGTATTTCATCCTCTTTCTTTTAAATTCATATACATGTTTAGAAGTTGAAAGGCACTGCTTATACAAGTGTCTATGGCGAAAGTAACGAAATGATCCCTTTGTGCTGTGTAGGAGATGCTTGGGGACAAGACTCTGTGCTTCAGTGGTTTTCAGCCTGTAGACATCATGGCTGCCGAAGGGCCCCTGTGGATTTTTGGAGATGTATTTCTGACAGAGTACTACACTGTATTTGACAGAGAACATGACAGAGTTGGTTTTGCATCTTTAAAACACTCAAATAAATGATCTAATTGTGGCTGTTGCAATATTGCAAACGAATAAATACGTAATAAAACCGTGCAGTAATTACTCTGTATGTTGAAAAAAATTACAAGTTTTACATCATCTTACAGACTAGTGACCAACATTTATGTTAAGTTACTCTATTATTCAGACCGGGTAAGGCTGAGCAGCTTTTCTCTGTCATTACCTGCTATCTGTGTCTGTGAGTTGGACTTTGGAAAACGTTTCTCTTTTCTTTATTCCCTGTTTTCAGTCTGCTCTGTCCCCGGATAGTCCTGGTCATATGGCGAGTTGGGGATTTGCAGGGTGTTGCTAGGTGAACCAGCTGAGCTGTGTAACTGGAAGCGAGGCAGCCCTCCTCTTCGTTTTCCCAGAGCTTTGGGGCTGGGCAGGCTGTGTACTGACCCTTTTGATGCCTGACGGGATAACTGCAGGGAGAACTGACGGCGCCGGGGTCTGGTCTGTGAGTGACTGAAAGAGCACATTCTGGTCCAGCGAAACTTTTTAGGGCCACGTTGAGTTGGTGAATAAGAGACAGAGGAACTTTTTCTGTGAGGACACAAGAAGATTAAGTATATTTCTTGGCAAACAAAAATGTAAAATCTGAATTGTGAAAAGGACCTTTGTAATATCTCCAAGCCTGGAATATCCTCAGTGGGGGACACATCAAAGCCATTAAATTGGGTCATGGCTGCGCCAATGACAGACGGACTCACATTTCGAGCAGCTTCACAGAAGGCTGGAGGGCTGACCACGAGTCGAGGAAAACCCCCCGAGTGAGTGCTTTCAGGGGAGGGCAGAGTCGTATTGACCTCTCTCACAGTGGACAGTGTGTCCATGACAGAGTGTACCATTACGAGAGAGGTAGGGGTCACTATGGTGTCCGTGTGTGGAGTGATCCTACAAAGGTAGTAACACCAAGATGTCAAATCTAACACAAAATGATTATGGAAAATGAGACAATACCCCAGATTTGGAAAGAAGCTTCCTGTTGCATCACTGCTGTGTCTTTTGAAGTTGGGTCGGGGAAATTGGAGGTCTGGAGGCTCTTGAACACTCAGCAGCCTACGAACTCGACCCAAAACCTAACAAGAATGAAATACACATTAAAAATTGTTTCGGTAGGTTCTGGTTACAATGTTTGAAAACCATGTATTACCGACTCCTGCTGTCGAGGTGTATAAGATAGTTGCTGCTGTAGATGTTTTGTGTTATTTAGACTGACTTCATCACACTGCAGAATGTCTGACAGACTAGAAGGTAATTGGGGAGAGAAACATACTTGTTGTCTTGTCCACTAAATTGGCAATAAACAAGCTAATGTATGTAGAGCTGATAATAAAGTCTAACCCCATGTCTGTGGTTGAGCCCAGAAATGAAGCGATGCAGGAGTCGGCAGCAGCCAGTGTGTAAGGGGGCTGGGCTTCACTGTCGTTCCAGTAAATGTCTTTGGTTAGATGAGGGAGGTCCATGTGCATCTCATCCACAGCCAACAGGGACACCTAAGAGGGACGGGAAAAAGTGATGACATGAAAAGGTTGTCATGGTTTTGCATTATGTAATATGCCAAGTTATCAAAAATGTCCAGCAATACGCTTAACTTCTTTAATAAATAGACACAATTTATATCTATGATCATCAAACAAGCAACAAATGTTACAGACCTGGAGATTTCTGTCAATTATCCAGTTTGCTTCAAAGTCTTCATCATCCTCCCCAAATGGATTGATCAACTGCTCTGCCACCTAGGAAGAGCTCAGGTGTTAAGACTAAAACTTTATTACGCAGCAATAGGCATGACAGAGGCCTTACCTTTAACCATCCTGAGAAGAAGAGGAACTGCAAGAGCGTGAAGACTGGGACGTAAAGGTCAAGGTCGTGACCGTTGTATCGCTGAGCGGGGTCAAGAAACTGCCGGCCGATGAGACAAGCGAAGAAAAAAGTGTACACTGCGAACGTGACGACCTGGAGAGACACAGAGCTAATGCCGTTCACTTCCTCTGTGTATGTGTGTGTGTGTGTGTGTGTGTGTGTGAGGGGGGGGTACTTGGAGTGCTCATTTGATTACTGGGGGGTACTTGGAGTGCTCATTTGATTACTGATACTGATCGGATTATATGAATCCTAGTTACATTTATCATACAAATGTTATTAAGACCGCTGGACAGACCTGTGTGTAAACCAGAGGGATTCCAACCCAGTCGTACCCAAAAAGAGTCGCACAGCACGTTCTGAAAGAATTCATCTCCTGTTGAAAAAAGTAAGAAAAAAGCCAGTTTTGTTCATTAGTGAATTGCTGTAAGGACCACATTTAGAACATTTGGTTGACAAAAGACAAAAATGAATGGAATTGAACAATACACTTCAGCTTTTGATTTGGATTTTGCTCTAATTCTTCGAGTGTGTCTTCTAATCAACAGGACACTTCTGTTTGGACTCTCATGCCTCAGAGATGGCAAATTAAAAGGTTATAAAACAGAACAATAAGTAAGTAATTTTGTGTCACGTTGAGAATGTTTTGCAGGTCAATGCTGTCTTGGATTCGACCCTTTTCTCGAGCTTGTGTTGCCAAGTTGGAGAACCACACGAACGGTATCCAGTACTTTTGATGAGGCGAGTGGATATTCTCGAACACCTTTCTCTCTTCCGGAGTCATGAAACCTGTTCAAAACACAACACTTGAGCAAAACAGAATAAATGAAGAAAATACGTAGAATCCTCAACTTATAACAATACACCTGGGAATGGCCAAAAAGGCAAACATCCTTCAACTTTAATCCCTGAGGTTATGTCGGATGCGATATACCAGAACAAGAAGGTGAGCCAGGGCCTACGCCAACTCAATTACATTTACACTTACAGTGATTTGTTTTCAAACCTGACCTTACGTACAAAGAGAGGGTATTGTCTGACCTGCTTCAACCACGTGGTCCATAGTCGGGAAGCGTTTGCAAACAGCTGTACTGACAGAGCGAAGGATCAGAAGTGACGTGAGGTTGATATAACGAACTAGTGTTCTCCTCAGCAGCCGCCCATGTTCATCACTGCCCTGGACACAGCTTGAAGAACACATGCAAAAGCAAAAGATCACAACTTCATGTTTTGGGATCACTAACTAAATAAATTATTACTATTGTATTAATTAAATAACCCTTATGAAGTAAATTTTACCTGGAGATGAGGAACATGAGTCTGTCGGGCCAAGGAAGGTTTACAAACTGGTTCCACCATCGATTCACAACAAGTGTCACATAGAAACCTGAAAACAGAGCTTTATCAAATGTATTTTGTTTAATTGTATACAAATATATAGCATGATAATTTGCCCCCTCTCGTCCTGTATTTAGATCCAATCAATAAGAGCAAGCCAAAGTTAGGGTGAGTATAGTCCCAGCGGCAGGCTTAGTGCTCTTTAATGATCAGTTTCCATTAGGAGGCTTCTAATTAGGCAATCAAACACGCTCTGTCCCTCAACACAGTTTCCTCCTTTACAGGACAAAACATACTTTAGTTAGGCCAATGGTATACTGAAGATGTTTTGTTTATTTCAAAATTAGTTTTGAAGGTTATATAGAATAATATAGTATGGCCCTTATCAGGTGTTTTATCTGAATAAACAGTGTTGTTGTAGATAATACTTTAGTTTAGTTAGCTAGTTTTTAATTAATTTATTTTTAAATATTTCAATATTAATTATTTTAAAACATATTTATATATAGTAAAATTAGGAGAAGAAAAAAACAGCATATAACTTAACAAAACCGTGAGATGCAACATGAATTCCAAATACATACAGACAAACAGCTCAGTCCACAGCGCAGTCAAGACTTTTGAAAGTACTTTTCAAAGTAACCGGGGGCTACAATGTTATGTCAGTGTGAAGCAAAAGAAGTCGAACATACCCAGGACGAATGTGACAGGTATCTGCTCTGCATATTTGTTACAGTACATGGACACTTTCTCAAAATGTCTTCTCTGGGAATCAGAAAGCACAAGCCTAAATCACAAACCCAGACACAAATGAACAAACAAGTACAGGAGTTTGTATTGAAATTCACATTGTAAATATAGGACCTGTAGACAAGACTGATGACAGTGTAGAGCAGGGCAAACACAGCAAACTCCCTGTACAGCAGTTTGTAGATGCTCCCTCTCCAGCGCAGCAGAAGGCGGTGGAAACTGAAGAAGGTCGCGTTGGCCACTTCATTGGAATAAGTGACGGTCATGTTCACACTGTGTGGTCGGCAGAGATAAATCCAGAGAACGTCACAAATAAGTGTTATTGTCCATGTGAAAGCTCGACACAAACACAATATGTAATCTGTCTCTGTCCTGTTTGTTTGTTCCTGCCTCCTGTGTCTGTGACTCTCTCCCTGAGGCAGCCCCACAGCACTGTAGCGAAATGTAATTAGGCTTAAAGTCAACACCGTGGATATCTGCTGCTGGTATAGCCGGCAGTGGCGTTAACTGTGAGCACACCGAATCCAAATAGAAGTAATTACATTTTTATTTTTTATTTTTTTTTCCCCAAATTCATTAATTACAGAAAATGAACGATGGAAGCCTACTCACAGTACACGTACACTCAAGCACACACGTACACACACATCATACGCACACGTACTTAAAGGAGACATGTTATGCTTAATCAACATTTAGCTTATTTTATTTTTTTGCTTTCATTTGATATGTAGGTTTTCCTATCATTTGCTTACTCAAAGTTGTATTTTGTTTGTTTGATTCGTGCATGTTTAAGTAATCTTGTATTCGGACGGGATTAGTTTTACCTCAGAACGTCTGTAAAATTGTAATCACTACAAATACAAACATGTAAATAACAATATATCCATTGCATGTTATGGTTAAATGCAACGGTGGTCCCATGACGCGGTGGGGCCTCTCAGTTCTGCAGGTTTGAATGGAAAATCAACGGACCAATTTCTATTATTACGCCATTTTAGATCAGTATTGGAGTTAACAATGAACATGTACAATGATGATGAAATTATGTTATTGTTCATTCTCAACAACTTTTTAAAAAAACCACATGTACTCTTTCGTGTGTCTACAGTGTTCAAACTCTAGGGGGCAGTAGTTCTGTCACAGTCCAGACAGTCCAGACGCGTAAAGAAGATTCCCACATGTGAGTTTCGCGGTAAAAACAAAACGTCTCTGCCAATAGTTTCATATTCTACTTTCATAGGATATCCAGTGAGCCAGATTCTTGTGTATTTAACTATAGATGGTTTAAGTATGTCGCTTATTCTTCCAAATAAATCGGTTGTCGGTGTAGCTCGTTTGTTAGCATCCTCTTCGTCCCTGCTATGATTTATTCTGAATATTGCGGTTGACCCATGTACATGCAAACAGAGTTACTGCAACTATCCTCTCTAATTGTGTCTTCTGATGGTAGAGATATGAGCCATGCCTTCAAATGTGGAGATTAAAGCCGTTGTCCGCGACCCTGTGCAGTTTTCTGAGCGGGCTGCAGAGCTCAGTCAGTCCAGTGGCGCCCTCATCCGGCAGCACGACACTTTCTTCAACTGCACACAAGGACGGTTAAAGCTCAGAGACTTTATGGTATAAGCTTATAATGCACGTGCTATAGATGTAAACGATGGTGCTAATCTTTCCTTTTTGCTGAAGGATGGGACGGGACAGTTGATCTTCTATGAGCGTCCTGACACTGATGGACCCAAACTCTCTCGTTACTCCATCAGCCCGACCAGTGACCCGGCCTCTCTCGGGGTAAAGCAACACACTTCATGATAGTGTTATTCTGTGCATTATTCACTCCTCACAATGTGTGTGTGTTGATAAAGATGGTGCTATCGGATGCTCTTGGCGTCAAAGGCGAGGTGCGAAAGGAGAGACGTCTCTTTCTTGTCGGTCAGACCCGAATCCATCTGGATTCTGTTGAGGGCCTTGGGCATTACATGGAGCTGGAGGTAAGAAAACATGGAGCACTTCAGTTACTGGTTCTAAGTATTAGGTGATTCAAAGTGCTTCGCACAACAAGAATAAATGCATCAAAGTTAGGTGGAACTTCAATGTACTTTCTGTACAACATAGTTGTATTTAAAGTGATCTTTTTCTAACTCTGTAACACAGTCTCGGTCTAGGACAGGATATATGTATATAGCGACTTTCGTGACACTCAAATCACTTTACAATGCGTTGTTCATTCACTCCAAACTGTGGTGGTAAGCTACAATTGTAGCCACAGCTGCCCTGGGGCAAGCTGATGTACAGTGGTACAGTGGCCCTATGCAGTTATTTCAGATCGCTCTGAGTGGTAGTGACAAGCTGATTCCACATCATGCATCATGTCCACTACGCCACAGAACGCCTCCATCTGAGGGCGCAGAAGACCCTTGTCTACTGGTTTGTCCCCTCAGGCCCGTGATGGTGATGGGTAGATGGTGCAAGGTGTGTTACACATTTCTGATACCGTGTTGGTGCACTCTATTGCCCCATCTGGTGGTCTAAAAAAGACAGTAACACAACACTGGGCTTGATTCAACGATGTGAACACTGAATCAGAATGTTTAAATAAGAGAAATAAGAGAACTTGGTAAAAAGGTAACTCAGTCTTAGTAATAAAGCAAAAAATAGCCTATTGTACACTAAAGTAGGCAGTAATATAACTAATACAGTGACTCAAAATTAATGTAAAAATTATAGTAAGATATAGGGCCTACTGTGATTATTCTTATGAAAGATCACAATTATCCCTCAAAGAGGAACTGCCATATCTTTACCACCAATGAACCACAAAACAAACACAGACGGCACAGACTTGAGCCTCGCGCTGTAGCTTCAGCTTCTGACACGAGCGACACCAAACGACACAGTAGATGTGTTGTTCACATTTATTTATTACTTTAAGATTAACCATTAGTTATTACCGCAGCAATATTGTTCCTGGGGTCTACACAAAACAACGCACAGACAATTACACTTAAATGTAAATTCCACAATTATACACATGTATATTTTGTTAGTAAATAAGTTTTACAAGCAAACAATTTTTGTCCCACATGCAAATTGTATAGCTTAAAATGTTTTTTATTTACATATGCAAATGTATAGCTTGGCCTGTTTTAATTTAATAATATCTCATTTACATACATATTTGTGAATTTAAATGTGTGTGATACAGATTTCTTTAAAGCATTTGTTTTAGGTAATTGCTGGAGCAGTGCATTAGATCTGAACGTCTGGTCTGGTCCATGTCCATCTTTAGCCAAAATCAGTGGATTGTAAAGGCAAATTGACTCTTTAGACAGAGAAAGCTTTATTAAAAATTGCAACTTTGAAGGTCGTTCATTGCTCTACTGTCAGCCATGATTGTGATTGTCTGCTCTGCTTGACTTCTACATTTTCTCTCATGGAGCAGTTCAGAGCCAGTCCAGCAGATCTATTTTGCGCAAGTTGAATTTTATTAAGATTTACTTCAAGCAGATGCCCAAACTAATAGACGATAGTCATGCTTTGTATGACCAATTTACTTTTTTCAGTAAGGAAACATCTGCTTTTTCTGATCACAAATATACTTTACTCATGGTCAGGGCAATTTTTTTGTAAAACACTATTCGCACACAAGGCATTCCCACAACAGGAAAAATGCATTAAAATTCAGAAACCCATACTGTTTAAGACAAGAGAAACAAGAGTGCAATTAATAATTTGCATTCATCAATGTTTTTGATATGAGATTTCTAGGAAAGGGTGTCATCTAATCAACCCTCAGCAGTTTGTTTTCTTTACCTGTTCTAAAACTGCTCCATGCAAGGAGATGGTCAGTTTTGGATTTGCACTTAGCGAGATGTGACTTTTCTCAAAGTGAAACTCGAGTGACACAGCTCGTCACTGTGACACATGTCGAGCCTCAACTTGTTGGCTATCATTAGCTAGAGCGGGCGCGAGGGGCCGCGGGGCGGGCCGTAGCTGGGCCGTAGCGGGGCGGGGCCGTAGCTGGCCGTAGCGGGGCGGGGCGGGCGGGCGGGCGGGGCGGAGGGGGGCGGAGCGGGGCGGGCGGGGCGGAGGCGGGCCGGAGCGGGCGAGGAGCTCGAGAAAATACTTGGCCAAAATCTTTATTCTGAAGTATAAGTGCAGATAATAACTCTCTTTGTTTTATAATAATCGAAGGTATTGCATTAAGTTGCCTGGAAAATTCATAATATAAGTTTGATATTTTCGTTTGACTCGAAGTGCGACGGAGGGCGGAGGACCGACTCGTTGTCGTAAAGAATGAAGTGCTATTCTGAAATCTTCGGCAAATAATTAAGCATTGAATCATCTGTGAATCCAATAGAAGTTTTTGGTGACATTAAGTGAAAGTTAACAGAAGACTAAAAATTGTGACCACAATTTGTAAAAACACAATCCTAAATATTTGGTCACAAAAAATGGTGTGTAGAGTGTATTTAAACATCCAATGTTGTTCACATAATTGTTCCTAGTGACTTGAGCTGATTTTTGTTGGAGAGTGGCACAGACCTGCGGGTACTGCTCTCATTCACTAAATGAAATCAAGGGACTCGGACCCCTGATCTCTGGCATCCCCTCTAGGGGTTTCTTCTCCCCAGGTTGGGAACCACTGATCTAGTAATGTTAAGAAGGAGTTGAGAGAAAGTTACACAGACATGCTGATTTTTGCACTTGACTTGAATGTGCAGCAAATGTTGACACCGGATACATTTCAGACATCTTTTGTGAGATGGTTTGATGATGTATGTAAGCCGTATGAGCTGTCTGTCACAGTGGTTCTCAAACTGTGGTACGTGGATCTCTGCTGTTCAAATATTTAATGAATCCAGTTTAATCCATGACCTCCTTTTGGTGACTTCTTATTTACACCACTGGTGTAATTAGTGACACACTGTATGTCGCGTCCGAATGATCACATTCACTGCTCCACAGTTACTATTTAGAGAAAATACAAAACTCACATCTTGATTTAAGTAAAATGATTAATAATAATTAAAAATATAAAATGTTGACATTTAAAATAAACCTTGCTTTTCTAAACCAAAATAAACCATTTATTAAAGACCATTAAATGATTAACACTTGATATGAAATCGAAAAGATGTTTTGTTTTGGTGCAGCAGCATTTCTCAAGAATTATGAGATTTACCAGACGACCAAAGGGCTGCAAGAAATTCAAAGCCAAATCAGGTGCTAAATGAATATAAAGACATAATTAGGAGAATGAGATTGTGATGAGGCTGTGTATGTCCTGAAATACTGAGCATGTTGTGTTTTCAGGTGGTGATGCGTCCAGAGCAGACGGTTGAAGAGGGACAACAGGTGAGATTACACAATTCTACTTCACATAAAAGTCCTTTTTGAAGCTGAAAGTGAATGTGTTCTAATTTTAAGGTTGCCCACGGTCTGATGGAGCAACTGGGAGTCTCTGAAGAGAGTTTGGTCACTGGAGCATACATGGATCTGATATTAAAAAAATAAATGAAACCTATGATGATAATATCGCACTGCAATTACATTTAAAATTTAGAGAAAAAAGTTTGACGTATAGTTAAAAACAATTTTGACACTTTCTTTTCTGACCTGCACAAATAAACTGGTTGTTTAATTGCTAAAAGTATTAAGTCATACCCTGGAGGTTTTTTGTAGTGAGATGATGTACAAATATATGTAGATTTTATAGTTTTTAATAAATATGTAAAAAATTCAATGAAATTGTTCATATTATTTAATAGGTACAGAGGAAAAGTAACATGTAATTAGGTGGAGGAATGTAGATTTTACATTACAGAGGAAAATGTAGCTGAATTAGGGTTGTGCAATTAATTGTATTTTAATCCAAACAAAATGGTGTAATTTCTCATACCAAAAAAAAACAATAATTTGGAGGTGTTCCTGTCCCAAGAGCATTCAATACATTTTTGAAGGAATTATGGAACTTGAAAACTTGGATACAACAGAAATGTGTGTAATGAACCCTCTGACAGGTGGGAAACATGCCCAAACTACAGTGGTGTCACTTCCTCTTAGTCCTGGGACATTTGATACACTGGATTGCTCTAAAAGTCACATGTGCACAGCAGGCTCTGGCCTGTCATTGATGATGGTAGTGACTTTTGCTAGTGCATGGTTGCCATGGAGACGTCGGGCCGCTCCTCCACTCCCACGCTGCTGCTTACCCCTCTCTCTGGAAGCCATCGAGAGAGAGAGGTGTGTTTTCTAACCCACGCATTGGAGTGGGAGACTACGTGCGCATTTTGTTGTGCACACGCACACACACACAGCAGTGTGTGTCATGCTACAGTGTGTGGGCTGAACCAAGCAGCCTTCCACTCATCCTCTGTCGCTCATTCCCCTCTGTCTGCAGATACACCTCTTCTGTTTCTTCTCCCCCTCTCCATCAAGTCATCTCTCCTCCTTTCACCCCTTCTCTTTCCTCCAACTCAGTCATCTTTTGCTTCGCCTAATAAAGGAGGGGAGTCGCTGATCTTCTGGGTGAGTCTCTGCAGTTTTCAGTCTATTCTGCCTGTATACTGTATAGGCTATATAGCTACATTCGTGCATTTGGGTTTATGTGTCTGATGGTAACTTTGACAATGTTGTCTTGAGTCAGCCTACTTGATCCTGTCTGTATTGACCCCAAAGTAATCACTGATGATTTCTTCTTATATCTGCCAGTTTCCTCCTAATGTCTTCACCTCTTCCTTGTCGGCCCCCTCCTGCTTTTCCTCTCTCTTCCCGGGTTGGCGTTATTTCCTGTTTCAGTTTCCCTTCAGCAGCACTTTACCATCCTCTGTGTGTGTTATGTAAGTGTGTAGGCTGTAGCCTCAGACTTTCTATCTGAAATGATAATCTGTCACCCTTCAGAAAGCCTGACACTTCAAAAACAGGAAGTGAATCTTTTTGAAGGTGCTGGTTTGTGATTCTCAGCTTAATTCTTACTTGTCTTCATTTTTCAGGTAATTGTATGTAGTTTGGGTCTCATTACCATTCCAATATACAGACTTTAAAGTGAATTATACACGAAAAGGTTGAACTCTCTCTCATGATGCCTTATAAGGCAGATAAGGAATAAGCAATTGATTCCTCTTAGATTTTAGATTCTCAGTGAAGTGAGAAACTTGACAAGAAAAATGTGCGTCCGAGAACGGCTTCTGCCATCGGTTTCCATGGTAATGGCCACAGGAGCTACATTATCAGGACACACACACAGTGTATCAGTTCTATTCACACCTCAGTCAACTATCAGCGGAAATCTGATCACAATTGGAAAACTATTATGCACTGCTAATAACATGTAAGATCTGCACACACTCAAGATGAAAGCAAATGCTGACAACTGCTCTATTGCACTAGTTATATGCTGACAGAAAGTCCTGACAAGACTATATCGGGTCCAGAGGGATGCCATTTACATTCTGCATTAGCATACAAACTGGCTTGGATGATCTAAAATGCTTAAATTTTTATGTACACTTTGTACTACAACTGTAAATTTAACTGTAATTCTCGTGTACATAGTAATGCCTATTTTAATTTATAGTCATTTTAAATGGTTTCTTAACGCATGCCCTTTTGATTGACTCTATGTTGTTTTTATTTTGATCAGTGTTGTATGTTGCACCTTAATGCCGAGACAAGTTCCTATGTTTGTGAATTTTGTTCATTGACAATGGCAATAAACCCCTTTTTTGATTCTGATTCTGATAACACTCAAACTAAGTGCAGCTCTTCATCGCTTCACCACACTCAAACTTTGTCATGTTCAAGGATTTGCAATGATTGTTTTAATCCTATTTCATTTTTATTTTCTAGCCACTCTTTTTTGAACATTTTATTAATATATCAGTGTTAAGAAGTTTTTTCTTAGGTGTGGAGACCACTTGAATCAGAACGCTGACTTCATTTGCTTTGACTTGATACTGCATGTTTGAAATAAAAAGTTAAACTAATGAGAAAGCTTTATCACCATGTCCAAGTAGGACATACTCTAAATATAGGAATGCTTTTTAAGCAAACATACAGTTACAAACCACGATCAAAGACACAGTCAAACCCGTGCTCAGGATGTGTTTGTGTCTCCATTGTGTTTGTGTTATCGGTATTGTTCAGCTTCTCAGATTTTTCCTGCCAAACATCCATTTCCTTGGCAACCCAGACAGGAAACAGGAAGTGTGAGCAACAGGAAGTAGGAGGTTCTATGACAAAAAGAAAAAAATCAATATGTCCTACAATCAGAGTTTCTTTGGAAACATTTGTGTTTGTAGACCCACACACACCACCTGGATACTCTGCCGGTCTCTTTTAGTAGGCGACCATCTGGTAACTAACATACTGACGAGCAGTGAATAATCGACAAAGTTTACCAGTTGGTTATTAGCAGATCACAATATGTCAGTATTCAATAATGTGACCAGTCTGCTACAACCTTACTTAAAGCAACAATATGGCATCTAACCAGGGACGATGTGTTATAGCTGTAATGGAAGGCTTGGTTTCAGTTTATCTTGGGACTATAAGAGATTATATAGACTCATTCTACTTAGTTTGTGTTTTATTTTGTTTTTGGGAGTGACATGGATTTTTTTTTCTTTTTAAATTAAAATTGAGTACATTACATTTTTAAGTTAACAATAACTACACATTTTTCTTTATAGAATCAAAGTATAGAGCGTCCTTGTTTAAACCCTATGCATTTTCACTGTCTGATTTGCTCGTTCCGTAGCATATTATATTTTTATAAAAAGGGAAACTGTCTAGACGTCTCATAATTGGGGTTGACCTAATTCTGCAATTCAACTGCATGAATCCTGATTTGTCATCTCTGCAGCAAAATTCACTTGGGATTTGTTTCCTCTCCTCTTCTACCCCTTCATATCCTCCTCCTCTGACTCCCACCCACCTCCCACTGCCTTCCTCTCACCCTTCCCTTTCTACAGGATGGGCAGGGCGGTTTCCACAATCTCAAACTCCGAGACCCCTCGACTGACCACTGGACGACCACACCACAACCAAGTCACACGTTTACATCTCTAAACTTTACAAATGTGGAAAAACCCCAGTGTTCTGCTCCTCTCCTGCTGCAAGATCCAGATGTCCTCCTTGTACCAAAACCAAAGTTTCAACCAAAGTCTGGGCCAACATCGCACCTAAAGTCCAGCTCAGCTCCACGGCGAAGCATACAAGATCATTAACACACCAGTTGGAAAAGTTTCATGGGATTGCTGAAGATAGGTAAGTCCTTTCCTATTGTTAAAAGAAAAAAGAAATTCAGAATTAGCATATTTTCTTTCCTTCAAAAATTGATCGGACTGTTCTCTCACATTTACACAAAGCAGCACACGCCAGGAATAACACTTGAGGATGTGAAGCTGATTTTTCTTTTTTGCCAACTGACTGTGTGATTATTGTCAGCTGGTAACACCACCAGAACCCTCGCAATCAAGACACATTAGAAGTCTGCCTGAATTATGCAACAGGCAAATGTGGATCTATTAAGACAAATATTCACCATATATGTTTTACCACAAGACAAAGTTATGTGTGTGTGCTTATCTGCTCTGTAACGGAAATCTCTTTTTAGTGGCAAGCAAAATGCCATTAGATTAGCTTCCATTTTCGTCTTAAGCAAGAAAAGGCTGTGCTGTTTGAGAGGATGCAGGCTTTGTTTGAGACCAGCTGACCTGAAGTACTCAGGAAGGCTCCTGCAGAAAATGACAATAAGAAGTATTATTTAGTATTTAGAACGGGAGCATTGTGCCTACATCAGGCAGTGTCCTGAACAAATCACTCGAATTCAAACCTGTGGAGACATTACATAACAAATACTCTGCAGAGGAAACAACTGCAGGGACCAGCTCCCTTTGCTCTCATTGAAAATTAACTGAAGGGCCATTTTATACATGCAGACATTATCCGAGATGAGACTAAATGTGCTGTGATTACTAAGAGCAGAGATGCTTCAAGATGTGCGAAACTGGCATCGTCCAAAGCAGTCTGTAGTGCCAAAAATTTTAAAAAAACAAAGACGATAAAAAGACTTCTGTCCTTACAGGAGTGCTAGTTACTTTGTGTGACTTACTTAGCCAGTTTAGATGGTTTGCAGTCACCAGCTGAACTATGCTATTGGTTACATGAAGATGAGTGATTGAAAGTTATAATGACAGTGTAACATCCCTAAATATGGAGCGTGGGAGGATATTGTCTGAACTGTATATCTTTAAATATATCAGGTTATTGATCTTGGCAATCATGGCAGTTTGTTTTGTGTTCTAATATACAGAGGAAGCTTTGTGTTATCAACTGGAACATTGTGTTTGGCAGTTTACTGTGGCTGCATGTTTGGTTGGTTTTAGGGATGAAAAATAATTCTCCAATAGCAGTTATAGAAAAGGTACATTCAACCCTGTTCCAGCTAAAAGGATTTGCCTTTGAATCTGAAATCGTCTGTAAACTTTGTGACAAGGTCTAACTGCATCTGCACACAACATGCATCCCTTCCTATTTGAGCAGCTGTCATGGAGCTGGTTTGGTTTTTGGCTTCATTCTGAAGGTTAATCTAATCGGCAAAAACTGACAAGACCAGATTTGAAAACTGTTCATTGTAATAATCACTAAATCTGTTTTATTTCATTAAAAGACTATAAAAATATAAATTTGTTTTATAAATTCTGAAAGGGCCAGTTGAACCAGATTGCATAAAGCATGTGTTGTTTGTCTGAACAAGACTGAGTCACCTTTGTGAGCATGAATACACTTTGCATATTGCAATCATTCTGGAGTTTTTCTTCATAAATTGATCTTTTTCATTTTAAGCCCAGCTGGTCTGGAAATCCTCACCAAGGTGAATAGTAAGCGAATAGTAAGTTGTTATTGAAAGACTATAAGAAGTAAAATTTGCTTTAGTTTTGGCCTTTATGAAACTATTGCCAATCACAATTCAAGATATTCTGGTGTTCATAACTGAAAAAAAGTCACGTGACAAATGAGTTGAAGAAGAAATAAAGAATCACAAAGATCTTGGTTAATTTGAACTCATGCGTGTAAGTATTTGTGCTAGAAACTGCAACAAACGACAAGATGCAATAAACTGATGTCCAGATGAACCACTCAATAACTGCTGAATGCGATTGGTGGACTTTCTGCTGGGAAACAGGGCCAACATGAGGAAAGAAACTACCTCTGACCTTCCTCTGACCTACTTCTACCTCTGACCTTCCTCTGACCTACTTCTACCTCTGACCTACCTCTTCCTCTGTCAGCTTCAGTCTTTCAGTAGTTCCCCTAAAAGTTTGTAAACAAAAAGCATATTAAATTCCTGAATGGCGGCGTTTCAGTGCAAACCTGAAGTGGAACATAACGTGATTATAATGGAGAAATGAGAATTAACCACAAAATATATTTAAAAAAAACTAGTCAATATTATACTTTTGATAGAAGATTTAAGATAGACACATTTTTGATTTTGAGACTAGAAAATACAAATGTTTCCCTCCTTTGCTATTTGAAAAGCAAGTTTCGTGGCATTTCTGCCCTCGAAACTGCTTATTTTTTGTTGTAAAGACTTCAAACCATTAACGTTTAGATTAGCTGCCCGTTACAAAATGTGTTATGGTCTACTTCATTTTGCTTTCAGTTGCCTCCATTACATAATTCTGAACATTCCGATGACAGAACATTTTAAAAGGAAAATCCTGGTAAGCACTTAACTTTGAGGATACGCTACATATTGTAGCACTGTGGGGTGTGAAGAAATGAAACAATATTTGAAAATAACAACGTTAATAACCCCCGATGAACAACACAGCCTCCCCCTTTAGTCCCAGCCCCCTCTCCCACTGAACAGAACAGCAGCACTGATCCCTCCAAACATTTGAGAGGCTCTTATCATCCAGTACCTCGGCCCCCCTGGCTCAGGCCTCGACTCAAGACGAGCTGTGCCCACTTTGGCCAGCAGCACATTGAACCACTGTGTGTGTTACCTGTTACGGTACTCAGTAGGTATGTTGTGTGCACTGGTAGTCTAAAGCGGGTCCGGACCAAATTGTTCAGCTGTGTTTCCATGGCAACACTGAGCATGTAGATCAGTGCTTTTTTTAACGCACACGCACACGCGCACACACGCACACACACGCAGACTGACACAGTGAGGTTAGCACAGGATTCCCCGCTGCTGCAGTTTCTATGACAACTCATGGCTCATCATCCTCGTTCTTTTATCCTCAGCTGTAACGCATGCAGTCATTAAGTTTTGACTTGTATTATGATCGCTTTATTGGATTGAAACATAATCAACTAGCAATTAGACAGTGATGATTAATACAGCCGATGACACAAAATAAAGTGGCTTTTTGAATGCAAATAATGACAAAAGTTGCACTCCAGTATGTTACAGAGAGGAGTGGAGGTTCAACTTGAGAACAACTACATCAGACTTTGGTGAATAACAGGGTGCAATGACACGTCTCCAACTATATTTAGCTTAGGAAAAGGTGCATGTCATGGTCGTAGAAAGATAAAAGCTAGTAATAATCCGCCAGAAAGTCACTGAAGATGTATAAATGTGCTTTAAAATGGCAGTTCTTTTCTGTGCACTTCTTTAAGCTTTTGAATCAATTGTTAAAACTATGAATTGGTTACAGTCTGTTTACTGTGAATGTGTGCGTATGTATGTTTCAGCCACATGCCTCTGAGTCCGGCTGCTGACACCAAACATGATCGCCCGCGGCAACAGGCGGTTACTAACGGCAACCCAACAGGCTCTGCTGTTGCCAGGGATGACGACGGGGAGGATAGTCCCCCTGGAAACAGCATTGTTGTCCGCATTGGCATCCCGGATCTGCAGCAGACGGTAACACACGTCCTGCTCAGAGGCATACACCACAGCACTGTGTTTTCACCAGGGTCATCTAGAGGTATTGGGGTCGTACAGTGGCTTAGAAAGTTAGCATTATTTCAATATTCTCAGCATAGTCAACGTGAAGCACATCCATCAGTGAAACAACTCTTTCACACCACAAGCTTTAACAGAATGAAAACGTGAACGTTGAAGAACGCCACTTGTGTAGGTCTGTCTGTGTTTATCCTCCCTGTCCATCTATGTATGTTTCCTGTCTTTGTCTCTCAGAAATGTTTGCGGTTGGACCCAGAGTTGCCAGTATGGACCAGTAAGCAGAGGGTTCTGGTGACCTTGACTCAGTCTCTGTCGGATGTTTTGAACTATGGTCTCTTCCAGCCGGCGTTCAACGGCCGAGCAGGAAAGTTTCTGGATGAAGAGAGGCTGCTGAAGGAGTATCCTCTGCCTCCCATCACTCCCATCCCATACCTGGAGGTGCAGCCCTGATAATATCATGTGTCTGCAACTCCAGCTAGTGCTGGTCAATGTTGCTATTAAATTATAATTTTTTTTATAGTTTCGCTATAAGAGAAGAATTTATACTCAGAGCTATGTTGATGACAAACAGCTGGCAAAGCTGCACACCAAGGTAAAGGAAACCAGAACCATATGCTCTCAAATTTTAATAATTATTGCATTTGAAAATATGTATAGATAAAACGGTCTCATAATGAATCAATCACTTTTCAGGCCAACCTAAAAAGGTTTATGGAACATGTGCACCAGAAGAATGTGGAGAAGGTGTGCAAATGGTTGGAAAAAGGCCTTGATCCCAATTTCCATGACTCTGACAGCGGAGGTAATATATATAAATCTATTGTTTTTGTGTTAAGAGCGTGAGCATAAAAAAGGACAATTCATAAATTATGATTATATCAATTTGTTTGGCACAGAGTGTCCATTGACTTTGGCTGTCCAATTGGAAGAGAGTTGTGATCTTATAAAAGTTCTTCGAAGTGGAGGGGCTCATTTGGACTTTAGAACCAGAGATGGCATCACAGCATTGCATCGAGCCGTCCTCTGCAGAAACAGTGCTGCTCTTACTGTAAGAAAATTATCTATTGCATCAACATTGTTTACTTTTGACAAGGTAGAATTACTTTACAGTGGCTGAAAATGTTATTGGACATGTCACATGTAACAACCAGTAATCCACACATGCAAATAATGCACGGAACAAGCATTAAACACATGAATAAAGGTGCAAAAAGGCAAGTTACACAGGGATTTCTACATTTCAGAATGTTTCAGTTAGGACTGTCAAGGCTATAATTCAAATCTGGAAGGGAAATCATTTCACCACTGAAATAAGCATGATCAAGTTCTCCCTTCCAAAACAAAAGAGAGAAAAACAATTATCAGCAGAGTGACTACAACGGAATCTTTTTCTACAACAGAGTGGTTTAAGTGCACAAGGTCACTAGTGGGAAGCACCAGAAAGACCAAATCATGTTGAAGTTCTTTTAAAGTTTGCTGAACATTTTCAAAAGACATTTTGGTCTTAAAAGAGTTCTTAAGAGGCTAAAAGACACTGCACATCACCAAACTACACCATTCCTACGTGAAGTTTGGAGGTAGGAACATCGTGAGTCTTGACGCATTCATTACAGACTCTTTTTCTGTAAATGTCATATTTTCTGGACATCTATTGTTGAATTGCTTTACTTGCATGGATCACTTAGGTTGCTGGTACCAATAGCTGGTGGACTTATTTTAATTTACTTAGGAAGACTTGTAAGGTGTCAAATACCATTTACTACACCTGTAACAGAACACAGGAATTGTAATGTGAAACTGTCTTAATCTACTCAATTTTGAAGCAGAAAAACAAAATAGTTGATTTGACCTGGATGCCCGATAGCACCACTGACTTATTTCTTCCAAACAATAAATGAAGTATTACCTTACTGTGTTCCTTTAGACATTGCTGGACCTGGGAGCATCCCCGGACTACAAAGACAGCAGAGGACTTACTCCTCTGTACCACTCTGCCATGGTTGGAGGAGCCCCCTACTGCTGTGAGCTGCTGTTACAAGACCATGCCACCTTAGGTAAGGCCATTGGCCGTTAGCAGTCAAGGATTATGTGTGACTCACAACCACGCAAAGATGAGTAACGGTACAAAATATACAATACTCAACATTTATTTAGAAATTAACCCCTTCCTTCACGATTTTAGGGATAACGGATGAAAACGGGTGGCAGGAAATTCACCAGGTGACAAGAACGTACATATAAATGATATAATGACTAATTACTTGAATTTAACAATTATGTTTTTTTCTGCTTGTGTGGGTGCCTGTGTGTGAATACAGGCGTGTCGCTATGGTAACGTGCAGCACTTGGAGCACCTGCTATTTTACGGCGCTGACATGGGCTCCCAGAATGCATCAGGAAATACTGCACTGCACCTCTGTGCTCTGTACAACCAGGTAAACTCACAATTTTGTCATTAACTGAAAATAAAGAATTCTAGTGAGGTTATGGTCAGAGTATTAGACATGTGATCCTCTCCACTTTTATTCTATTATTTATGAGTATTTTGTCATTAGAATCTACACTATATTTATTGTTGGTCTTAAAAATAAGACTTCCTGCTCCCACATTAGACTTAGAAGGATATCACTCTGGCTTTACAGGACAGTTGTGCCAGAGTCCTTCTCTTCAGGGGAGCCAATAAAGATGTTAAAAACTACAATAACCAGACAGCATTTCAGGTAAAACAAACCCTGCTTTTGATTTTTTTATGTGTAGAAAAATGCTAAATAAATATAGTCATTTCTATAATATAATATAATATAATTATTTGAAGGTGGCGATCATTGCTGGTAACTTTGATTTGGCCGAAATGATCAAAATCCATAAAACTTCGGATGTTGGTGAGTAAATATAAAAGTCCCACCATCCCTAAATTATTTGAACACACATTTTTCCTTGACTGTTTTTACATGTCTTTGTGTCCAAGTAGTCCCCTTCAGAGAATCTCCTTCCTACACTAAGCGCCGTCGAGTTGGTGGGCCCAGGGTCTCAGCTGGGAACGGGCTTTCATCTCCTCGCTCTCTGATCCGCTCAGCGAGTGACAACGCTCTGGAAAGCCCCGCCTCTTCACCAGGACCCTCTCTGCAGAGTCTGGAGATGCTTCATGACGCCCACACTCACTCACTCAGACGCCACACACGCAGACCCAGGTAGATAACCAGCATTACTCATGGGGGCTTACGGCAAACATATACAAGTGTAAATATGTCCTCTTTTATGAAGCCCAAGTGGAGGAGGACATGCTGAGACAAGCCCTCCCTCTTCCCCTCCTCTGACCCCCCAAATGAGGAAGAGGCGTCTGTACAGTGCTGTGCCGGGGCGCACTTTCATCGCCACGCGGTCTCATGTCCCTCAGGGAACAGGAGAAATCCAGCTGCACCGGGGAGAACGGGTCAAAGGTCAGACAGTCTAGATACTGTGCTCTGCATCTACTTTATAGCATTCGATTTTAAAATACATGTCAAATACATAAAGTATTTAACTCCAAGAGCAATCTTAAAGAAAGAATATGTAATTAAGTGCACGTGCTTTATTATATCATAAGTATTTTTTGTGGACTTTCAGTGCTTTCTATTGGTGAAGGAGGATTTTGGGAAGGCACCGTTAAAGGACGCACTGGCTGGTTTCCAGCTGACTGTGTGGAAGAAGTGCAAATGAGACAATATGATCCCCGACTAGGTAAATATCCCTTAAAATCTATTCAAAAATTATATCGAATTGATTTATTTTACTAATTAAATGCCACACAGATGTGCATTACAACAAAACAATCGATAATACAACTGCAACTCCCTGATTTTGTTTGTCATTGATTTCAGAGACAAGAGAGGACCGGACTAAAAGACTGTTCAGACATTACACTGTAGGGTCCTATGACAACTACAACTCCTACAGGTAAACATTGAAATCTGACAAGATGTGTACAACAATATGACTTAAAAAAAAAACTCCTCAAAACTAATTTTTCTTCTGTATTATAGTGACTATGTGATTGAAGAAAAAACTGCAGTGTTGCAGAAGAGAGAAAGTGAGGGATTTGGCTTTGTCCTCCGAGGAGCTAAAGGTAATGTTGGCCTCAGTATTTTAGTCTTCGCTAGAAAAAAATCCACATCTAGAAAAATCCAATTATGTTATGTTATATTATAAACTTGCTTAAATAAATTTTTTAAAATTATCTTTCAGCTGAAACTCCTATTGAAGAATTTGCACCGACTCCCGCATTCCCTGCTCTGCAGTATTTGGAGTCTGTGGATCAAGGAGGGGTGGCTTGGAGGGCAGGCCTAAGGACTGGAGATTTTTTAATAGAGGTAATAGCTATTCAAAGAAAATAATGTTGTATTCTCTAATAAACTAAATAATAATTTGCTTCGTGTGTGCAGGTAAATGGTACTGATGTGGTAAAAGTGGGTCATCGGCAAGTGGTTTCGCTCATCCGTCAGGGAGGAAGCCGTCTGCTGATGAAGGTTGTCTCTGTTTCCCGAAAATCTGAATCCACCCTAATCAGAAAGAAAGGTGCACATGAAAATCCCTTGTATACTGAATTGTGGTATTTTTTATTTTCTTCATCAAAACTAAGTTGTTTTCATGGTGTGTTGCAGCTCCGCCTCCTCCTAAAAGGGCCCCCAGCACTTCATTGACACTCAGATCTAAGTCCATGACTGCTGACCTTGAGGAGATTGGTAAAACAAACACACTTGTTTCACTACACTTACCAGTCCCTTTTTAATTCAAGTATATAGTAAAATTCAATGCGGAAATTACCTGTAAGCCAAAGTCTGTTCACCTTTTAGGTATGGCAGTTTTACTTACTTTAATAAAATTAAACTGTATGTTTTGACCCTTGTTCTTTCTGCAGCCAGGAGGCGCCGCTATGGTGAGTCACAAGGTTCTGGTGTAGACATAAATAGTTGTGTGTGTTGGTGTATCTACGTTTGTTTGCATTGTGCCCTCCTAAAGAAACACACACACAAACTCACGCAGATGCATGTTTCAGGGGGTTTTCACCTATATTAGTGTGCTCCACCATGCGGTCCCAGTGGTTCAGTCCTTGTTCTCACACGCCGTTCATCATTCACCCCAAATGCAAATATTGCGCAAAGTGAGAGGCTGACTGCAAAACTTGTTTATTTCGACAACAAGCACACACTCGCTTCCTTGATGTTTTGCAGTGGTCTTTTCTTGCACAATAGGTAAAAGTCCTCCAGCTACGGTAGTCCTGACCAAGCTTAGCACAAAGATCTGGACATGGGTCCCCGAGCGCTGCACTACAGTGACCACTGCTCTTGAGGAGATGCCCCAGTGGCATTGAAGGATTGGTCAAATGCAGGGCATACATTTTTCTACGGGGACAATAAAATATACAATACTTTTTTTTTATGTTGACACTGTGTAAAAATGCGATGATTCTTTTAGTGCCAGTCTGTGACATGTGTCTGTTATTTATATCTGAGCTGTTAAATACTTCCATTATTTTTGTTCAGAGAAACTGGATGAGATGTTAGCAGGAGGTTCTCAAGACGTTGTCCTCAGGTCCCGCCCATCAGATGACTTTAGGGCAGCTACAGTGAAACAGAGACCAACTAGTCGCAGAATCACTCAGGCTGAGATAAATGTAAGGCCTATTACTACTGGATATACACACCGATGTCATAAAAGGGATTCCTTATGTTAATTGCTCTACTCTTTCAGTCATTATTTGAGCGTCAGGGTTTGGTCCCTCCCTCTCCCCCAGAGAAGAGCACCATGCCTTTACCAAGAGGAATGTCCCGAACCAAGAGCTTTGGTAATACACAAATGCAGTGCAACATAGTTTGATTATTTGGTTCTTCATTGTTACTATATTTTCTAGAGAATGTTAAATTACAGATCCAACTATGTAAACATAATGTTACATTAATTAATGTGAAGTTGTTCATATGTCCACAGGTACTCCTGAGGATGACCGTATAACTGCTTTAATCAATGAGAGCCGTTTTCCGCGAAGCTCGTCTTTAACAGACAGCTTCATTCCTCCTCCCCCTCAGACCGCCCCGCCGCCCCCACCCTCCGCCTCCTCGATGTCCTCGCTGTACATCCTCGAGTCTGGGCCTCCTCCATCCTTTCTTCCACCTCCTCCTCCAGCTCGAGGGGAAGGGCTAGCTCGATCCAGCTTTAAACCAGGGACAGAACCAAGACTTCCAGAGCTTTGTGACTCACCCGCAAGAAGCCATGTGCATGCAGAGCGGCAGAGGAAGGCCAGGTCCATGATCATTCTGCAGGACACACCACAGCTGCACTCAGAGGGGCACACTGCTGGTTCCCATGCCACGCACACAGCCACTCACACAGCCACTCACACCCTCCACACCGCGACACACACCTCCACGCTGTCCCTACACAGCACAAGTCCAGTTCTTGGACATTCACCACTGCAACGCCGTCGTGGACGACCGATAGAGAACCCTTATGCTAACGTAGGACAGCAAGCCCCCCCCACCAAACCCCAGAGAAGGAAGTCACCTTTGTTAAAGCAACTTCCTGTTGAGGAACAAGGTTAAAATTATTTTGCCATTTTTATTACATTACAGATTAACCAAAACAATAGACATCATATTCATTTTATGACATTTTTCAAGTTATCACTCTAACATTGTTGTTTTCATTCAGGTCTTGGGATCAAAGATCATGATGGCAAACAGGAAGGGAGCAGCAGTCCCAGCCGGGCTGAGTTGTATCAGCAGCAGGTCCTCTCTGAGCGCGCCCGAGTCCAAGGCCGGAGGTCGTCCCTTTTCCTGTCTGTGGAAGGGGCAGGATCTGAAAACCAGCCGCCCCTTCTTCTGACTCAGAGCCATTCAATGGATGACCTCGGCGAGCTTCCTCCTCCAGCGCCAGTCCTGTCGCCCTCTCCAACACCCCACACTTTCCTCCACCCCCTTACAGGGAAACCTCTGGGTCAGTTGGACACAAAGAAAAGTCTTTTATGTAGTAAGGGACTGTTAAGTGATGATGTCATAACTATACATTCTTTACTTCCCGCTTCATTCACTATAGCTGCATTTTGGCTGATTTTAACCTTGTAAAATGCTGTTTTCAAATGTAAAGCCATACAAAAACAAAACTATATGGGAATTTTGGTCTTCCTCTAGAGATAATTTTCATACGTTTTTACCATTCTATGTCTAAAAAATGCTTTTGAAATCCAATGAACTTTTCATCAAATGAACTGCATCCAGTGAAACTTGTTTCCGTCCATGATATGTCTTTAATGCATCAGGAGGAACATTTGGACCCAAACAAACTGTGATGATGTCACACTTAACAATCTCATAAACAGAAAATATTTTGTAATATTCACAAGTAATTGTGAACTTATTTTTATCCTATTTAGATCCGTCTTCTCCACTAGCCCTAGCTCTTGCGGCTCGAGAACGAGCCCTAACTGCCCGTACACCAAGTCCTGAACCAAGAAGCAAACATGCCTCTGCCTCCACAACCCCCATACCCACCCCAGCTGCCAGCCCAGAAGGCCGACATAAACGTACCCCTATTAGCACGCCACAGAGCAGCCCTGAACCACGTTCCAAACGCACCACTCCTCAGACTAGTCCTGAGCAGAGAACGAAACGTGCAACCCCTCAAACCAGTCCTGAACTGAGGCATAAACGCATAACCCCACCCCTTTTCCCTGATGGACAGGTTGAGCGCCCAGAAACAGAGGGCGGTGTTACTTCTCCGGCTGCCCCATCCCCAGAGCGCTGGAGACCCTCCCCTTTGGCAACACTGGCCAATGAGAGTCACACTGCTTTGATTGAAAGGCGTAGGAGCCTCACAGTGGGCAGCTCTGAAGAGGAGGGCGGGGCGTACACAGTGACTCTACCGCCTGCTCTTCTGTCATCCAGTGATGAAGAGACAAGAGAAGAGCTTCGGCGAATTGGCCTTGTAACACCACCCCCTGGCTTTTCCAATTTGCCCGTACCTCCACCTCCATCCTCACTGTCCCTTGTGCCTCGGCGGGGTGCTGAAGGAGGCGCTGGAGAGGCAGGTCCTGACTCTTTGGGGAGGCGAGGAGATGAAGAGAGTGGTGAAGAACATCTTCAAGATTCGTCATCTCCCAGCTCACTGCCACCATCCATCACTTTAGCCTCACCGACTTCTCCCGCGTCTCCATCATCACCTCCAGCGACTCACACTTCCTCCACTGCCACCTCCCCCTCAGGATTCAAACCCCGCCTTCGCTCCCCTATTGGTAGGGGGCGCTCTTCTCTGCGGGATCCCCTACTGAAACAGTCGTCAGACAGTGAGTTGCTCCCCCTAACTTCATCCTCGCCATCCTCTCCCCTGTGCTCATCGCCCACTGGGGGTGCTGGGAGGCAGCCTCGCTACCTGTTTCAGAGGAGGTCCAAGCTGTGGGGAGGGGTCGATGACAGAATGGATGAACGAAGGGGCTTCAGTCCAGATGAAGGGGTTCGACCGGCTGCACTGGGAGGCCAGGGCTCTGGATCAGCTGTAGATCTCACGAGCCGCTCTGCGTCAGCTCTGGAGTTAAGTGGAAGAGCAGGTTCTGGCTTGGACCTGGCCAATCGTTTGCAGCTTCTGAACAAGGACAGTCATTCTTTGGGAGAGGAACCTAGTCCTCTGGACCCTGGAAGACGGTCACCTGTGGGAGGTGCCAGGTAGAACATTTAACTAGAATTTTATCTAATGAACAATAAAAAATAATTAGACTAACCCCCACAGTTAGAAGTCACACAAGTACAAACTTGCTTTGTTAAATTTGTATGCATCGTAATTGTAAACCATATTCACAGTGTTACCATTGTTTTGTTCCAGATGAGTGGACAGTCAAAAAGTAGGTTTTAAATCTTAGTAATTTTCTTATAATATTGCCCTAGCTAACAGTTACTATGAGTTAACAACTCCACCGCACAATACTAACTACTAAAAATAACAACACCCTTAAATGAATTAACACCACAGGCACTTACTGATCTGTTTACCATCATTTTCACATGAACAGTACCTGTCATACCTGAACTATGACTGTAATGTCCATTTGGAAGCATTCTCTACGTAAACAGTTAAGCTTTGCTGTTTGTAATGTTTGACTTAAGCCCAGGCCAATGCTGTTTTGTTCCTGTTGTGAAATAATTTTTCATCTGCATGCTATGGCACACAACTATAATATGATGAACAATAATATTGGATAATCTTTGATTTGTTACAGGTTGTTTTCCAGTCTAGGCGAACTTCACACCATTTCCCAGCGAGGATTTGGCGCTAGTTACACAGTTCGGCCTGGCAGCCGCTATCCTGTCACCCGCCGAAGCCCGTCACCCTCCCCTTCGCCTGCTGAAAGAGCCCTTGGACTTGCCACGTCCCCCACTACCTGTCCAGAGAGGCCAGATCTCAGCTCAGGCCGGGGCCTCACAATCCTGAAGTCATCCAGCCTTAGTCTGCCTTCAGAACCAAAGGAAGTGCGTTTTGTTATGAGGAGTGCCAGTGCGAGAACCCGCTCCCGCTCTCCTTCACCCTCACCACATGCCTCTCCCTGTCCCTCCCCTGTCCTTAGTGGCCCCCTGTTGGCCCTTCGCCCATGGAGGCAACGCCCCCTCAACTTGTGGAATAAATATGATGTGGGTGATTGGCTGGAGAGTGTTGGGCTTGCTGAACACCGTCAGCGCTTCCAAGACCATGAGATTGAAGGCTCCCATCTGCCCGCGCTGACCAAAGAGGACTATGTGGAGCTGGGAGTCACCAGACTGGGACACAGGATCAACATAGAGAGGGCACTACGACAGCTACTGGATGGATCAACTTGACCCTTGACCTCTGATCAATTACCTTTAGAACTGTGACATAAATTGTTCCTGGTCAGATTATAGGTGATCTCATTTATTAATATGAATTTTAGGCTTACTTAAATAGCTGTTGTATAGTATTGTTATTATGCATTTATAAAGCTTCCCCAAATAACAAATTGAATAGTACCTCCAAAGAGTGAAAGTTTTCAAGTGAATATGTTTGATATATTACACAATCTGTTACTTAACCCCTTACGCTTAGGGCCTATTTTTCAGGAAAAAAATGCCTGCGAAAAAAATGTGTCCCAATTAAAAGTGAAGCTGTTCCTGAACCCTCTTAAGCACAAACAATTGGCTGGAGCCTTTGTGAAGCTGGGACTTTGTAGTTTTGGACTCTGATGTCTGTTTTACTCTAATCATAAGTAGAAACAAGCTCTGCACAGAGGATTTCAGATTTTGAATTCCGCGTAGGTTTTCGTTGTTAAATATATGAATGAGTAAAGCTGTTTTTTGGAGGATGGTCTGATTGACACTAAATTGAGCATTTGTTGTTTTTTTAAAATGCCGACAGTAAATTCACTAAAAATTTATTTTAGGGACCTGTAATAAAGCGGAAATGTCCAGGCGGAATCCACATAAAAGTCCTGTACATTTTTTGTCTTATTTTAGGGTAATTTTTTATTTGTGGATTTGGAGTACAAACTGACCCTGATTTTTCCCAGAATGATTGATTTGACTGCGTTACAGCTTTATTTTTATGTACAGCATATCAAGCAGCTTGTTCCCTTTTCAGATGGACAAAATGGAATAAATAAAGAAAATGTCCATTGTTCCATGCATGGAATGTCCTAAGCGTAAAGGGTTTTAAAAGACAACATTGTTTTCTGTACTGGAGAAGAGGTCAAATATTAATACATAAAGATTTAGGATTATCGCTGTTGTCATTCTCTTGAATATGTGTCCCACTGTTCGATAATGAGGCTGGTTGAACAGCCGGAAGAAGAAACTATTGTGTTTTTGTGATTTTTTTTTTCTAAATAATTCTAAGAAATGTCTTTATGTTCATTTATCAATGCAAATTATTTAGTTTATAAATAAGAAGTAATAATATGTAGTGGTGATAACTTAGAATTTATGGAAATAAATTTAATTTTTTTTATGATTTGACAATGAGTTGAATTCAAGCTCGCTTTGATGATGTTTGAACTTCACAATGATTTGTCAATGAGTGTGACTTGTGCTGTGTTTCAGGGAGAGCTACAGCCGAGCTCCTACTGTAAACCTCTGTTTATACTACCTGGGCAGGTTTAACCTGCCTATTGAGGGCTGACTGTACAAGGTGCTATTTGTTCAAAGCCATTTGTACAGAAATAGCTTTTTTCTTCCCCTCAATGTCCCACTGCATTTAGGTTGAACTTTGAAGTGGTAGTTTGTCCTTCAAACTATAGTAAGAGAATGCAAATATAAATAAATAAAAATTTAAACTTTGTGCCATACGGAACCCACTGCCATAAAATGAGCTTCCTTCAATCACTTTTTCAAAGGCCATAATTAGCCTTCATGGTTTAAACAGCCCTTACGAATTTTATACCAAAATCCACAAAAATAAAAGATGTTTATTATTATAGGAAAATCAAATGTTTAACATCCTCTGTTCTTTACAACTTGGGCATCAGAGTTTTCCTAAAACCAACCAAATTCCTCTCTGCTCTACAGAAAGTGTACTCAAATCACCAGCTCAGAGAAGTGACCCATACAATTAAGAATGTTACATGTGTAGTATTTTAAATCATATTTCTAAGTTTTAAATTGTTATGTACAATGAGGATCAAATATAATTTTCTATCAAATCTTGTCTACAAAATTTTGGCTATTAAACAGAGTGCTGCCTTAGTAAATATTGTTCCTCTGTTTTGATTATATTTCTGGAATTATTAGAGCTTATCATGCTACAATATTAAAACTTGATTTTTATTGACATGATTTTAAGTTAACAGTCTTACTAGAATATCCATAGCTAACTTAACAGTGCAATATATATCTTCAAAGCACAATCACAGGTCCAGTGCCTGCATCATCCACAAATCTGCAGTTAACAGACTTTACCTTAAAGGCGTGCCACAATCACAAACTGCTACATGCATTTTCCTGGGCTGAGAAAAACTGCAAAGGAAGGTGTACAGCGCATTAGTCTGTTTTGAATAGTATAGCAAAATGTAGCTATAATGTAACATAACATGTGGTAGACAAAGTTTAAACTGTAATTTATTAGCAGTTACTTAAAACTAAATCTGATATTGACCATTGTGAAATGTAAAGAAAAACACCATACCAAAATAAAAGAAGAGCACTTAATAATTTTAGTATTTTAGGCAGAATGCCATTTTCTTAGCAGTGACTGAAAATATAACTTGATTAAAATGTATTCAGATCAATACTCGCCTCACCCACCTTATGTTACTATTATTTCTTCCATCAATGACAATTTTGTTGATTAAGAAAACTTACCTTGCTGCTGGAATATTTTGGTTAGCAATGTTTAATTTGTTTTCTTCTTGCTTGTAAAACCACAGTAACAGACTTTGATAGCAACAATTGACATTATATTGATTTAGAACATTTGTTTCTGTATTTGAGAAGAGACACCATATTTTAAGGTTTTTGAAAACTTCTGTAACCTTCAATCAAAAATATTTGAATTTGTTCAATGCATTTGATTTTTTAACCATTTTAGTTTATGATTAGCAATTGCTGAACACTGTATCTCTGGTTTGTATCTAATCTATTTATTGTACATCTATCTCAACTTATCCTTCCAGCATACCATGGTAAAAAATACTCTGTCATATTATTTGAGTCAGTTGATTTGTAAGTGATAAATATTTAAGAATGACTACTGTGTGCTGTGATTAAAAGGCAGACATCAGGAAAGGGTTGAGACGCTTCCTGTGTTTGACTAAGGAGCTTTCTGACCAGTGTTGAAGATTGAAGACCTGTTTTTGGTTTGTTTTATGGTTCCCCGTTTCTAGCTTTCTTTGAGTGTGTCTGTATTTCCCAGAGTGAGTGGTGAATGTATTTGTAGTTTTTTCTCTTTCTTTTTTCTAGGGCACACAATGACAACTGGTCAGCATGGCCCTTGGCCACAGTGAAGCCCTGCAACGCGACAGATTGTACTCTTTATAATAAATTGTCATTTATTATATGTGTTTCTTTCATTGTAGGCCTACTCTTATCCTCCCAGCCCCTCTGATTATGACGTGACTTTGACCGTGTTGGGTTAATAACTGACAACTTTTGCCATGCCGTTATAGCAATAGCAAACATTGTACGGCAGAAGCACACGAATGGACACATTAATACTCTTACTTCTGCTGTAAGAACTTAAGTTCCATGCCAAATATATACCAAAACATTACCAGCTCATAACACAAGTTACTCTTTCACGCAACCAAATCCTTTTAGGTGGTGAAACATACAAGCTGATTATTATTATTCCAAAATGTCACCTATTATAACACTGATACGCTGTGATAGTGAATGTATTCAAATTTAGACCATCCTTCTGTACAGGCCCTTTTCACGATAGGTCAGGCTAGTTCCGGTTGGTGTAAAAATGCAGATCTTCACTTTTTGTTCCATTCATTCTCTGTGGGAATTAGCAGAGTCTTGCTTAAATAAATCAAAACAAAAAAGGTTTCACAGCAGAGAGCGAGTTACAGATGGATAATCATTGGCAGCATGACAAATATGTCCCTGGAGGAAGTGAGAGTTTTAGTCTCAAAGCTAAAGGCTAACATACATTAACTTAAAATATAAAACAGACACACACATAGAATGCAAAGTCAAGTGTTTTCGTAAACCAGGTTAGCTCAGTTTGTGGTGTTATTTTAACATTATTGATTATATTCATTGTATGTTAGCATTAGTTTAGAGACAAACCCACTTACTTTATAAACATATAGATATCCACAAGTTAGGGTTGTCCACTTTGTGTTAATGAATCAGTGATTTAATTCGTAAGGAACGAATATAGCAGGAAGTGGAGCTCTGCACTTTTAAAGCAACCGGAACTAGCAGGTCATCTGGCTAAGTTTGTACAGAAGTGAGCCCAAGCACACCATCAAACTCTGCAAAACTGTTAGAGATTGTGTTCTTTCCAAATCAAAATTAACTTTTATCATTATAATGCTAATTATTATTAGGCGCGTTTGGGAGAAGCAAGAACTGCGCCCTAAACCTATTGGTCTACACAAGGCTGAGGGGGTCTTTTCTACTTCCTCATTGGACACTTCAGCTGTCGTCGATCATCCAGACGAGGCGCAGCTAAACTCGAACGCGCCTGTACAATTATTCTTATTATTTAGATCATGATAGAAATCAGACCAATCACAGGCCTTCACCACCGATGGGCGTCTTCTCATTATGAACGGGAATTGCGGAGGTTGATCTGGTTGATCCCGTTCGAATTTCATGAGCCGTCAACTCGTGACGTCAGAGCAGGTTGGAGTGGGGTAAAGTCGGACATAAATCTGCACCGCGTTCAGATCAACGTTGATCAACACCGATCTGATCTGTGCAGGTCCTGCTCATCCGAACGCGCTTATGGTCAAGAGGCTTCAAAAGGACTGGACAACCCGTCACCTGATCAGGTATGTCAATGCTCTTATTTTATTTAAAAAAAGAAAAAAAGAAAATAATAGATTTTAAAATAAAACAATGTAAATATTCAGGTAAATAGGTCTGACATCGGATAGTATATATTTTAATAGTCGTTTAATGTTATTACTGATGTGCCATACTTGCAGCAGCGCAAGTCGGTGTTATGTTTAATTATTTGAGAACGAACTTTGGTCAAGTTTATTTACTGATCCGTAGCTTGCAGTGAGTGACTATAAACTTTTAATACAGACGCATAATCAAAGATTATTATATTATATTATAAGATTATAAAGTTTATTTATAAAGCACGCTTACAACTTTAAAACCCCAAGGTGCTGTACAGAAAAGTGCAATTGTGTCTACAGTAAGTTCACATGCAGCCATTCCCATAAAATGTCATGGTCCTCACGCCTGAAACAAAAAATCTACTTGCATGAGTGACTGATTTAACCATTTATGACTTGCAGCCAAAATGCAGTCCATCCCAGACCTAATTGGAAAGAAAAGAGATGGTAAAGAGTTGAGTACAGAGGAGATTCAAACTTTCATCAATGCTGTTACAAACAAAACAGCACAAGAATGTCAGATAGGTATGAGACACACAGACCCAATGTGTGAAAATGTCTGATTTTATGTGCAGTTTTTTACCTTTACCCTTTCAGGGGCCATGCTCATGGCTATTTATCAGAAGGGCATGACTGTCCCAGAGACCGACGCGCTCACTCGAGAAATTATGTCATCCGGGGAAGTAATGTCATGGCCTGCAGAGTGGGCGGGGCATGTGGTTGACAAACATTCAACAGGAGGAGTGGGAGATAAAGTCAGCCTGGTATTAGCACCTGCATTAGCTGCTTGTAACTGTAAGGTACATGACAATAGTACTGAGACAGCCATAGCATGATGATCGTGAACTTACCTACATGACGTGAGTGTGTACCCCTCAGGTGCCCATGATCAGTGGGCGGGGGCTGGCGCATACAGGAGGCACTCTGGATAAACTTGAATCAATTCCTGGGTTTAACATTCACCAAACACAGGGCAAGGTGAAAAAAATAGATGGCCTATTTGTTCAAGTCATTAAATATGTTTCTGCATTTGTAAGTTCGTTTATTGCAGATTCTGGAGGTTCTGGCCTCAGTGGGCTGTTGCATTGTGGGTCAAACTGAGATGCTGGTTCCTGCAGACAGAGTTCTGTACTCTATAAGAGATGCCACTAGCACGGTGGACAGCCTACCACTCATTACTGGTGCTCAAAATGCCTTTCAATTAAAAATGATCAATGACCACTACGGACAGATGTGCTGGTTTAAAGTTGTTTGTTTTTTTTACAGGGTCTATTATCTCAAAGAAGGGGGCAGAATCTTTATCAGCTCTGGTGCTGGATGTTAAATTTGGAAGAGCTGCTCTGTATAAAGATCTAGACCGTGCCAGAGAACTTGCCCAATCATTGGTTTGCATTTCTTCCTCTACAGATATTGCTATGAGATCAAATGTTTTGCATAATTCTTATGCTATGTCACCAGGTAAACACCGGAAATAGTTTGGGTGTCCGTACAGCGGCGGTCCTCAGCAGTATGAATTCAACAATTGGCCGATGTGTGGGTAACAGTTTAGAGGTGATTGAATCTCTTGAGACTCTAAAGGGGAAAGGTCCTGATGACCTGATGGAGCTGGTGACAACGCTTGGTAAAATACAACCGACACTGGCAGGTTTCCTTCTTGTTGCTGTCCGATTCTTTCTAAACTGTTTGTTTGTCCAGGGGGCATGTTGCTAAAGATGACAGGTGTGGCGTCCAACTTATCAGAGGGCAAAACTAGGATCTCTAAAGCTGTGACTGGAGGAGAAGCCCTTTCAAAATTCCAGGCCATGATGGAGGCTCAAGGTGTTACCAAAGAGACGGCTCAGCTGCTTTGCTCTAACTATGCTGACTGCTATCAAGTTCTGAGAAAATCCAAGCAATGCATTGAACTGAAGACACAGAAATGCGGTAATTACACTATAAACCTAACTTGAACCTAACAACCAGGTCAAAATTAATTTGCAATGCAATTAATTTGATCCGGGTAAATCAATTATAGCTATGTTGCAGTTTACCTTTACATATTTGCTCAAAAACAAATCATTCCATTTATCAAGCCACTGTTCTATTAAATATGACAGTATAGCTGCTGAGGACCACCCAGGCTGTATACTGTTACTAAGACAATTTCTGGATGTGTACTTGCCTGTGTTCGACGTCTGACTTCAGTACTGTGGTCCCAGGTGTGGTTGAGGACATAGATGGCTTGTGTTTGGCCCACATGCTACATAAACTGGGAGCAGGGCGATCAAGTGCCGGAGCACCTATTAATCACAGTGTGGGGGCGGAGCTTCTGGTGGGACTGGGTGAAAAGGTGTCGAAAGGTAAGAAAGATGACATAAAGCAAGTTTTGTTCATTATTAATTCTATATTCGACTTGTTTCTACTGCAGGTTCGTCCTGGTTGAGGCTTCACTATGAGACACCGGCTCCGACTCCAGAACAAATGGCCCAGCTGCAGAACAGTTTGGTTGTAGTCTCAGAGGAAAACACAAACTACCAGAAACAACATTTAGTCCAGGAAATTTTTTGCTGCCAGATTGATATGTTTTACAGTACAGTTTTTATGCTGCCAGCTGCAAATCACATTCTGTAATCAAAGAATGCTGGTATCACATTTACAGTAAAGGGCCATCTGAAATATGTTTTTTTTTTTTTCTTCCGTTGTTTCATGATCAGCTGTTTCTGATGTTTTTTGTGTAGGACATGATTGTGACAAAATACTTACAAGTTAACAAACTCTTTAAAGAAGTCACTTTTTTTATTTATAAAAGACGCAACAAAAAATGTCTGTTACAGAAAAAAATGTGTCTAAACCATTAGTCCTCAAGAGTTGGTTGGTTTTCGGTCAGTGCACAACAGAGTTCAATGGTTCAGCTCTAATATTTCCTAAATCCAGTGTGGAGTCCGTCTCTTCGTCAATCTCCCCAATCACTGCCCTGCAATGCCAACAATTAACCTATTATTACACCACACATTCAGATTTTAGTGAGAGGTGTGTATATAGCTTAAAGTGACTTACACATTATCGCCTCGAACAATGTACAGTCCCAGGACCACCTGCTCCACACCTTGACTCGAACTGAACACTCGCTCATGGCTCTCATCCAGGATTAAGTTGATGGTCTGATCAAAGCCTTTCAGGGTTCCCTACAGACACACAAAGACAGTAGGTAGTTTTTTTTTTTTTTACTTTATTTGAACATACAAGAAAAACATGGAAAAAAAAAGCAAAAAAAAAAACAATAACATAAGAAAATGACTGAGTAGGAGAAGAGCATCTGGTCTTAAAGATCACCTCCCTAAAACACCCTGCGAACAGTCAAGTGCATTTCTAACATTAGTAACATTAGTACATTTCATATTATAGTAAATATTTGTATGAACTAACAGCACTTGTAATTGTCTTTTAAAAGAATCAAGTGTGGAAATGGATTCAAGAGTGAGGCTAAATACAACATTTTGACAGTATTTAATGCTCACATCTTTTGTATTTCTGTCTTTGTGTATGTGCACATGTCCAATGCTTTGCCCAGAGTTTATCTCGACCGTTTTATGTCTTCTTCAGATGTTAATTCTTATTCAACGAGACACTGCAGTGACTTTTATCTTCCCTTGTGCAGAACTACAACTAATCAAAGAACACTCAAGTACAGGGAATCATTTTCTGAACAAAGCAGCAGATGAAGTCAGTCAGTCTGAATAAATCATAATTCTTCAAAATGTCTTGACCCTGACCGTGTTACAATAAATTATGTGTGGATAGATTAAACTATAATATAATGTCATCAAGCAAGAGGCATTTATACAAGAGCAAATTTTATGACGTTCCAGGTCAGTTTTTGGTCAATGTTTATGCCTAAAAACTTAGTTTGAGCAACTTGGTTAATTGTGATACCATGTGAAATTATCCAAAACAATTGCTTGATAGTCCACAATTTGGCACAAATTATCCACTGGGAGCCACACAGCAGCACAGTGCTCAGAGAACAAGAAGTACAGAGAAATGGGCGGAGATAGGGGGTATGGGAAAACAGGACTTTACTAAGCACTCCAACCTCAAATACTGCTTTACTCAAACATTCAGGAATCCATCGAAATAAGTGTAATCTTTTTATGAGGGAACCCTTTTGTAACGCGTAGGGGTTAGTAACCTGTCTACATTAGGATGCTGTTGTGTGCACTGAACACTGACACACAGGTTTAAATAGAGCTACTCATATGATAATAATATCATTAAAGTGTTGTAATATCTATCCTACATAGAGGATGTCTTCATGAATAACAAAATGGATTTACCACAATCATACGTCCATCTGAAGTGACAATAGCCACAGTGCCTGACAAACAAGTTAAGAAAACACTTTACCAGAACAAAACATTGATGATAAGACAGTAAAACACACAATCGGGAAATACACCGCACGAATTCATCTCTGTCCAGCGTCAAACATGTGAATCTGTGAACATGTCTAACATCGAGGCTAACAGCATTGAGCTAACTAGCACCCATTCATTACACAGCAGTGGAAACGGGTTCAAGGATACGGTTTATGTAGCTCTCCAGAGCAGTGGACATCTTTCCGGCTGATCTTGGTGGTTGCTTATGTTTCAAATGAAAAGTAAAACACAAACCGAGGCCAAGCAGGACAGGTGCTGTAACGAACGAAGGCGGCTAAATGCTAAATGCTACAAACACACTGGATCAGACCAGACTAATTACACACCGAACAAAAACAGACCAAACAGAAGAGTCAGAGTGTGGCCACAGAGACTGCAGTGTTGTCGCCATCCTGTGGACAGTCAAGTTACTACATCAACTATTTAATTAAATTTTTATTTTTCTCATTTTATTTGTGGCTCTTTGTTGGCCCATAATAAAAACAACAATGTTTGTAAAAATAAAAATAATAATAATAATATTGTTGGGGCAGTAGTTAATATTATTACAGTCTAGTGGAGTGCTTCTCAAATGGTGGTAGGTGTACCAGAGGTGGACCTCATCTGGTGGAAGGAAAGTTTGAAGATGTTTTGTAGATTTAGATCAGGGGTGTCCTCGGACCAATTATGGTTGGCCCTCAGGGTTCCTGCTGAATTGGCACAAATGACCTTAAGTTTACTTTTTTGAAATTGTGAAAATAACATAAATAACAACTTTTTGATGCAATACCGACCTATTAATGTCAAAGCCTTGGGTGTGGTGGCCCATCAAACCTACATCAAATGCAATATCTTGATGGATTCATTTCATTATCATGTAGTCTGTTGTCCTTCGGCTCCCCATATATATTAAAAAAAGTTTGGACAGCCCTGATTTACATAATTTCTAAGTTGGTTAGTTAGCCTACATGTTTTGGACGGCTTTAAGATTTGAAATGATAAAGTATAAATGTAGTTCACTTTTAGATCTTGTTTGGTCTGTTGTTCTCGGTGTGAGAACTGTATGAACCACAAATGTAGTGGATATCATGAATGAAAGATGACACTACTATTCTCACATTTCTTCATCTTTATTGTTGCTCAGTAGTCGTCCATATAAAGGGGAGTGAAAGAGAGCAGTGGAGCCCAACAGGACACAACACCAGGAACATCATGCTACCAAAGTATTAAATTTGTACAAAAATACTTTACAACATCCCTGTTCCTTTAAATAAAAATACAGTTTGGTTGGTTGGTGAAGCTACATGGACCCACAATCTGACCCACTATTATAAATGGCAGTGCAATGCATGTGTGTGTGTGTCTGTGTGTGCGCGTGGGTGGACATCCCGATGAGGCGATGAGTGCAAATATCTGCTATGTTGCACACACACACATACAACTAATTATGACACACAACAACCAGTGCATCCCACAGACAGCAGTGTGTATGGCTTTGATCACTCATAATTCTGTAGAAAATACAGATGGAGTTTTCACGACATCTTGAGACAAAAGACAACAGAGCAACCCACTATTTAAAACGAGCCCATTGAGCTTCCTATACTTTGCTTGTACCATGCTAAAAACTTGAGATATAACTTATACATTTATACCTATTATCCAGAGAAACAATTTTTTTAACTTGTCTTTGTGCTGAATTTCTATTTAGGTTTAGCCCTGTGTAACTCCTGGATTGGTCTAAATACAAAGGTGTAAAAGAAGACTGTATGCCCATATGCAAATGTCATGGTGACCATTCTTGCATGCTAAACAACATGACAAAATAGTGCTTTTATGTGCCATGGAGATATTGAAGTAAAACCTTCATTTTTGAATAGATAAAAACAAATGCTAACATAAGTCAAAACAGCACAACAGACCTTAAACACACGTGACATTCGCCTAGGTTTTTACATAGCTTGAATAAAGCCTAATGTATAATAGTTTTGTTAAATGTTAGATTTTAATTTACACCTTGATACTGCAGTTTTGCATAGTCAAGTCTCCAAGTAGCATGATAACCTTTCACTGTGCAGTCTTCAGATGTTAAGTCTTTGTCTATGGCTCTTTGTAGCCCTGTTTGCAGTTGCATGATGACTTTTAGACGTGTGCGTCTTGACTGAGGTTACAGACAGTTGACACAGATCCTCATGGACTGTACACATAATGTAGAGGTGATGTCATAATCAGTATTAGCCCTCAAGTAGAGCACTTATAGACATGGAGGTCTTTTTAAGGACAAAGCAGAGAAGGCCAGTTTAAATAGTGAGATCAGACTGTGGTGAGAGCACAGATATGATGACACCACTCACAAATAAAAGCACACACACGCATACACACACAATCACAGGCGGCCTGTTTTAACAGGATTTATCTTTTTTGTTATGGAACATTGTGGCTTTAATGTGAATGCATTGTGATTTTCAGACTCTGATGTTATGATGTGAACAGCAACAAGACTAAACCATTGTTTTGTCTATTTTACATATTTTTGGGTTCAGTCTCAGTGGAAAACAAACAAAACTGACACAGTCATTAAAAACACACAAATTGATTAGCATATTAAATTACGGTTACTGAGGGTCAAGGTCTGAGGTTGTGGTGGGGACATGCTTTCTCCTTCCTGGAACAGTTGAGTGAATATTGGCCATCACAAACAGACAGGTAGGAAGCTTTTTCTGATTGGTTCCAGCCAATCACCAAATCTCTCCAAAACACCTCCCATCTATCATCCTGGCTGCCTTTTGGTCTAGAGAGAAAGGGGAAGGGTAGGGCAACGCCAAGGTAACATATTAATGTGGGAGGAGTTTCAACTGGCCTTGTGTTCATCACATACACACAGCTACACTCGCGCACACACACCAGCAAACATACACACAGTGTGGCCAGTCCAACAGGTGTAAACAGTAGAAAGAAATCTTATTGATCTGCTCAGCTTCATCATCATAATTAGCATGATAATTATTACTGTCCAGTCAGCAAATGTTTCATGGCACACAACTTAAACTATTTTAAAACTCACTCCTTTTTGAATAATCAGTAATGCTCCGATTAAAGTCATCCAATTAGTGTTCTATGTAGGATATTAAAGCGCTGTAACAACGTTTTTAATTTTATGTGCTATCAAGATGCTTAAGACTGCTAATTCTATACTTATACTTTTTTTTTAATCAGGAGGCTATTGTTGAATGCAGAAAATAAATAATTTTGGCACAGTTTCAACTCTTTAAATTATTCACAGGTGTTTTGTTTCTCTCTTGGTTTTGCCTATTTGTCATTTGCAATGGAAACATCAGCTAGACCAGATTAACAATGGTTTGGGTAAAAGGCTGTCCGTAGTCAACATGGCATCAGAGAGTCTAATCGGAGCATGAATTATTTCCATGGCAATGTATATTAATCAACACAATTGAGCAGTCCCACCAGAGTTTGTGCTGCTGTGGCACAGTAAGGTCTGAAACAAGTTTCTGAGTTGTTTTTTTCCAGCCATACCTCTGTTTCCACTCAGACCAAAAATACTTGTTTTCACAGAGGCTCTGGCTTCAGCAGTTCTATAAACCTTTCCATGTAGGTGAGTGCGACTCAGCCCAATGAGTCCAACTCAGCCCAGTGAGTCTGACTCGGCCCAGTTGTGGCTTCAGTAGTAATAACTCGGGTTCCATTGACAACTTTAAACAACTGGACAGTGAGAAGGCAAATAGTTGCAACAGTCCCTCGGTGTGCTTTCAGGCTGCCTTTGCAGTTCGACGTTTAGTGGTAGTAGTTCCAAAGAGTGTGTAGCACCATGAACGGTCCACTCTGAACCAGTACAGATGGATCAAACCTCTTTGTATTTCATATGTTATCTTCCTCTTGATCACTTCTCCAGTAAATCTAGTAAAAATGGTTCTATCCAGTAATATATATATGTGTGTGTGTGTGTGTGTGTGTATTTTTAATGCTATAAGGAATTATTATTAACTTGTCCCACAAGACCGGCTCCCACACTGTCCCCAGGTTGGTTCCATTTGATTGGACCCTCTTCTCCGCTGATTGACAGCTCAGTGGGCTCTATGTTGGTGCTCGCTGGCGGAGACAAAGATATGCTGTCAGTGTGATTCGTCATGACAGAGGAAATGGGATTTCGACTGATGACGAGTTCAAGGCGGTTTGGAGACTCTGCGATCAAAGGGACTACAAGGCAGCAGTCAAAGTCTCTGGTCCGAACATGGTTAATCTAAAATGATATTTAAAAAAAGTCAATGGATAGAAAATAGTCTTAATTTATACTGTGGCTATGATGTGCAGAAGTATTTCACCTGTAGTATTCGGTCAAAGGCCTTGAGCCCGGCTTGCTCTGCTGGACCTCCTGGTCGAATGTTGTTGACATAAACCCCTCGATCCAACAAACCGTCTGAAACACTGAATCCAAAGTCATCCAGATCTGACACCTTTTCCAGAGTCAGCTGTACAAACAGGGACATTACACATACTTCTATATAGAATATGCCTTTTTACACTACAGAAACAATCGAATGTCTGCAAAAACAGCCGACATATTGTACCTTATGGAGTTCCACTGGATTCTGGTTGAGGATTTCATTCACCTCCTGACGCATCTTCTTCATGGCAAAAGCTCTGCGCTGAGGGTCGGACGGTAACGTGTTTGATCGCGCACTCACCTGAATTAGAGTAAAACAGAGTTCGATTCACAAATGTGTATATTAATTATGTACATATTGATGAGGAGGAGTGGTTACTTGTGGACGGGAGTTGTTGCGCTCCTGAAAACTGGCCTGTCGTCCCAGTGTGCTGCGCTGAGGAGTCGGGTCATGGTTCAGACTGAGGCTTGAGCCTGACATGATTGTGGCCTACAACAGCAATTCAACACAAGGTCAAACCAATATCAATAAACATTTAAAAACTGCATGGCTTCTGTTCCAAGGTAACATGAAGGTTGACCAGCAACTGTAATTACATTTATATGAGACTAACTTCAGCTAGTTATGGCCATCTGTGACTTCATGTTAATAAAGTAATTTTTTATGCGATAATATATATATCATTGCATTATTGTGATAAACTATTTAAACTATTGTATTGTAAGACCTTGATTTGACGTCTCTTTACAGGATATTGATTTAAATGTGCAAAGTTAAGTGCAAATCAGACATATGCGTCTAATATCTATCCACTCCTAAATCTCACTATATCATCAATACAAATAATATGAATTAATTTGAATCGATTCCAACGATCAACAAGGCTGTGCTGTGTTATGTGGATCAACTCTCTGCAGCACAAACACTATTTTATAGGTGATAATCTAAACGTATTACTTTTTTGCTCAAGCTTCACTTATGTCACTCAAAAAATGCTCAAAAGATTCATTGGATGCATGCATGACCCACAGATCAGCTTCATGACTGGCAAAACAAACTACCAATCAGGCCTTGCACAAGCTTTCCCAGCATGCCTTGCTCAAACTGCCATGCCCGGTGCACCATGACGCTGCAACGTGACTGTTGAGAAGCTGGGTGATGTCACAATGAGGTCACCATGGGCTTTGCTTGCTGCCAGGGTGCGGTTAGAGTCACATTCAAAAACAACTAAGATGTCCTGTGTTTTACAAAGCTAAAACTCCATATACTATGAAGAGAGAAGAGGAGGAGCGATTAGTAAGTGGGGAGAAAAGAGGATACCAGACTGAGGAGGTCCGTCTCCTTTCCAGACTCCTAGAAGAGAAGGAGCCATTTCTTTTTTCCAACCTGATTTAAGATGGTGTTTTGTGCATTTTATTTTTCATAGACAAATTAAACAATTACAAAACAATTAAATGTTTACATATTTGAATACTATTTTTAAAGCCTATGTTATTTACAATAATTATTATTTTTATGCAGGTACAACACAAATCATGGATAATTGAACATATCCAACCCAGTGACTACCGGTATATGAATTAAAATCAAAACTGTGGTATGTAGGTGTGTTACTTCACTCACCTCCAGCTCTCGCAGTATTCCACTCTGGCCACAGGTCTCGAGGTCCTCCAGCGCCTGGGACCAGAAGTTTTCCTCCTGGTCTGGCTCTGTCCCGTCATGTGCAACACTGAACCTACAAAAAGATATGCATTCACTTTTGGTGTGAACAGCAAAATAGCAGTTTCACACAGTCACGGCCAGTGGGAGTTGGGCGTGTCATGCTGGTGTTGTGGGGAAAGGCACTCAGGTGTGTTTAGGGTTCAAAGGTTAACCTTGTGAGGGGAACTGCTGGTACAGGAGTGAGTGAGGGTTTAAAGTCAAAATGAGGGGGATACCTGCTGTCAGTGATTAGACCACTGGGATGGTTACATGCTCTGCAGACAGAGACATACTATTAATGTTAAATCACTTTCTTTGTTGAAGATACTAGTACTATGTGTTCTCTATGGTCGAGAGCAGTGTTCTCGATACCCTGGTGAGAGGGCCCTTGGGGTACGTGAGCACTTGCCAGGTGGTACTTGGAATGGTTTCAGTTTTTAAGGTGAAGTTGAATAGTGTATGATTTTGTTTTTCCTTTGTAGTCAATTGGACACCTTTAAGAGGATTTTGTACATCAATATCATGAAACAAAAAATAAAGTTGAAATAATTGATCATTTACTGCTAGTTAACAGACGTATTTGCCTTGTACTTCAGTTAGGAGGGACTCAAAGAGTGAGACAAAGCTTAGGGGCTACTCGAGACAAAAACCAAGAAGCAGGAAAAGGAAAAACAGAACTGGATACAACACAGAGAAGAGAAGTGTAAACGTCTGCTAAGGCACTGATCCTAAAGGACAGTTGAACAGTTGAAGGTTGAGGTAAAAAAAAAAAGAAAAAGAAAAAAAAAAAGATGGAAGGAAGCTCTTTCCCCTGAGCAAGTAAACCTATTTCACGGTGCTTAGTAAGAATCCACTGATGCTTCAGTCAATGTAATCTTCAGACCTCAAAAAAAGATGCTTATGTCTATAGTGATCTAGCTGCACACCAGAATCTACTGTATTCAGTCAGTATCATCAAATAGAAGACTAAGTGCTGAATGTATAAACTGTGCTTTACCCTCCAAGTGGCGCATGGTCCCAGTCGTCATCGCTGAGACCCAAATCTGACAGAGGGTTGACTCTCTGGCGAGTAGAGGACGATGACTGGCTGTTTGTTGCCTTTGTATTGCGCCACTCATGGAAACCAAAAGGAGCTGACTGAAAGGTCGGAGCTAAAAACACAAATGGTACAAAACAATGTTCAATACGTAGAGTAGAAATGAATGCCGTTTCGCACTGTAAATCCAAGAAAAGTGTCGAGTAATGCTTTTACCTGGGCTGGTGAAGGTACTGTCCAGGTTGGAGCCGTCCCATGATTCCACAGCACTGTCTACGGATGGCAGATGACAGAATGACCTTTGACCTGACGGAGGGGCCACTGTGATCACAGGCTCCTCCTCTCCATCGTGGTTCTCCAGACAAAGTCCTATTCCTATACCAGGTCCAATCACACATGTCTTTGGACTCGACACTGAAAAGAAAGATGATTAAAGTCACACGTCACATAAAGAAAAGTATAGAAAGGTAAAAGGAATTTTTTTGTGTGCAGTTACAACAAATAAAATGGCAAAAGTGAACATACAGTCTCCTTGTTTCTTGATCTTCAGTGTCACCGTCTCTCCTGCCTGTTGCAGTAAACTAATGGCTTCACTGAGAGGTTTGCCTTTGAGGCTGCTGCTGTTAATGGCAAGAATACGATCTCCAACATGGATCGCCCCAGTCCTGCAGAGTACAGCATGACACACAAGGTTAGGACAATCACAGCCATGCACTAGTGGTTTCAGGTATTCCGACTTGCTATAAGACAAAATGTACAAAATATGTGACGATTTAAAGAACACATATTAGGCTTTTGTCTGCTACATATACAAACATTTTAAACTTCAATACCGATCAAAAGCCCTTAATAAAAGACACAAGGTTGAAAACTGTGGAACTGCTTGCAGTGGGCGTGTCAGGGGGGTAGGGGAAAAGGGGAATTTCTGCAGCACTTTCGTCTTGATGGCAGGAGAATAAAGATTACTCAAACATGCATGAATCACTCTAATTACAAATTTGAGAGGGTAAATGAGAAGGGACAATATTACGGTACATGGTTTAAAACGCTTATAAATAAATGTAACATATTATGTTTCCTTATATTTTTGTCACCAGCAGAGGGCAATATAGCTTGTTTTTGTTTTGTCACTTGAGCCAACTGTCCAGAGAGGCTGAGACACAAAAATCTGGATTTTAAAAGCATTTTTTGTGCACCTTTCTGCCAGCCCCCCTTTGGTCAGTGAAGAGATTATGATGGGGTCAAATGGTTCCTCAGTGCCTGAAATGGTAATGCCCAGTGGCCCTCCATATCTCTGCAGCTCGACAGTGTAGATGATACTGCCAGACACTTCCTGTTCATCTAGAAACATTATCAAACCACATGTTAATCACGCTGCACACTGTACCTTTTTGGAAAACTGTGACTTTTGCTATAAATTTGAAAGTTGAGATTAGTACCTGAATTGTCCTCATCTTTGCGGATCTTTAATTTGACAAGCTCTTCACACTGTTGTAAGATTTGAACAGCTTCCTCCATAGAGCAGTTCTCCACTCGAATGTTATCAATGGCCAGCAGCTTATCTCCTAACTCCAATGTGCCAGTCCTGAAACACAATCCCCACGTTTACTGTCAGCGGCAGCATTCATTTAGGACAAAACAGACACTTTGGAAGAAAGCAACCAAAAACATTACAGTTTTACATGCATAATGTTTTACTACTAAAAATCTTAATGTACATATTTTATTACAGAATAATGTTCCAATATGTTTATGTTGGTCGAATATATATCGCAAAGTAACCCAAAGGCAACACAAGATATTGAAAGACAAAAACATGCTTGTTCTGTCCTGGAGCCTGATAGACTAACAAACCAACAGAGAAACCAATTGAATTATGTCTTGACAGTGGTAAAAATAGACCAGCGAGGGTTTTTGTTTCATATTTTCTGCATCACATTTGACAGCTGAGCCTCCTTGAGTGTGTGCATGTGTGTGTTTATGCAGGTGTGTGTGTGTGTGTGTGTGTGTGTGTTGGTCTGTGTGCGTACCTGTGAGCCACACTGCCCTTTTTGATGTCGGAGATGATCAGAGGATCACCAGGTTTTCTATTGGACGGAGCTGAACAATCACAGACAACTTTTACACCAACAAATAGTTTTTTTCTGCAAGATTATGGTGTAACCATTCAAAATAAATGTACAAGTAAGTAAATGAATTAAGAAATGTTTCATTATTTAAAGAGAAAAGGCTATTGTGTAGTTTCCATGAGAAAATGAATATGCTTTTCACACAATTCGAGTAAAAAAAATAAATAACAATCATATTTTGTTTTTGAGTACCGGTAGTTACTTACAGCTGATCGTGATTCCCAACTCCACTCCAGGTTTTTTAGGAAGTTTCACATGGAATGTGCCAGAACTGGGGATTACTGACTCTGCAAGTAAAAAAAAATGCCCTGCATTAGTCACAATGTAGTCTATCAACACACGCTGTATGGCCACAAATAACTCCATAACACGACAGACTTGGATTGTAGCCTACATGTCATATGGTGCACAGTTTATTGTGACTACTGCTCAGCTGTTCCTTTGTCCAGCCAATAGTGACAGTGATACTGTAGGTCCAGTCTCAATAAATCGTTTCTGACCACATGTTTGAGACATTACAACAGTATCACACAGATTGTGGAGCAGCACAAAACGTGTACAATCAGGAGTAGACACACCTGCTACATCAAACTCAATCTCCAGAGTGAGTTGAGCTGTGATAGACGAGTCTCTAAGCAGCTGATTGGTTTCTTCTAACGTGGAGTCTTCAGTAGGAATGCCATTTATGGACAAAATCCTGTCACCAATCTGCAGGATTCCACACCTATCGAAGTGGACATTCACTGGTTAGACTTCACTTTTCAGACACTGTACACCATTTTTAATAACTAAAACTTGAAAATGTTTGAAGTCAGACAATTTTGAAATGCTATATTCAGTAGCAAGTGAAATTACCTTTCTGCAGGACTATCAGGGTCTATGTAGGCGATTAGAGGTGGAGAAGACAGTGTTTCTGTTGCAAAAACTCCTCCCTGTAGCTGCAAACCAAACCCCATTATTCCATCGCCTAACAACGTCACCTCAGTGGTCTCCGTGTGGACCACCTGACCCGCTAGGCCCACAGTACTGGACGCCAGAGACACTGACACAGGACACATAGTTAGTTCAAACTGGTAGCTTTGCTTTTTAAATGTATATTATTTTAAACAGTTACATGAACTCTTAAAGTCCTTCTTCTTGCCCTTCCTCCTCATGAGTGTGCCCCGTGGACTTGTGGGATACATGTTTCTGGGCAGAGTGCTCATGTTGAGGGATGAGAGACTGTAGGCTGACATGGATCCAGGTGAGAATGAGTGACTAAGAGCTAAAAAAAAATACAGAAATAGTACGATTAAACTAAGGTTTGGCGTTGTCATAACTAACAACACATTGAAGGAAGATATAGAGACATACGAGGATTGTTTGTGTGGCGGTTGTGCGACCTGGCCCCCGATTGATCAGGGTGATAGGTGTTGTAGTGGTAAGGGGGAAGTAAAGGGGTGGAGTTTCCGGTTTCCCAGGGTAAGGGGCGGGGACTACGCTGCACCTTGACTGCACACATCCAGACACACACACGCATTGACACACAGAGGAGGGTATTCGGTTAAGACGAGGGGAAAGTATGACGGAATAAACGATTACATGACATTTATGTAATCATTTATTTCATTTAGGATTATTCAGGAACATGTTGTCTGAAAGATGCAGAATCATTGGAATACTATTGTATGTAAACCAAATAACTAATAATAATTTTGAATGTACCATTTTAATCATCATTTTGCCTTTCTTCAAGTGTTTGTGCACAACTCAAGATGAGAGACTGTGGACATCCTGCATTAAGTGTTTACAGTGGTGTCTCAAGGATGTGACATAAGTAATTACTATACTACCGGTATATATGTGTGTGTGCATTGAGAGCTGAGGCTGGCAATGCGTGTGCATGTATTAAATTAATCCAAATGTACCTTGTTGAGGTGCGCTCAAAGCGGGTCTGGCTTGGTGTTGTGGAAGTATTTCAAGGCGAACCGTCTGACCAGAGGCAGAGAGCAGCTGAGTTGCTTCGGCCAAAGAACAAAACTCCATTGACTTTCCATCAACAGACAAAATGTGATCTCCAGCATGAAGAGCACCACATCTGAAACACATATCCATAATCAAAACCAAAATAAATACACCCTGAGGGGACAAGTCTGAGCCTGTTACCTGTCAGCTATACTGGCTGGTTTGACCTTGTCAATGATGATGACTTGCTTGTTGCAGAACATAGAGGTGGACAAAGCCACTCCCAGACTGGAGCCAGTGGCTTTGGCGACTTCTACCAAAAGGGGACCTGACGCTGTGGCTATTGAATCTGTGGAAAAATCACAAAATATTGCTGTTCTCTTTTCGAACCAGGATCATTAGTCCTCACAGTCAACACCTGGAGTCTGGATACATTTTAAACTGTGACAATAATCATAATAGCGCTGGTACAATGTTAATTACTGACCCATCACAGACACATCATACTCAATCAAGAGAGTGGCCTCCTGCCCACACTGCTTTAAGATGCTCATGGCCTCCGACAGTGTGCTGCCATGGAGACGAATGCCATCGATGCTGAGTAATCGATCACCTGGCTTAATGGTTCCTTCTCTACAGAGAGAGGTTAAGAGAGAGTGAGAGAGAGAGCGAGAGAGAGAGCGAGAGAGCGAGAGAGAGAGAGAGAGAGAGAGAGAGAAAAAGACACATTATTTTCAGCTTCTACTGAATGGCAGAGCAACACCAGACTGGGACTACTCGCACACCTGTCGGCGGGACCGCTCGGTCTGATTGTGGTGATGACAATAGGCCGAGACTTGTTTCTGTCTTCATGAGTCCCTCCTGAGAAGACAAAGTTGTGTCACGAGCATCTTTAAATAGCACAGACTACGTATGCAGAGCCCACCTCCTCACCTCTTATAACAAAGCCAAAGCTGTTTCCTTCCTTGTGAAGCGTGACCTCCACAGTTTTAAACATAACACCTGAGCCCTGCACTGCTGCAACACAGCATCACATCCAGTTACACACCACATGTGACACACATGTGACACTGGCTTCATCATCATAGTCACACAGAATCAGAAGTTTGCACAGCCTGTGGGAAGTTGGCCCCTGTACTTTCTGATTCACTGCAAAATGGTGGAAAACGTGTGGGTTTGTGCACACAATATCAGCGTTTGTGCAAACTATGGGCCGTATTTTTATTTTGCCTTAGCGTTAAGTTGGGCATTGAGGAGTTCATATCCTGACATATTGTGCTGGCCTTCTTTTTTTGCCTGGATATGAGGCATGACTGCAAACATCAACCTAAATGTAAAGAACTTTATTTTATCTGGAGGTTTTTGTCAAATTTAACTTAATTTATCTTTCAGAAAGTGCAATTTTATAAAGACGCTCACAAACTTGAGGAATAGTAGCATGTTAGTTTGTTCACAGTCTCAATAATCGTGAATAATCGTGATGCTTTTTCTCACAATAATCATATTACTAAAATTTGATATCGTGACATCGCTAGTTCAAACACTATCACCATATATGGACTGGCACCATCCACTCCAGCCCACAGCGGCCAAGTACAGTCTCTTTACTGCCCCCTGGAAACGGCTCCCGGTGACGCTACGTCCGGGGGCAATATACGGCCCAAAAACTGTGCAAGCTCCTTTTTTGGAGATATTGATCAGTGATGAGTTAAAACAATCACTACATGGGGAACAGCTTCACACAGGTTTCACAGGACTTAAGGTATTATTATTATTTGTATCTGCTCAGGACAGAGCATGTTAATGAACATACATGATACACATGCAGTAAAGACAGGCTAATTCTCCTACCCATTGACCCACATTCATTCTCACAACACACTGTCTTTCATACACCAGTATACTTGGACACTGTAAGGTGAGAAATGTCTTGACACAAAGACAGTCTGCACTACCCCCCATCCAAGTATTAACCACACCCATCCCTGCTTAACTTCCAAGCTCTAACAAGATTCAGACAATGACAAGTTTGCATGGTCAGGGAGGTTATACTTACAGACCGGTGGCAATTCGTACTCAATCTCCAGCACAACCCGCTCCCCGACATTTTTGAGTAGGCTGATGATCTCATCGTGTCTGAACTTAGACAGGTTAATGCCGTTAACAGAGCGAATATAGTCACCCACATTGAGCTGGTCGCTCCTGCACAAAAGTAATTGTTCAATATCTTAGCAGGCTTAATGCATAGGGCAAGCTTTCTGTAGTAATCAAATATGCTGGTGCGTTACCTGGCTGCAATGCCCCCCTGTCGCAGGTTTGACACTCGTGGTTTCCCATCCTTGTCAATGCCTCCTGAAACTGTCAAACCAAGCGTTGTCCCTTCTTTTTTCATCAACTCCACGACCGAGCAGCCGCGAAACTCATCTGAACCACAAGGACAGTTACAAGCAACACATTAGAATATGGGATTTATTATCATAATCAAAAATAAAACGTATGATTAATACCACTATACTTCTTTCAGTACAGTGAAATAAATTCGTAAAAAAATACAGATACAGGTATACATTTTTTATCAAATATGTAAAATATTTAACAGACTAAAAACACGATAAAAGAACCGAAGAGATGTTTCTGAACAAGCCAACTACAAAACTGATGTGTGCGGTCTTAAGTATTAAAATTAGATAATAAATTACTTGACATTGCGTGAAAGATGTTTCATTGTTCGGTAGCTTTTTTATTTTTATAGCTTTAAAATGAGAGGCATGGCATGACCTCTTCCTCAGCTGTTTTATGAGAAATAGTTTATCTTATGAAAACAAACAAAAAACATCTTAATCAAAATCAAGCAACAATAGTGTATTTTTTTTACATCTGCAGGGATGTAAATCGTGTATACATATAAAATTACCATATAGAGAAGTATAATTTCCATGGTATTTTTAAAATATTTTTTTCCTAGGACATTCAAAGGTTTCTCTCAGTGAGTGGCCGGTGCCCCAAGACAACAAGGGGAGGCGTAGCTATTTTTACAGAATTTACGTTTGTTTATTATTTATATATATGTTTGTTATATATATATATATATATATATATATATATATATATATATATATATATATATATATATATATATATATATAGGACATTGGCTCCAGGTGGGAATAGGGAAGCTGTTACAACATGCACCTTAATCAGGTATTTTGTCTGTTTGTGTGTAAGATCTATTCTGGGAGGGGATTCTTGCATTGGAGGTGATTAAATAAGGTTTGTTTTGGAATCAAAGAGAAATAAGTGAGAATACATACATAAACTGAAAATTCAAGTATTACCTGGTATACTCTGCCTCCTGATAGCCAGCGCTCCATCCGGAGGTCTAGACCCCCCTGAGTGTTTGGTGTACGGCCCTTCATCTACAACAAACACAACAGAAAAACGTTCAGACTCTACTGAACCTAGTACACATTTAGTGAAGCATATTATGGACGATTTTTGAAAAGTGTAAATCGCCATTGGTGGGTACGCCAATACAATTTGATCATGTAAGCAAAGCCCTTACATTGTGTATATATATACATATATAAAAGAAATAACACCATATGATTTGGTCCCAGTTGGTGCTGATCTGCACCATATCTTCAGCGCTTGTGCTTGACACAATGGAAATACACACATATGCACAAACACATACACTCCCGTTAACCGAAGATGAAAGCTAAGCCTCCTCCTCCTCCTCCTCCAGATGTAGGACAACAGCATCTCTCTCATTCTGTCTCATCCACACTCTATAAGTAACATACTCTCTGCATGGAGTAATGCACATGCTGTTTTCTCAAAAACACTTCAGCTGAAGAGTACACGAATGGATTTGAGGCCATTTGCTACTTTGGAGTGGGTCAAAGTTACACCTAGTGACACAATAATCTCTATGTTTAGTAACAGTAAGTTACTGTTAATATTATACAGAAATGTTCATGAAAAACAAAGGCATGATTCTGTTCAAGGTTTTGTTCATAGTATAAAACATAATATACAGGAAAATGACATAACAGTGTGTATCCTTTTGAGGTTTTATTATATTTTTATCCTAAATTGAATCATGAATAATATGTAAAGTCTGCATTAGATTATCATGCATAGTATTGACCATTTTTGTAATTAGCTCTATTGCTATGTGCCCAAGACTAAGCATGACAGCATATGTATTTACTTTAAAAGTGGTACATGGGTAAATTTTGCTCCAAATGTAAAATGTAAAATATAAATGATTCCTAGACATATATCCGACAGGCAGCAACAACAGCGTAAGCAGCAAAATGTGTCACTTTTCAAAAGTATGAAAGCTCAGAAAGTCAGAGTGAAACATCAGAGGTTTAACTCCCGCTGCTCAACCTGAGCGTCTCTGGCAGAGTGGCCTCTTTTCTCCTCCTCTATACTCTCCCTCGTTAGTTCACACAATGAATATTACATTCATGAAAATCAGATGCAAAGCCCTGCACCTCGCTGCCTCTGTTCTTCTGTGTGTCTCTCTCAGCCTGAAGGTCTCCCAAAGCAACCAGCAGCCATCGACCCAATCCCTCCAAGGAGAGTTCGTTTAACACCACCACCAGCTCCACACGTGCACGTCCAGTCACCCAAACACACACACACACACACACACACACAAACCCCTCTGGCATTAGTAATCAACACAGCATGTTTTAATGTTGCCAGTTTAGCTCGCACACACTTGTCATATGAGTGTTTCTACCTTTGTTCACCCTGCGCAGAATCTGGCAGCGACATTTAAACGACACGGCGATCATGATGAAGCCGAGCCGAGCGTCGCCTCCCCCCGCAGCTCCATGCAGATGCCGCCGTCACAAACTACACCTCCGTCCTCCCTCCTCGACAGACCGGTAGCCCCTCAAATTCAAACCATTACGAGGATGCTAAATATGAACCATAGCGATCCAAGGTTACTATCCTCGTGTGTGTGCGTGCGTGTGAGTGAATGAGTGCGCTGCAGATGTGATGCTCCACCATGAAGCCGAGGCAGAGGGGGAAAAGCAGGCACGGAGAGGGGTGGGGGTCGGAGTCTGCGCAGAAGGGAGAGAGGAGATGAGGGGAGGGGGGGAGACCGCTGTATCCCACTGATGCTATAATGGGCCGGTGCAGCTGGAGGATTGGATATACACAAGAGGAAATGGTCACGCAAATGGACTAATGCACAGTTAAGAGGGGGAAAGAGAAGGATTAAATGAATGGAGTGGTGCGTAGTGAAACAATGGTCTGGAAATCAAGAGAGAATCTGATTAGCAGGAGATGGGGAGAGTTGAAGGATGAGAATACACAACAAATCAACAAACTGCAAAAATTGCATGCCTGTTTGATATAGGCCTGTTAAGTTTAAGGGCGTATTTTCCATCTGCGAGAGTACAATTTAATTAAACGGTCTCTAATTTAACTTAAAGGTAGGCTAACATTTCTGATGGGGTCTGCCACCTGCTTGTCTCCATAGATGTTGGTCGACCAACATTTTCATCAGTCAAATAATTCGCAAATAATATGCATGAAGTGAGTTAGTTCCCTTTCCACATAAGAAGACCAGGGGCGCCGCTACAAATTCCGGGCCCCCTGAAAGCTTTTTATACTGGGCTAGCACACATTTTTGTTGGCTATTGGACTTTACCCATTGGAAAAATTCAAAATGATTTTGTGTATTTTTAGCAGCTCCTCACCCTGCAGTTGAACTATGAATACAATAGTAAAGCTCAATATAACATAAGTTGGTCTATCCAGACAGTGGTAGACTATCATTTAAAATCAAATATGTTGATATGTTAAATGTTGGATCAGGTTTGTCTTGGGGTCCCTGCCCCAAAAGTCCCCTTTGTCTGCTCTGCCCCTGCAACAGCTATAGATCTACTGCGTGAGCCTTCAACTTTCAACGGGAGAACGTCTGAACCTCTGTTTTATGTTGCCTGGATGGTGATAGTTTGGGCTTTAGTCTGGTTGAGTGGTGATTTCATCTTCATGATGAGTAGTTCCGAGGTGCTAAAAGCGATTACGAACACAGAACCGTGATGTGTCTGTGTGCGTGTGTGTGTTTGAGCAGCTGTTTCTCACATGCACGCTGCGTTCCAGGTGAGAGAGAGAGCGGACAGGACCATTATGAGAGAGGGGGGGACTGAAGCGTAGACTAGAGGAATTTAACATACATGAGGGCTCGATACACTGTAATGAACAGTCTAAAACTAAAATATATCTATTGGCCCATTTGCAGAAAAGTGTTCTGATCTTACTGAGGCCTTATCAGCCCTGGGCCCCTAGACTCTTTCTAACCTTTCTCCCCCGTTCAGTGCCCCTGAAAAAGACAGCATAGTTGCAGCAGTAAATGCAGTTTGGTTCAAAATAGATCATAGAGATATGAGCTAGTCTGCACCACGGCTCCTTCAGTCGACTAATCAATGGGCCCGTTTTTAGTTGACCAAGAATTTTAACTATTTCGAATATTGATTTGTGTCAGCTTCCTGTTAATGTTTTGAGGACTTTTTCCCAAACGATATAAAATGTGTTTTAAATTGGCAGCTGCCCTACTTTCTCATCATCCTGAAAACCATGGACAGCCCTGTAGCCAATAACATAACTTACATTCATTCAGATGCAGGTGTTTTTAGTTGTTCAAACACACCTTCAACAACATGCATTCTTGCTGTGAGTGGGCTCGCCTCTCCACAGATCTGACCCAGGACTTGCACCTGCTTAATATAATGCCATACCATAACAGCTACATAGAGACAAGGTGTTGATGGACCCTCCAAATTACATAGTGCACCCTTTGACATTTACAACATGTACATATGAATATTTCACATTCCTCTAAGCAGATGCTTTTAATGTTGTGGTTATGCTTTTAAAATTCACCACAAATTAAAAAAAAAATGGTAATGATTGGGGGTTGAAATGAATACTTTTGTGTTTCAAATAGACCAAGTACTACATTACATAGAATTCATTATATTAAGGTATTGCATTTTATAAGCCACACAAAACTACTATACTTGTGTCTGACTTTAAAAAATATTCTTAGTTTTTTTTTTTGTTTACAGAATACAAAATACAGAATACAAAATAATTGCCAGCTGTGTTATTGATAAAATGTCAAGGTAACTTCTGCAAATATTAATTTTGGATGGATCGTAGTGTCCTGGTGGGCCTGTCCTTGAGGGTCCAAATCAAATGCAAGTAATCGTTGAGCAATTTCAAGGCCTTGGGGTGCGCCGGTCGTCTCCAGTTGACTCCGGAGCTTATTACATTCCTCAACAGTTAATATGTAAATCCTTGTTGTGCTTTCAGTCAGTACTTAATAAAACTGGGAAAAGAAGATTATGGGCAGTGTGAGCTGCAGTAGTTGTTGTTTGACAGTGCACAGCCAATAGTCAAACGCCCAGAGAGCTGTTTGTGTGTGATTGGCCACGGTGGAGTTGGGATGGGCCTGGCGCAGGTGGTGAGCCGGTCGAACATGTAGGTCAGTATTCCAGCAGCAGATTAATGTGGATTAGTGATAGTGAGAGTAAAAGGTATTAGTGTAAATGTTACCATAACAGCTGTGTGTGTCGTCTGAACACTGCACACGCCCAAACACACACAACACAAATGTAAAAGCATAGGACCAAAGCTGCTCTGTTGATCTCTCCTCTTCTGATCTCTCTTGCCCCCTACTGGACAAAGCTTGACAACACTGTAGGACTAGTTCAAATTGTGAACTACAAAATGACAAAATAAACCATTTCTCAAAGATGAATTGATCTCCCCAGAAGCACTAAACCAATATTTGACTGACATGTTTCTCTCATCACCATCTTGTCTAACCGAGACCTAAATCAGAAATAAAGTGCAAAATGGGATAATTATAGACGACATAAGACCCAGGGTAAAGGTGCATTCTCTAAAGTTTCTGCTGCTCGTCTCCATGGGGATATTACTGCTTTTCCTTAAATACTTCACAGAGTGGCATTAAGATAGAATAGCTTGACGAGAAGAAGATTATAGATAAATACTTTATTGATCCCCCTTAGGAGAAATTACTGTGTCCGTTAGCAAACACAATCATGCCAAGACTCAGACCGGAATTTGTATTCAGAGAACATTACACATTACAGGGGGCGCTGATTGAAGAAGGCGACTCTTAACACGGCTTGTGTCACTCCTCCTAACTGCAATAACTGTCTTAAATAGTACCAAGTAGCACTGTTTATTTTAAATTTATTAAGGGGGGTGATATTTGCCCCAATAAGCCGCACTGACGTCAAAAACAGTTTTTATCGTGGAACAGACACATAAAGTTCTATTTTATACATACAGATTTAAATAGATAAAAGTTACTAGCAGTAGTAAATGCATGTATCTATCAGACAATCCAACAGAAATGTGTTAAAACATGTCTTTAAAAGTATAAGTTGAGGTTTAATAATCTTATACACGATATACTCAATAACTTGCATATATTCAAAACTAAATTCACAATAATATCTCAAATTTGATTTATCGTGCACCCCCACATCCAAGCCGAGTTACAGGTCTTATCTGCGGAGCGGCGACCTAGTTCACATTAAGAATCTATGTTTTTTTCAGCTGTAATAAATTAATGATAGACAGATACGGTTTAATGTCCTACTGTGGAACATTCCAGGCACAGCAAATAACATCTCCAAGGAGGGGAGTCAGTGGTGTACCCCTTGCAGAAAAGTGACATAGTGCCCCTTTAAACCTGACCTATACCAAGAACAAGAAGGAATGATTTCAAATGTCATCTTAAACTGTACTGATACTGGAATTTCAAGCTTTATTTCATAAGTAACAAAAATGTTGGATACTCCATGCTTGCTACTGCAGATTTTTGACACAACACACTTTTTTTTACACAACAACATCCTTTTCAACATAAAAAACATAATATAATAGTACTTTCTTTAATAGTAATAATATGTGATCTCAAACTAACTTTTATATAGGACACGACTACTAAAACTAATCGGGAAAGGTTCGATTATTTTCTGAATCAAACTTGATCTAATTGTTATCTCTTTTTGATAATAGTGGTAGTATCGATTTGGACCAGATCTTTTTTTCACCCTCCTTTTTGTTTTCCATTTTTTTCACTTCACCAGACTTTATACAATATTGAACAAAAACAGCATTTTAGTAACCTCTCATCAGTCCGAGACAACACATTTGTACAGTTTTAAATCATGTCACATTCATCCACGTCGGCGTCCTTCTCTACTACCATCAGTCATCCACCTCTGTAACACACGGCTGGAGCTGTTGCCATAGAAACAGGCTGATGAATAATTGAGGGGCGAGTGTGACCTGCGTCGTACGAAGAGCGGTTTTAGCGATTAAAGAGGCATGCTCGCGCGCTCGTTTCTACTCACAAACGCCAAAACAATCCAGCGCCGACTTAAGACTCACAGAAATGACACTGTGCAGTTTGTTTTTGTCTTCCGGTTTTCGCAGGTCCCTGTATGTGAGACCCCCTCTAACCATCTATAGCATCAGAGCGCTCCCACACAAAGCGCTAATAACACTCCACTTGCTCAGAGGAAGGATGTGCTAACCTTTAATTAGTGCGAACTATCACAGTCAGGCTGACAAGTTCACACGTGTGAGGAGCAAACAGGCCCATGTTCTATAAACCAGCCCAAAAATATTTACAGATGGGCTGGGTATTACAGGGCCTCATACGGGTCTGTACCATAAACGATGCACGGTTCACAATACACATGATATATCACTACCTTTTAATCACCAAACACATTTTCACAACAGTCTTTCTTTGTTAAACCACTGCATGCGCAAACTTTATATGAAAAACACCCATTTTAATCATGAAAACAGTGAGTGTGTTCAGTGTATTGCAAACAAGTTTAGTCAGTGTAAAAAAAAAAAAAACTACTCTTGGCGATATATCGAAATAGCAGCTCGCAGTATCCATGGGTTTCAGAATGATGAAAAGTTGCTGTGATATCAATTAAAAATGCAAAACTAAATATAAAGTGTATCTTTTGAATGGTGAATTGTCCTCAAAATGGTGCCCAATAACAGGAAGCTGAAACACCATATGCATATTATTGTGTTTACCATGAGATACCTCGTGTGATATTGTGGGAAGGATCACACTATGGACAATGCTACTTCTTTGAAATGTTTAGAATTTAGGTTTGGAGTTTGTTATCCACTAATACTGTTATTGACACTAGATAACTAAGCCATGAAAGTATACATTTCAGAATAATCATCGCTTAAAATAATTCCTGGGGTTGATAATTGTTACAAATTATTTTTAGGAGGATGGTTGCTACTCAAGAGTCAATACAAAGAAGTGTGATGTTTAGAAATATTAATACTTTGCAAAAACAAGTTGTAACTTTTTGTTTTGTTTTTGTCTCCGAACACTTGTCCTTGCACCCCTCTGCTGGCTTTAAGTAAAAACAAAGACCTCATAAAAACTGTTTTACACACTGTTTTAAGTTCTACAATGTGAAAGTCCGAGGCTTGTTTCAAAGTTTTTTAAATGTTTTAATTATACTCCTAGGCTCTTTAAGGTGTTTCTTCAGTGTTGTAATTTAAAACATTGAGGTTTTAAAAGGGAAGAGCACAAGTTTGACTAAATATACACTACTACATATGGGAAACAATGCAACATTGTCATAATTTGGGGTGATAATTAATACTATTATGAGGCAGTGACAGATGCTGATTTGAGTAGATTCATGAACATTTGAATTAGAAACAATATTGAAGTAGTTTTATTACTCAGACAGAGCTATGTAAATGTAGTGTGGTTGTATCACTTAAGCTTCTTCTTGGACAAGTTCATTAGAGAAATATACAAGCTTTTCACAATCGAATGACTTACAGTTTCATAAAAAATTTATCGCCACATTGCCTAGTATTTGTAACATTCAATGAAATTATACTTATACAAATACAGTACATCTTTAAATCCTCAGCACTGAAGAATTGGAGCATGGAAAAAAACTCATTGTTCAGCAAATTAACTAATTAAAAGTCATGTTCAAATAACAAAGAAAAAGTGCCCCGGGATACATGCGGATTAATTAAGATGCAGATTTATAAATCCTCTCCATGCCATTGTTCACTGGTTTGAATCCAGTGAATTGTAAAAATAAGAATGTGGGTCTCAAAAGCAATCAAGCACAATGACATATGGTTAAAAAGAAGGTGGGCGTGTACGTGTCTGTTTCACGACATGACAAACAGCAAACAGAAAATGGATGAAAAAAGGTGTTTTGAACATCTTTTTCAAATGTAAATTGGGCCTTGTCTACATTAAAAAAGCTTGTTTACTGCATCTATCTTCATTAAAAAGACACATCTCCAGTCTCTACTCAAAGCTCTAATTAGCACATTTCACATGTCAACAACTCCACACAACACATGAACACTGCGAACTCCGTATCGTCTAAAATAACATTTCACAACATTAGTGTGCAAATTTATGCATCCCAATGATTCAACCTGTTATATGATCAGGCGGGATGCAGCAGAGGGAGGGCGGCGGGCGGATGGGCAGTGTATATGAATGTGATGGTCTCGAATGTCAGGGGGCACAGTTGGAGTCACACACGGAGGCCGGGCTCAGAGCTTTCCAACAGACAACAACAATGGGGTGAAACATCTACATCCCAGAGTCATAGCTCAAACATCATAACACCGAAATATACCTGGTCGTGCAGACGTAGGACTGAGAAATGAAAATAATCACATTTCTTTTCCTCATATTGATCCATCTCGATATTCAATTCAATTTTATTCTAACCAACAAAATCAAAACAAGTAAAAATGCCTATCAATATGAATTTTCTGAACATAAACATTACAAGCTTTTAATTAGTGCCATTTATTCACAAATAATAGTCCAAACCACATGCTTTTACTGACAGAAGATCTCGGCGGAAGTCTGCAAAAGCCTTCCGTTAACCCATTGATTTTTATTCCTCTCAAATCTCCTCATTACGATGCTTTCTTTTTCTGTATCAGATTGCACAAAAATCCAACTTCTGAGCCTCCACCCAATGGTGCAAATGTAAACATATATCAGCATTCCAGTAATTCAAGATTAATTTTATTGGACGCATTTGGAAGCATTAGCTATTAACCTAATAATCTTGACCTCCCTGCTGTGTACCATTTCAGTGTAGGACCCTTGTATGAGTTAAAATACCAAGCAAATGTTGGTCTACTATTAAGAATTCTAGTGTTGAAAATAGTTGCAGCACTGGACCACTACCGAAAAATCTACAGTCCGAGCCAACACTAAAACAAAAACTGAGGTGAAAATGTGAGCGCGCAGCAGCAGAACTCGGGTGAGCGGCTCACCCAACCTTGAAACGCCTTCATATAGAATCACACGCGAGGCTTAACACAAACTCCGGCTGGTAAATGAGTAAATCCACATGAAGTAACTGTAATGAATGAATGGTTATCTAATACACGAGATCATTCAGGAAAATGTATTTTGTAACAGACTGAAAGCCGGAAAGCTCTCCAAGGACTACAGTCGAGTTGGCAAAACATTCATTTGGAATCCTCTTCAAAGGCACAAAAAATGAATTGTGAGGCACTGAGAATATGTGTAACCAAAAACCTGAGCTCAGCAGCTAAATTAAAGTACGCAGAAATAACTAATACAGTATTAAATAGCATTCTTAAACTTAGTCCAGGCAGTTATCACTTTTAGCCCCAAAGGTTTCATTTTAAAACAGGCCTGATTTGTTCAACGACAACAAAAACCTGTAATATGTATTGAACTGAAAGCCACACAAACAACTGCCCGTTCATGACTGTGAACTTGATGGTATTGAAAATCGGCAATGAATCCAGAAAAAATAAATAAATGCTGGAACGGTATCGGCTCCAAAATATCGGTTCATCCTGGCTGCGCCTATAAACTGATGTGATTGGACTATTTTACTGTCCGTTGTTGGCCACTAATGTCTCGTAATAATTGAGCTTTTATTTATACAAAGTAGTTCTAAAGTTAGTAGGAGGATAAATAAAAGTCACACAACATATTTGAATCGGTTTTGTCAAACATTACAGTTGTTTTAAGAAAATGCATAATATTTTTAGTCTCTGCAGGATCGGCGCATCCCTAGTTTTAATACAGCCGACATTTCCTGAGCATAAACAATACAGACTTTTAATTAGACATTTAGCAGTGACTGAATCTTAATCCCAATCCAACGTCGATCCATTGCTCCATTTGCATTTTGTTAGCACAATTTATTTTTACTTTGGTTTGTCACTGTACATTGTCATATGTGAAGAACATGTATCAACTTTCTGTCAAGTCTTCATTTGACAAACACAACTTTTATTACTTTTATCATCACAGGCTGAGCTGGAGAGATCTACAACTAAAGCCAAATGTATTCATGGGAACCAAACTGACCTTGCAAGACATTTAATCTGAAACAACAAACCAACAAACAAGCCAGGACAAGCAACTTCCAAACAATGGCATTATTTAGTCCTACTTTTGTGTTTTTCAGGTATGCGGTTCAAACACCTCTATTACTGTTGGGGGGGAGTGTGGGTCCACATAGTGCACATTCTTTTCCTCAATCTTCACTTCCTCTCCTGTTATTATTACCCACAAGCACCTGCCCGCATCACCTGGATACCTGAAATTGTCCACTACTGTAACAGAGCTGCTCTCTATCAGAGCACCTTCATCTATAATACAACACGCTCACCCGCCGTGCATAAACTGTTGATAATCTCAAATCGATGGCTCTACTTTAGGTCTTACAGCTACAGACAATAAAACAAGGCCTCTTTATCAACAGCCCACTCCCCTCCCCGTTGCCCCTCATTGTCTCGGGACTCACTCAGTAGGTGCGCGTTGTACTTGCTGGTGTAGTAGTAAACGTCTTCATAGCCCTCCTGGTAGTCATCGTCGGCCCGGTACCTCCTCCCTCGTCTCTTCCTGCCCAGAATACGCATCAGGGCTAGAAAACGCTCCATCATCACCGCTGCGCCGGGTCCGAACTTGAGTGAGGTTGCCGACTAACAGTGCTGAGGGCTAGTGCACGGCCTCCATCCGCGGGGGGCAGGATCAGGTTTCCCTTGACGTAGCTCCCAAACGCACACGCATGTCCACTATTACTACTACTACTACTATCACACACACAATACACTGTCCCATGCACACTCTCCACTCATGGGCGCTTTTGTATTATCCATCTGCAGCCTCACTCTCCTTCTTTCCACTGTTGGTGCATCTCGTCGGTCTCAGCCAATCACGGGGCTCAGTGCTCGCTCCCTCTCTCTCTCTCTCTCTCTCTCTCTCTCTCTCTCTCTCTCTTACCCTCACACACCACTCCTTCATTGTGTGCACGGGCGTGTGTGCGTGTTGTGTCTGCTAAGGGTGTGTGCACGTGAAGCATCAGCGCGGGCAGATAAGTCCTCCTCATTAGCTCCTTTGTTGCCTTCTTGCTTCCTTTCCTTTGTGTTCAATCTTGAGCAAATTGTGTTCTATGTTTTGTACATCTCTCCCCTCCACTATCACACACTTGGGTACAGTGTAGGGGGAGGGGCAGACTTCTCAGAAAGTAGATGTGTGTGTGTGAATTCCTTCGAGGGGTTTGTAATTGAACGTTAGGGAAGAGGAGCTGACAGGAAAATGAAGGCAGAGGAAGAGATATGGAGGAAGCTTGGACAAAAATGTGACCAGGAGACTTTTCTGGAGTGACAGACCTTCTCTCTGTGATCTTGGTGATATTTGGAACAGGTGTAGATACATATTAGCTGTTTGACACACACAAACACAAGCAGGCCTCAGCATGTACTCGTCCCGGCAGTGTTAAGTAATGCTGGGCAGAATGAACGGCAGAATGATAACAAAAACGGGATTACTAAGAGGGAGACAGGTTGTAGTGGCCCCACTGTTGCTGCCAAAGCTATTTGCTATTGCTATGGGATCCCGAGACACTCCCAAGGCAGATGAAATATGATTCCTGAAGCTTTTCCTGTCCAGATCACATGCAAAACCACCAAAGCTTAAGATACACATTTAGGTTATTCAGGAGAGTCTTGGAAAGGGGGATTTGTTTACTGTGAGGATGCATGGCTTCTTCTGCATTTTTTAGTTCGTTTTTTATTTATTACTTTGTTTGAACTGGGACAGTGCGCATTAATGACCATTTCCGTAAATGTGCCAGTATTAGCTATAGCTCAAGGAAGGCAGTACAACATTAAACAATGGTGCACTACTTTCATTTCTGGCTCCCTATTTCACAATGAACTCCAAATACAATTGCAATATACAGATATATAGGCAACATTAAGCCTACTACTCATGTACGCACTATTTAAGACCATGTGGCCCTAAATTGCCAGTTTAATGTTTTGTTTGTATGCTTTTCTGGCCCATAAACAATCATTAGAAAATCAATACAAATCAATATATTTGTTCAGTTTTTGCTTCCATGTGGTCACTTTATCAGATGGTTTAGTCGGTCAGCATTCTGATTATACAAAGGCACAGAGAGGGAGCCTAGCCGCCTGGTCCCGACAGCGGACATGGGTCAGCACACAGAGGCCTCACTGTCACTCCTCAACAGCTGTCAACCTCAGCACCCCTCAATCACAGAGGTCAAAGGGCGGGCAGCAGCACCCAGACATTTACAGTGTGTGACATGCTCCCGGACTAAGACATACAAACATGAGCTGTGTCTGAGCGAGCTGGGCCCTCTCTAGTGCCGCACAACAGCAGCTGTGGGAAGTCAAACAATTCCAATCAGCTGTTTGTTTGAACAGGTGAACCAATTATACACAACGTTTCACAACACCAACATACTCAACATACAACTCCATTAACACACAATGCGATTCTCTATTTTCATACACTTTCCGGAATCACCGGCCCAAACAAAACCTTTAAACTCAACTCAATGTTTGTGAAATAAGTTTGTTGTTTGACTTGACTTTTGTGGCAGATCATCAACGGAACAAGGAAATATGATGAACAAATAGAATCCAGGATTGTATTGTGCATGAGGTGTGGGCAATCTAACAAAATCATATTGTGGTGGTGTGACATGAGCTTATTAGAAGCTTGAGTAGTCTGTTGACCCTAACCCGCTGTCCATAAAGTATCCCACTTAAAGTTATACATTATAACTTATCACTCCCCCTCTATACATTGTATTGTTTATTGTATAAAGTGCAAACAAACAATGCATCTTTGAAATCTAAACCTCCGGCTATTATTCTCACCTTCACACATATCTGAGCTCATCATAAGTGTTGTAATTACCAGCTGGATTCACTCACTGACACAGGCAGAAGGAGCAAACGAGGAGCAAAGCGGTTAAGTATGTACTGCTAAAAATGACAAACTTCATTTGCATATCGCTCTCAGGCCAGCGTTGCTCTCTAACAGGATTGGCCATCTCACTCTGAGTGCTTGTGAGCGTGTGATCCTATTTCTCCACGCTACTCCACAAGCCACTCCTCTAACTCCCTCTGCTGGCAACACACATATCTGCACACAGTAGCCCGATATAGTATGGAGAGAAAAGTGCACAAAATGCCTATTGTTAAGGTAAAAATACAGTTATCTGCAGTGAGTGGATTATTAATAATGCTCAAGGTGTTGGTAAAAAATAGACGAGGGCCAAGAAACAAACATTATAAAAGCACAGGAGAACAGAGCATCCCTGTTCATAATGGAGTGCTTGACCTTGATTCCTAATGGACAGGGACGCACACAAACACTGCATTGACATCCATTTATTCCCCGATGACTCAGCCAGACCTTAGGCTAAAGAGAGAGACAAGACCCAAATCTGGACCGAAGTCAAGTGGAGGGCCATATTCAAACTTTTGATGAATGTCGCAGGGTCAGCCACAAATGCTACAAATGCAAACCTTTAATCTTAACCTCAAGATATAATTAGAAGAATGTACTGCAACAATGATGATCTTATACACTTTGTTACAAGGGTTCAAAATGACAACTCTTCTGTGGTGTTTACTGTTCGGTGATATTTTTAGCGTCAAGATCACCATCATAATAAAAAAAATGTTTAAACTGAATTCGCCCAGTTCCATAAAATGCCAGATTTTGTTTTTGTTTTGGTGTAATTTATTCTTAGAACAATATTGAATCAGTTCATTTAAATTTGATTACATTTTTGCAAAAACGTTGGTATACACCAGACAACAAAAAGGTGCTTTAGGAGGAGGAAAAAGGCTACTGAGGACGACCACCAAACTCAACCACAAACAAACGACATCCTAATCCTAATCCTCAAACCTCGTTTCAGAGGATTTAAAAACAGCAGCCTTTTCACTGTTTGCAATAGAGTTTGTCAGTTGTGGACCATGTAACTATATTGCAATGTGTGATTATGAAAATAATGACTTTTTAAATGATTATTGTTTTATAATGACATTATGATATTATAAAAACTATTTTTGTTATCATATTTGGTTTCTTAATTATGTCATTTTATGTATTTTTTTTTTTTAAAAAAATTATAAACATGATTAATTCAAATAAGACTTAAGTAATTTATATCGTCTTATTTCCTTTTGCATAAGTTTCATTTACACAAAACGCAATTATTTATCCAGGCATGGGAATTGTTTTACACTATCTTGGAGCAATGCTGTGCTTGAGCAAAATGATGGTCTTTTATGAACCAAATGAGAACACTCAATCTATAGGTCAACAAAATGCATATTGCAACGAGATTAAAGGCTATGATTAGAGAGCCTGCCACATTAATACACATTGCACTAGATATTTAATGAACCAATCATAGCCACAGAGCGAAACAACTAATCCCAGTCGAGTGGAGCATCACCTCATCTCTTACTATCTTAATCGAATCTGGCATTGAGCATGAACGCTCTCTATTTCCCTGAATAAAAGCACAGTGCACTAGATCTTATTACTTACACAGCTAGTTAGGCTCTCAGCATTGAAAAACATGTGTCGACAGTCCCAAGCTAAAAGATGTCTTAGATCTCAAGTTATAAACTATGAATAAGGACAACAAGCAGATGATAAAAAACGGCCTGGTGATAAACGCAGGTTTCAGCGTCAAAGCAGAGCACTACTGAGACACAGTTCAGACATGGATGTCTAGGGCCAAGCAGTGTAATATGTGTACAGGCTTTAGTATCTGCAAGTCCGTGCTGGGTTTATCCAAGCAGAAAATGAGTACGTGTGTATGATGCCAGGAGCTCAGCTGCCCACCTGGACGGTGCCCAGGGCTTGAATGTAGGATGTAACAGATGAAGGATAGGCTTGTAGTATGAATGAGTTCATTAGTGAATGAAAATGACCATCTTGAGATGAAGATGAGAAATAACCAAAATAACCCCCTCTCTGATGTACAGCCTCAGTTTAACCATTTCAGATTAAAAGATATGGTTTGCAATAGACAAAAGACAGCAGGAAATGAAAAGTGGGAGTCACATGTGGCTCAGTTCACAGGCGCTGGCCAAATCTGAAAGCGCAACAGTACTCATTCATTCACACCCCGCACTTAGGAGCACTCATTTCTATAGCTAAAGCTGCCATGGAGTAGACTGAGGCTGCCAATCTGCGCCATTGGCTCGTCTGCCCAGTGCGCCCACCACTCACTCATACCATGCAACATGCAACACATGCAAGGGTGAAGTGTTTTTACCCATAGCCACAACGACAGTATGCACCGTCAACCTTCATGTCTCAGTCTAATACTAAACAAGGAGATCATCATCCATACATGTGTGCACTGCTGCTGAGTAATGCTAAAGTGCACTACTCTGTCATTCCCACATCTGCAGTGTTAATAGCAGGCAGGCTGGTTGTACTTGTAGAGCAATAATTACTGCAAACACATATTTAAATGGAGTCAGAGGGGTGACACACACACTGTCAGCAGTTAGTTCAAGACACGTTAGAGAGAGGCATGAAGAGGGAGCGAGGGAGTGTGAGAGGGAGGAGAGAGGAGAGAGACAGAGGAAGAGAGAGCGAGAATCAGAGCAGGCGAAAGTGCGTTGGTAAATGTGTCAGTGGCAAGAGGGATAATACATTAAGCTGAAGAAAATGGAAGCACATATAGCGTCCCCATGACAGGTCTGCATCGGTGATCCTGGGCGCACTGATGAGCAGAGTTCTGACATCAGCACCTCCTAAAGGACACTGTGGGAGCTTTTGTGTGGCTCATGATGCCTGCCGCTGAGTGCAAGCCATTTTCTCTGCTCCATAGTCAAAAAGCTTAAATCGGGAGGATGATGTCATGCAGCAAAGAGGCACTTGGTTATTCACAAGAAATAACCAAGTAACAAACATTCCCCCTGAACATAATAAGCTTGATAGTGATAGTAAAGTCCATGCCTGTACCAGTCATTTGAGTAGAAAGTCCATGTGTCTTAACAAATATTTGTATCTGGGCAGAAAACATGTGACATACATGAATTTAATCTTATCCCAAGATTAAAATGAGCTTTTGTGAGAACTACAAAGCAGAGAATTAAGACAGTTCAACCAGTATATATATATATATATATATATATATATATATATAACGATTTTAAATTCAATAATGGACAAGATTAGACGAATACTGGAACCAAAGTGTTTAACTTGTTCACAAAAGCAACAGAAATTGAGTGTACTTTTTAATGACATTTTGTAAAGCAACGCAGGCGTTTAGTCATTTTGTGGTGAATTCTGTTTCATACAAACAGGGTGCTCAGACTCACAGGAAGAACAACAGTGCCTCACAACTGAGTCCAATGACTGGACATGGTTTTGTTAGGGAAAAAAGAACACAGGGAATACAGTGATTGCAATAAGCAACTGTACTTGAGATAAAGACGGTTGGTCAATATGTATACATTTGCATTTTGTCCCTTTGGCCCTAACTCTCCAGCACAGGCTGAGATTTAGTTGTTTGGGATCCAAAATTCACACTTCTTCGATTCTTTCCAAAGAGCGAGTCTGGTACCACTAAGGCTCGAGTCAAACTCAAAATGTACTTTGCAATCGGATGTGTTGTGCATTTATTTCTGTGATGCATGTGAAATAGAGGCGTTCATTAGGTCATTTGTCAATTAGAGCTAAATCCAATTTTTCTCACCTCAGATTAGCAGAGTTTTATGTTTCGCACATTGATTCAGCAGAAATCCCTTATTTTGATGATGATTTTTATTTCTCCATAAGCAGCCATGTTTCAATAGGACAACCATGCATATCCCTGATTGGCTAATCCACCTGTCAATCACACCCATCTGAACTCAGGGATATTACGGAGTGACCAGACTGATAACATCAATCCGTATAAAAATACAGAGAGATATCATTCTGGATTTTTCAGGCAAGTTATTTAGTTTCAGACCAACAAGCGGCCTAAAGAATACACACACACACACACACACACACGCGCACACACACACACACACACACACACTCTCTCTTGTAGGTTTTGTGATTAAACAGGGCTGTTGGTCAGTTTGTTATTTTGGGGGAAAAATATTGGCAGAATTTATCAGCTATAAATACGGTATAAGCATCAGTCATGACATTGATCGATCTCTAACCTGTGCAGCCTGAGAAAACATGTAACTCCATTCTTTAATACTGCAAATCACACTGCGATTACATTAAACCAAACCATGCTAATTACATGGTATTGCTAATAGTATGGCATCTTTTATGGATTTTTCTCAAGAATAATCTCATAGCCCCCAGTCCTATTTTAAACCTGAACATATGGCAGATTATGGCAGTGATTCATTCTGCACTGAATGATTTTGTACAGCCTTTCACACCAGTCGTTTGAACACAAACACCTGGCCCTGAAAACTGCAGCGGTCTGATTCACGTGGAGAAGCTGATGTCAGCATGACATCACAGCGAGTGATGATAATTACGGGTGAACAGCCCTACACGTTAGAACGACACCACAATGCATCAAATTGACCACCATTTGGATCATTTAAGTTTTCAGATTTTTTTTCTCACTTTAATGACTTTCTGCCTGCTCCGGTGACTTATTACACTAGGATTTCTATTTATATTCCAGCGCATTAATAATCTGTCTTCTTAGGAAGTCCAGGAAAATTCAAAAAGACTGTGATTAAATACTTTAAACCTGACATTTTTCAGACAAATGAAGAGCATCATTGCCTGCAGATTTAATCTTTTATTGTACTATAGGGGTACACATGTATCTTTTTACTTTAATCTGTAATTATTATTATACTTCAGTGCCTAATCTGTGTTGCAAAACTGGGATTTCCCCATTGTGGGACAAATAAAGGTTATCTTATTTTATCTTAACGCCACAAAATATATTCTTATATATTTTCTTATATATACGAAGGAGGGTCTAAGGACAGGGGATGCTGTGGAACAGTTTGTTTTCTGTTTTGTGCAGCCCTGTGAGGCTACTTCTGTTGTGATTTTGGGCTTTACAAAAATAAATTGAATTGTCATATTGTTATCATTTGCCTGATTATTAATAATCTTTCATCATTTTACAATATACTACAGCAAATTAAACCAGAAGTATACTACAACTGTTACAGGTGGTCAGAGGATTTTCATGCATTCTAAAAAATGTAACAATATGGTTATTAATTTATGTTTCTTGAACAAAATAATATTGGCAAGTCGATAATTGTTACTATGAAACTAACAATATTGCACAAACATGAATGACCTGCACTAGCATATTAAGAAAGAACAGAGCAAGAAAATAAAAGCATTCTGCCTCAATCCATGAAGAAATTTCCTATTGAATATTCTCGTTTCTCTGATTGGTTAACCACATCTATCAAAACTCTAGGAAAGAAAGCGCTGTTAAAGCACTGTAATCACCATATATTACAGCCTATTATTATTATTATTATTATTATTATTATTAGGAATAAAAAAGGCTCATGTCTGTAAGTCCCCAATTATTTATTAATAATGTATGTATTTATTTACACATACTAATGTTTAGTATGCGCAATATAACACATTTACAAGACTATAAGGCAACACCTGCTTCATAGTATATGACTAAAATATTCCTCAATGATGTGTACAAAGTGTAATAAGGTTAAAAGGAGCCTAATGGACTTTTATTTCTTGACATGCAGACAATTGTTACTTTGATTGAAACAAACGAATCATGCTCTAAGGTAGTTTGTAGGATTCAAGTCTAGTACAAGCTTGAGACGCTATGAGCTAAAAATGGTTTGCTGAATTTGACACCTCTTATAAAGAGAAATTACCAAGAACACAGTACGTATGGAAAGACATTTTTGGACCACACACTGTAAAAGTGTGTGATTTCTAACAAAATGTCTTACTTTGGTTGACTTTTGTTGAATGTTATAATGCATTTTTGAAATGATAGAAGTGAAGCAAGTGAACTGAACAAGTTATAATATAATTGATTATCAAATTCCCCAAACCCCCATGCCACTGGTATAGCCTATATAACACAGCCTTGTTTGTAACTCTCTCCCTATATTTGATTCAAACACTAATCACAGAAACAAACAGATGCTGTCAAATCATAAATACCCTATTCATTCCTGTTGTGTGTCTAATGGCCCCAGAGGAGAGTAGGTGTAGCCTGTAGCCTCTTTACATTACACACACAGTGGACTGATGACTGTGTGGGAAAACAGGGACCACAGAGGGGATTGGCAGCTCTTCATTCACTCATGAGACAGTGAATGGACACTAAGCCTGTCTTATTACTCATAAACCAGGGTGTATTTTAGGCATAGTTTGTTTGCTCAGTTTGACCATTGGTTACTTGGCCTGCCGTGCTGCTTTCTCTATTAGTCACCTGTGTTTGCCCTTAGCCTGCGGGAAGTAACCGCACATGGTAAACATGCACGCGTAAAAGTCACCGTTAACGTCCACTGTAACCTCACCGTTGCGTTCAGACTTAACACGACTCCACACACTGAGCAACACACGTTTGTTTTAATTTCCCCCGACGCCCCCCCAACACCCAAAAGGCATCACGTTGCTTTTTTATTTTTTTAATTTTGTTTCTTGCGGAGACAAGACGGCAGTCTGCTGGCCCAACACATACCCAAACCCCCCCTTTTTTTTTTTTTTGTTTCCGACAACCTACGGACGTGCCAGTTCCCGCCAGAACCACCTCGATGCGCTGATAACCGGCTCGCACCACGCTTAGCAACCGAATATCACAGCCGCATTTTTTGCCCCCACCACGCAAACTTTGGGGGGTTGCACATCTTTTTCCCACCCCCCGGCGGCGGGTCTATTGATCTGGCTGCCTTGCCATTCCATATGGGATAATACATAGAATTGACTTCCGAACACAGTAGACACGACAAGATCGTATGAATGTCCATCGAGACTTCCAAATGAGCCCATGATCGCTGCACGTTGCCCAAGACGTAAGATACATACACTCTTACGTTCCCGCCACTACTTCACCAATCCCGCGGGCATCAATTCCCGCAAAAAAAAAAAAAGGGGGGGGGAGGCCTAAACCAGAATAGGTGGTTAACCCCCCCCGGGGCGTGGGGCGGGGCGCAGCCGCACCTGCTGGCACCAAACCAAACCACGCTTGTGACAAAGATTGCGCTGATGATAATTAGTCGGAGAGCGCTCACACACACACACACACCACACAAACGCACGCACATGTCGCACAAACACGCCGGTCCCGGTCGATGTAAAAAACCAGGAGAAAAAAAAATCTGTCTGGTCTTACCACCCTCTTGGTCCGGTTGGAGACAGGCCGGGATGTTCTTCTTCCAGCCGGGCATGATGCACCTCAGCGCGTATATGGAGTCCAGGGCGGCCCGCTAGCAGACACACACCACCAGCAGCAGAAGAGGCGACGGCAGGAGCGGCACCAGCGACGGCAACATGGCTAGTCGGCGTTAGCTTCACCGCCTCCCCCTGTGAACATGGAGGGGTCCTAGCTCTCTCCACCACTCTCTCCTTCCTCAGCTTTACTCGGGCGCACGCAAACCTCCAGAGCCGCGCTCTCTCTCCCTCCCGCAGCTCTCTCCCCTGCTTTGTGCGTGCCTCTTCGACCCCCTCCCCCAGTAGTAACTTTAGCCTGAGCTCTATAGGGGGAGCGGGGGGTGACGTGTGATGACCGTGAAAGAGCTGCAAGGTAAAGGGGATGCCAGAGGATCCGTGCAGCTGCAGTCGCCGATAGCGCACCGTGGCCGTAGTCCGCTTCTCATCGCTTCTCGACAGGTGGTGCTGGACTGGTTACCTTTCCACTAAAGCAATTCATTTAGCAGCAATCAAAGAAGACATTTGCAAAAAAAAAAACAACCAAAAAGAAAAAAACAGCCTACGCCTCCTTAACCCATTCATTCACACGCAAAGCCTTAAAGGGGACATTTTATGCAAAATTGGACTTGCATGAGATTTAACCGTGACATCATGTTCGCTCGTCATTATCTTATTCAAAGTTGTATTTTGAAAGATTCATGCATGTTTAGAAATCCGTATTGTCTCGCGTTTGAGGCTTGAATGCTTTCACCTACCCCGTATCTCCGCCCACAGCTCTGTATTCACTTGGGGATATTTGAAAAATCCAGACCTCCAGGCCATAGTATGATGATCTATAAGGGTCACACAAGTGGGGGTTGTCAGTAAAAACAAGTGACTGAAGATCTTCTGCTTGCCACCGTGAAATGAAGAGGTCACAAACAATTAACAAAATAGAAAATAATGATCCACAGCCACATCTTGAGCTATGTCTTGTTTAAACAGTGGCGTATAAAATGGGCCAAATATGACTTAATTTTTTTTTTCAAGATAATTTTATTAGGCTTACCATATTAATATTGGCTTAATCTACATCAACCCCTTTTTTAAATGGCTTTTGATATAGTATGTCGAGATCATATCCTCAATCTTTTCCTGAAGTAACAGTTTTTGACTTCCCATTGGCTGCAAAAGATTTAATGTAGAATATCTGTCACATTAAATATGACAGTGATTGCAGAGCAACAGCTTGCACCTATGTGCAAATATACCTGGTGGCTATGCTCTGAAAATGGAACAAATACTTTAACAAGGGCCCTGTATCTTTTCCCTAAAAACAGTTACACAAAGACTGGTATTTGATGTTCTTGTCCCAACTAGTCTTTCTGGAATCCACCCACTCCAACATTAAAGAGAAACCAGCAGTTCTAAAGTTGAGTCAAGTGGCCTATAAGTCATAGATGCCCTTCCACCAATAAGCCAAGAGTATACACATTTGTTTATTTGTTTATTTTCTATAGCCAAACACTATCACAACTGCCATGGCTTTGACACTGTGGATTTTGCAGACAGTCCAAAAATCAAACGAGAGTGTTGAAAGACCAGACGAGAGTTTAGGCTATTTCTGCTTTGTGTTTTCTGTTACCACAAACAACAAAAACCTGCCATTAATTGTCAGACATCTACCATGGCATCTTTCAACAGGACTAGCCAACATCTTTGGTCCCTATGGATAGGCAAGGAGGCTGCAGAGGAAAGGATGCAGCCAAGTGGAAGAATCAGTCTCTGCAGGCTACAAGACAAAAAGCACAGACTGACCTCAATATGGAGACAAACAGAAAAACCAAAGTCCAATGGGAAGCCTATGTTTGTGCTAGATATTTTTTATATTAATATTAGACCTATTATTAAGTCATTTGAATTAATGGACTATACATTTTATGACACAATCAAGTTAGGGCATAAACTGAATTGATTTATTCAACCAGACATATCAGTTGATATTAAACATCTCTTTTCCTGCCCAAAATGTCTTGAATACAGAAAATCAATCCGGATTTGAGTAAATTTTGACTGATTTTGAATTTGTATTTTGTTAGGTCAATAGATTTTTTTCACCTATAATATATTTAAATAACTGTCCAGTTAACCTAGAATGATACTCTGAATTCAACCCCACTAAATTATTAGAGAACTGCTTGAGTAATTCAAAGATCAAATGGTTTTAAAAGGGGAATTAAAGTAGCCTTGTTTCAGAAACACTTTCAGACATGACTTTGGAACCAATCGTCTCCTATCCGAGTGAAACTTTGTAAAAACATTTCCTCTCTAGGTTTTAATTATCTCTTGCTTTCAAGCACTCAAGAGTTCCTATGGCTCTTTCCCCAGGTGTCTCCATTTCAGAATGTCAGTAAGGATGTTAAGTTTTCTGAATGAGTTAATTGGGAGGAGAAAAATCAGAACAGTTTTGCAGACACATGAGCTACATTTTCCATTTCTTGGGCTAATAATAACAGCCAAAGCCTTGCACACAGAGTAATTTCATGCACATAGAAATGCAATGCATTCACTGCTGATGATTGAGGCTGCTGAATGTGTGATGGTGAGTCATATATCTGTAGAATAGGATGTTTTCAAAAGCCTCCGGCACGTTCTCTTGACACATAATGCAGCCACTGACATATGCAGCCTGTGATGCGTGTTTGTGTGTGAATATATTGACTGCTTTAGGTAGTAATCGTCCGAACATAATTGTTTATTTATTTTTGACAATAAAATATGGGATGCATGTAAAGGTAAAACCATGTCATGTTTCCTCCCTCACTGATTTTATTCAGCCTATGGACATCATTTTGCGTGTCTGTTTTTCAGTCATATGTTAGTATCTGTAGTTGTGTTGTCACAATACTAAAAATGTTGTTTTTAAACAACAGGCTGACATTTTCAGCACAAAATAATAGTATTTTCTGTATGTTACCATGTAGTCTTATACTAGTTCTGATAAAACTCAAGATCAACTGATAAGGAAGGGTCTCAGTTTGTCCTGTTAAAGGGATTTTTTAGTATCAATACTTGCTCAAATGATTATCTAGCTTCGATAGGCTACTATAGTTGTAGTAGCCATTAGTATCACATTTTTGAAACTTTTGACAACCCAAATCTTATATATTACAATGGCAAATTATGAATTGACCGTGGATGACTGAAATTGCAAATGTATTTATTTCTCTTAATTATGTATGTAGGGGGCTATTTAAGTATGTATGGTTGTATGTATGTATGGTATGTCTGTGTGTGTGGTATTTTCTATTATTATAATTATTTAAATTCATGTAAACACAGTAGTTCAACATGAAGTACGTTACATTGAAAATGAACTTTATTATTAGTTATTTAGTAAAGAAGTTTCCCTGCTGACCTTCGACCTCACCGCAGTCCAGCGCCTAACCCCGCCCCTCTGCAGAGAGCTCCATTCAAACCAAACACATCAAACTCCGCGCCCTGGGATGCGACAGTCGCTTTAGAAGAACCCAAGGCGGCTGAGACACCAGAAGGGGTTCAGGCAGTTGTTTCATCGCTCTGTTTGCAAAGACAAGAGAAACCAACACCCAGCAGAAGAATCAGGCGCCGAGCAGTACATCGCGGCATACGTTAAACTGAGAGCGCAGAGCTAGCAGGAGGCTAAAAGCTAAAAGCAACCGACATGGCGAGCGCCTCGTACCACATCTCCAACTTACTGGAGAAAATGACCTCCAGTGACAAGGATTTCAGGTAAAATTGAAGAACAACGGAGACAGCGTAGATCATATGTGATGCTATTCTCAAGTCTCGCAAATTGTGCACAAATCGATGTAGTCTGAGAGTCAGGCCTAGGGTTTTCATGCTAGCAGCAGCCTGCCACCTGTCTGCTGCACACAGCGTTAGCCGTCAAGTCTGTGGGCTGATATAAACAGCATGCGCGGTGTTTGACAGCACAGTTTACGTCTTACTTATTATTTATCACATCAGTAAAACATTGACACGTATTCGTAGTGATGCTTGTTTACCAGGCCTTGTCAGAATTGCAGCAAGTTTGCGCTAATGCGTTAGCTAAAACCAGAATCAACTTATGTCATGCCGCAAGCTAGTGAGTGAGTGACATGCTACATGCTCCGGTATTTGTGTCTATACTCGTGATACATGCGTTATATTTTAACATCTTTAACCTCATATCAGCTTTGTACAAATGGTCTAATCACCGTTGATATATTTTTGTCCTTATTTTAGGACTGTACAGGTAGTAAACGCATGTAAACATGTCACCACCAGCTTGTCTCCTGACTGTTTTACTAAAACAGAAAACGGTAACTGATAAGATTATGACTCTGGTGTGTCTAATATAGTCTGATGGTGCTGAAAATATCAATTTACAACATTTACTGGGAAAAAAATAGATTTACAGTAACCTTATAGAATATTAAACTTATATGCTTACATATGTATAACTTTATCAACTATCTTATGTTCTGGCTACTGCCATTAATGTTTCATCCTTGTAGACAAGTCGACATCTTGAGATTTTGACCATTGACCATGCCTATTTTTATTTTTATTGTATAGTAATTTTAAATTGTTTCCTAATGCATGCCCTTTTTTGATTGAATATATGTTGTTTTATTATTACTCAGCGTTTTATGTTGCACCTTAAGGCCGAGACAAGTTCCTATGTTTTTGAATTTTGTTCATTGACAATGGCAATAAACTCTTTCTGATTCTGATTCTGATTCTGATTTTAATGTGCCATATTAATAGTTTACGCACTAAACATTTTAGATTCATGGCCACAAATGACCTGATGACAGAACTTCAAAAAGATTCAATCAAACTGGACGATGACAGTGAAAGGAAGGTGAGTGTCAAATTATGTAAATTTGCACAAGCTGTATTTTATCCGGGAGCATTTATATTGTGGTCTAATATCTTCTCATTTATAGGTAGTCCGAATGATTCTTAAACTGCTTGAAGATAAGAATGGAGAGGTTCAAAATCTTGCTGTCAAATGGTAAAATAGCAAACCCTCACATTCAACACTCTTAAATGTGACATGTATTCTTCAGGTTTTGTCTCTAATGTTTGTGTTTGTTGTTTAGCCTTGGGCCCCTGGTCAGTAAGGTGAAAGAGTACCAAGTGGAAACCATTGTGGACACACTGTGCACAAATATGCTGTCAGACAAAGAACAACTCAGAGACATTTCATCCATTGGACTTAAAACTGTGATTGGAGAGTTACCCCCTGCGTCCAGCGGTAAGCTCTACACTCTTAAATACACAAAATAATTGCTGTAATGAAGAGTTGGGCAATATAATTATTTTCATATTGTCATACAAAAATGCATAATATGAAAATATTATCCTACAATGCCCGCTATTTCCGCAAATCTGTTTTATAAAAAAAAAAATTCCTCTCTGGAATGTGAGTTTATATTTAACGCTGCAACCAAAAATTTACTCCACTAAATATTATTGATAAATATTGGCCATTTGGCAGATATTGCACCTTGATTTTGTTGTTAAAATGGCTTCCATTTAATTTGAATAAATACACAAAGCTGAAAACCTGCATGTGCTGTTGCTTGTTAAAAAAAAAATAGTTACGCAGCGCACCTGAACTCCTCATCGCGGTGGCAGCTTGTGGCTCCTGTCACTTGGATAAAGAATGCAGAATATAACACTTTCACACATACACTTGGAACAATGTGCAAGACGTGTAGCAATGGAGAAAACCAAAAATGAACGTGTCTCTCTCCCCTGTTTAATGATGCATTGAAACCTCAAACATACTGAATAAGATGATCATCAATGAGTAAAGAATTTCCTATATTTAGAATAATTGGGAAAAGATTTCCATCATCAGATTTTCCAATTGTCAAAGTGCTAGTGAAACATATGCACTGTCATCCATCACCAGAGCAGCGATCTCAGCCACTCTCACAACATGTTATGCCAGTTAGATGTTTGGCGAGGCCTATATAACGACACTATAACTTCTGTATGAAATATGCGTACATACATAAAAGCCATACATTTTGAACCTTGTCAAGGACTGTGTTCACAAACGTGATATATTAATCTTATGGACATCAGCCACGTCTGTGAAGTTGAATAGTTGCACCACTTTCTGAAGCCATTGTGAACATGTGAACTAGGGCTGTGTATTGCCTAGTACCTCACAATACAATACATATCCCGATACACGGAACTTGATACGATGCTCGTCCTGATTCATGGATAGCCCTTAAAACCGGTGTTAAAGTTTGACTAAAATGGTGTTTTGATTATGTAGAATAACAAAATGCTTTAGAATTTCATGTTCATACTGTCCTCAGTATCAGAATACAGCCATTTTATGAATAAGTCACATTTTCGGCTCCTCAGATTCAGCTCTGAAGCTGTAGTCTGTAGGTTCAGAAGTGTAGAACTCTGCAATTTCTAATGACTTCGTGTTATATAAGCCTATACATCGATACATGTATTGCCAAAAAGTCCATCACGATATTGATATGTTGAGCACAGTCCTAATGTGAACGGTGATTGCTTAACCATAAACCAGGTAAATAAATTTGTGTTTAAACATCAAATTCCACTATAGAATGCATACCATCCTGCAGTGAGTGCTGGCGTTGCTCCTGTGAACCACTTGGGGCTCGGCAATGGGGCAATTTTAATCTGTGCCATTTAACACAAATGATAAAACCACATGTTTTTACTGACTGAAGATGGACCGTTGGCCTTTAGATTTGAAAAACAAACAAAACCCTCCCAAATAATTGATGATTTGGCATGACTTGATCGCGATCTTTCGACCTATTGATTGATTGACCTGCCCTAGAAACAGCAGTGTTTAACAGTTAACTTATATATTCCATTTATTTTTGTCACACTAAAATCACAATCGCAGTTTTGCCTTCTGTATTCTACTGTAGTGTGATAATGTAGTCTAATAGGACACCTCCCCTTTTGAGTGTACCCCTTTGATAGTTTTTTTCCTAAATGTATAAATTGGTCACCTCAACATCTGTAATGATACACTAGGATAAGTTTTTGAAAAGCTTTGTTTTCTATTATAAGCCTGGCAAGACTGTAAATGCTCGCCTCTTCAGTAAAACAAATTCTGTGTAGTTTTGTAGTTAACAGTGAAACTGTATAATTTCCTCAGTGACCCTCATGGACATTAGTTTTCTCTGCACATTTTGGCCACTCACCTGCATTAGCCCTGTCAAAGCCACTCTCTTTGTCTGTTGCGAGTATGAACAGAATATCAGAATTCTGTATCCGAGTGTGTTGTGAAAGGTGAATTGACATAGTCCGAAGAAAGTTCTATTCTATTTTAGAAAGCGCTGTTTGCATCCAGGCGAGATCAGCACTGTTTTTCTTTTTGAAATGCAGTGCAGGGGGTTCGGTTTACTCGAATTGAAGTCCCACCATTCAAATGACAAAAACAGACACATGTCAAACAGCAGGTTACATATTTTACAAATACATTATTGGCTGCAGCATTTAGTATAAACATGCCACATTCAGTTGGATGTGACGGTGTCAGGCTTTTTTAATACTGAAATATACAATATGATTTATTTTTTATCTATTTAATCATGTACTATGTTTTTTAAAGGTTCTGCGTTAGCAGCAAGTGTATGTAAGAAAATAACAGGCCGTTTGACAAGTGCTATTGCCAAACAAGAAGACGTCTCAGTTCAGCTAGAAGCTCTTGACATCATGGCTGACATGCTGTGCAGGTAATCGTTTGTGTGTATATTAAACCTTATTAAATGTTAGATGAAAGGGGTGTAAGAATTCAAGGATCTCACCATTCGGTTTGATTTAGGATTTCAATTTCATCACCATTCTTAAAATAATGAATGTCATTATTCCCACTTTAGTGACAAAAACGAGGAAATAATGAATTTGAATTGTTATTTTAAATAATATATAGATTGCACAACTGTAGCCTAATTGCATTTATGGCACTTATTACTTCATATAGGGTTTAATATAGGCTCTCTCTTGTATTTTAGTTAAATTTAGGCTGATCTTCTTCATATGAGGTGAACTGCTTGATGCATTTAGCTTGTGTTTATTCCACGTGTGAGTTTCTTTACTGCATAAACAACTGTTTCTGCCTCTTTACAGCAGTTTGGTATGTTTGTCAGATTTATTTGTTAGAAACACTTACACACTGTTGACCAGTCTGCTTTGTCTGTGGACCTGCTCTGTCCCGCTGCAGTTCTCCATCCCTGTGTGCGTGCGTGTGTGTGTGTGTGTGTGCGTGCGCGCGCGGCCCTTTGCCCCGCCTCTCGCTCACAGCTCGCCTCTCACAAAGTCTGAAGAGTTTCTGACCCCGCACGTCGTCAAAGCTGTGTCAAGCTCATTGCACAGACACGAGCATGTTTGAGAGGAGAGATGTTTCTGATGCTCGCATTTGTCTGCGTGACAGTGTGGAGATGCGGCACAGATAAACGGCGGGCTGTCAAGACGTTTCTGCGGGGCCATTTTAATGTTGTTTTTTAGCACGCCTTTCTCACTTTTGCTTCGAGACGGATCGAGACACGTGTACGATGCGTATCACGACGTTTAAGAATCGCCACGATGCGTAGTTGCTCACCACTATGAATTATACTCTAAAGTAGGATGGCAATCATTGGATACAAGAAGAGAACAGCACTGCCTTTTTGTTTGTATTTAACAAGTATGTTGAATGTCAGGTCAAGTATTCATCAGTTGATCTGAGGACATTTTTATTTCACAGTTGCACTAAGTCAACATAATTTCAGGAAAAAAATGCCTTCAGCAACTTTGCTCCCAGACAGTGGCACTAAACACAGAGACTATTCAAATGAGATAATCTTTTTAATTAATTCCAAGCACTTGTGAAAGATGACCCACAATGCCAGTTTTCTTGCTTTGCATGATTTTATTGCATATTGTATGTGTAAGTGTGTGTTTATGTATTTGCTAAATTACTGTTTTACTGATATTTTATCTAGATATTCCGTGCTGTTGTTTAATGTGTTTTATATTCAACAGGGTACACATGAAGAAGAGGTTCTGTCATTGAGACTTTTCCCGTGTATAAATAAATAAAAAATATATTTACATGTTTTCACACAGACAGGGAGGGTTGTTAGTGAATTTTCATCCTTCCATCCTGAGTTGTCTGCTGCCTCAGCTAACTTCTCCAAGACTTGCTGTCAGAAAGGTTTGTTTTCTTGACTATTTTTGTAAAAGTTTTTGAGGAATTTAACAATTACCAGTATGTTAGGACAATTCAACTTATTCCATTGTTTATACACACAATAGAGAACAATTATGGCTCTGGGTCACCTCGTAATGTCGTGTGGAAATCTGGTGTTTATCGATCTTATCGAACACCTTCTCACTGAACTTGGGAGGAACGACAACATGTCGACCACCAGGACGTACATTCAGTGCACGGCTGCGATCAGCAGACAGGCTGGACACAGAATCGGTAAGACACATATACAAAATGGGAGAAAAGAACTAAGTTTTCGGTTTCTAATTTCTAATTTGCCTTCCTACAATGCAATAACTTTTTTGTGCAGGGGAGTATCTGGAGAAGATCATCCCGCTTGTTGTAAAGTTTTGTAATGTTGACGACGATGAACTTCGAGAGTACTGCATACAAGCTTTTGAGTCTTTTGTCAGAAGGTAATGCAATTGATAATTATACTTTCTTTAGAATATTAGTCAAATCTGTTTTTATTTTTGTTGTCCCAAAGGTGTCCTAAAGAAGTTTACCCTCATGTTCCCACCATTATCTCCATCTGCTTGCGTTACCTAACCTATGATCCAAATTACAATTTCGATGATGAGGACGAAGATGACAATGCGATGGATGCAGAACAAAACGATGAGGATTATCAAGGTACATTATATGAGTCTAAGTTTATTGCACACCTACTGTATAGTTTACACAGCACTAAAACGAATATGCAGAAGCTTGTACTTCTTCCTCCTGGAGGGTCTCGGTGCAGTGTGTGTTTTTGATGCTTCAGGGTTTGCTACATCTGTGTGCATGGCTAGTATTATTTTTACACCTGCTTTTGTATTTCAATAGTTACTTTCCGATGGTTGTATCTCCCCCTTAGTCCGAGCAGACCTGAAGCCAGTCTGCACTTCCTTCAATTGGGGGAATATTACATCAAATAGGCTGCGACAGACCTCTCAAAAGTACCAACATTTTTCTTCCCTTTAGGTGTCATAGGTGTTTTTGCTGTGTTTTTTTTGCAGGCAGTGATGATGAGTATAGTGATGATGATGACATGAGCTGGAAAGTGCGACGGGCTGCGGCCAAGTGTTTAGATGCGGTTGTTTCCACTCGTCATGAGATGCTGCCAGAGTTTTACCGCTCTGTGTCCCCTGCACTCGTCTGTCGCTTCAAGGTAACTCAAAGATTGTATTAATGACTGTCAGTCCCTCAATATTCCCATTTGTGGATGTGGAGAAGTTTGAATAGAAATCACATCTTTGCTCTTTACATTACTGCTGTCGCAATGCTACAATTTCAAACTCTATTGATGCGCAGTTTTGAAAAGGCTCGATGCTCAATACACAATGAGTGAAATTAAAAGTTTCAAGTTGAGCTTAAAGGATACATTTTCTCTTGTTTCTGTCTACAGGAAAGAGAGGAGAATGTAAAGGCAGATGTTTTCCATGCCTACTTGTCATTGCTTAAGCAGACGAGGCCAGCTCAAAGCTGGTTAGCGGATCCCGATGCCATGGAACAAGGGGAGACTCCTCTGACGATGCTACAAAGTCAGGTATTATCTGATTACAATGCCTTGCTCAAGTTCATGGGTTGAAAAAACCCCCCAAAAAAACAATCATGAATATGGATGGGAATCGAGAACCAGTTCCACTTGAGGAACGCCCTTTCTGACTTAGTCTGTTTGATAAATCTTATCAATGCCCATCCATAATCATGACTGAAACTTGAGACTGAAGATAAATATTTCTAAACATTTTCATCCTCTGCAGGTTCCTATGATTGTAAAAGCACTTCACAAACAGTTGAAGGAGAAAAGTGTCAAAACCCGTCAGTGTTGTTTTAACATGCTGACCGAGTTGGTGAATGTTTTGCCAGGAGCCCTGACTCAACACATCCCAGTGCTTATACCAGGTCATTAAGCAACCAGTCCTATTGAATGACATTATGACATTTTAGGAAAAATAGAAAAAATTTACAGACGTATCTTTGACGTATTATAGAATAATACGCTTTCCAACAATTTGTATTAATTTTAAAGTGTTTTTTTTTTTTTTTTGCAGGCATTATATTTTCTTTGAATGATAAGTCAAGCAGCTCCAATCTAAAAATTGACGCTTTGGCCTGTCTCTACGTCATCATGGTAACACATCCTGCTCATGCCTTCCATGCGCATGTCCCTGCCCTGGTCCCACCGGTTGTCGCCTGTGTTGGAGATCCTTTTTATAAAATAACCTCAGAAGCTCTTCTTGTCACCCAGCAACTTGTAAAGGTGGGTATTAAACATTTTTATTTCAACAGATGTCTGGGAAACTGGTTCTATTTTTAAAGTATGTTTTTTCAGTATTTGTGTTTTATAGTTCAGTTGTATTGTTTATTTCTTACAGGTAATTCGACCTTTAGAAAACTATTCCGAAGGCTCTGACAGCTTCGACCCTTCCCCTTACATCAACGACTTGTTCACCTGCACAATTAAACGCCTAAAAGCTGCTGACATTGACCAAGAGGTTAAAGAACGAGCTATCTCTTGTATGGGGCAGATCATTTGTAATCTGGGTAAGAAAAAGTCCCATTTGTGATGAAGTATGCAGTATTGTTGGCAAGTATTGACCTACTTGACCCGGGTACATAGGTGACCGTCTCCCTGCGGAGCTTCCTGGGACTTTATTGATCTTCTTGGAACGTCTGAAGAATGAAATTACACGGCTCACAACTGTTAAAGGTGTGTGTGACTCTTTTAGGAGACCAGTTCACCCTGTATTCAGATTTTTTTTAATGTATTTTGTTTCCCCGGACAATTTTCAGCTCTGACTCTGATTGCTGGATCACCATTGAAAATTGATTTAAGACCAGTTCTACCAGATGCAGTTCCTATCCTTGCTTCATTCCTACGTAAAAACCAGCGAGCCTTAAAGCTTTGCACACTTGCAGCACTTGACATCCTGCTGAGAAACTACAGGTAAACCCACATTGTTCAGTCTAAGGCCTACTGTCTCTTCTACTTGCTCTTGGTGCCATCTGTGTTTGTTTTATGCAGCTCGGCTGTCACTCCTGTCATGGTGGACGCCGTGTTGGCAGAGCTTCCTCCTCTGATCTCTGAGAGTGACATGCATGTGTCTCAGATGGCTCTAAGCTTCCTGTCCACACTAGCAGTGACTCACCCATCTTCTTTGGGACAGTTGACTGGGGGTAACATAATGCAACAGCTCATCACTCTAGTTAGGTCCCCACTTCTGCAAGGTGGCGCCCTCGCAGCCATGCTGGACTTTTATCAGGTATAATCCTTTTTCATAACGTAAGGTTTTATCCCTCTCATTGTAACTTTGTTTTTTGTGACTTTAGGCTCTTGTGTCTACTGACACTGCTGGTCTGGGTTATATGGACTTGCTAAGGATGTTAACTGGCCCGGTTTACTCCCAGAGCACAGCTCTTCCTCATAAACAGGCATACTGCTCTATTGCCAAATGTGTGGCTGCGCTGACGCGGGCTTGTCCCACTGAAGGACCTGCTGTGGTTGGGCAGTTCATTCAGGTAACAACCTTTGTTTAATTGGTAGTGACAGTAAAACTTCTTGTACTGCTCTTCCAAGTAATGAATTGTCTCCTGTGGTCTTAGGATGTAAAAAATAGCCGCTCCACTGATTCTATCAGATTGCTTGCACTTTTGTCGTTGGGTGAAGTTGGACACCATGTAGACCTCAGCAGCCAACCAGAGCTCAAGACTGTAATTCTGGATGCTTTTTCATCTTCAAGCGAAGAGGTAACAACCTTTTCGGTTTAAATTTAGCTACTTAAGTGAATTAACATCTTCTCTTTGGTAAAATAGAGAAGATGTTCTCTATGTTGAATAAACAGTCCAAATGTTTTGGTCTATTAGGTAAAGTCTGCCGCTTCCTATGCATTGGGCAGCATTGCAGTGGGAAACCTCCCAGAGTATTTGCCTTTTGTACTACAAGAGATCTCCTCCTCAAAAAGACAATATCTATTGCTTCACTCACTGAAGGAGATAATCAGTAAGATGCAAACACATTCAGTGTTTCATGGGAAAGGATTTAACTTGTATTTTATTTCAGGTTCAGCGTCAGTGTCTGGTTTAAAGCCATATGTGGAGTCTGTTTGGTCTCTGTTGCTTAAACACTGCGAGTGTCAAGAGGAAGGAACAAGGAACGTTGTGGCCGAATGCTTGGGCAAATTAACCTTAATTGATCCTGAAACACTCCTCCCGCGCCTCAAAGGATACTTGTTATCTGGTAAAATACACACACACACACACACACACTCTTCCATTACACCACAGGTCTTTGATGAGGGGGAAGTCATTGTTTGATTAATTTTAATTTTTTTGTACTCCTCACATTCTTGTAGGTTCTTCATATGCCAGGAGCTCGGTTGTCACTGCAGTAAAGTTCACCATCTCTGATCAGCCACAACCTATTGATCCACTGCTGAAAAACTGCATAGGTAACGCAACCTAACGAGTCTCAACCTGTTGTACTATATGTAGATTCAATACACATTATATGTAATGGTGACTGCAGTATTCGTCATTTTAGTCTCTGCTCTTTCCAGTACTGACAAAGTAAGTTTCCTTATCAAGAAACTTACTTTGCATCCTGTGTGTGTGTGCTTGTGTGCTTAACATATAAGCCATTCACACACACAGAGTGCAGGTGAAATTGGACTTTCTTGTAGAGGATCAGAATCAGAAAAAGTTTGCCATTGTCAATGAACAAAATTCACAAACATAGGAACTTGTTTTGGCATTAAGGTGCAACATACAACGATGAACAATAATGAAAAAACATATATGAAATCAAAAGGGCATGCATTAAAGAAAACAATTTAAATTTTCTGTAGGATAAAATAAGAATGACTTACTATGTACTTACTATGCTATGGCTTACTAGGTACACAAAAATGTACAGTTAAATTTACAGATTTAGTGCAGTGAGTGATTTGATTAATTTATAGTTAATGTGGCAGGTGTTCATGAGTCCAACGGCAGAGTGAAAGAAACTGTTGTTGTGGCGGGAGGTTCTGGTCCGGCTGGACCGTAGCCTCCTGCTATTTAATATTGAGGGAGAACTTGTTTGCAAATGGAAAAAGTAATGCTTTTTAATATCTATCTGAGGAGGCACTTACGCTTCGGCCAATATGTTTTGGTAGGAATAGATAAAGGTGTTTAATTGTTTCATGCCTTTTTCATTTTTCACAGGTGATTTCCTAAAGACGCTGGAGGATCCAGATTTGAATGTCCGCCGCGTTGCTCTTGTCACATTTAACTCTGCCGCGCACAATAAACCTAGTCTAATCAGAGAGCTGCTGGACTCTGTTTTACCACAGCTTTATAATGAGACCAAAGTCAGAAAGGAGCTAATACGAGAGGTCAGTGAATGTTTGTGGAAATGGTACAATATTTACACTTTATTCAGGATTTAACAATAGTTTCTTTGTCTGCAGGTGGAGATGGGTCCATTTAAGCACACTGTGGATGACGGGTTGGACCTGAGAAAGGCTGCATTTGAGTGCATGTACACCCTGTTGGACTCCTGCTTGGACCGGATAGACATCTTCACTTTCCTAAACCATGTAGAGGATGGCTTGAAGGATCACTATGATATCAAGGTATGAACCCTGTTGTTCCACTGGAGAGAACAACAGATCATGGTGACAGACAAGGTCCAAAAAAATAAGCCATTTTAATCCCCTCACCATTTATTTCACATGTGCAAAAAGGTGTTACACAAAGTACGTATGTCTGGGCTTATTAAAGGTAAAAAATGGTCACACTTTGATTTAAATAGCAATATTTCTTTGTTACATTGGCAAAATGTGAGCTCATTTGCATTTTCCCCAGTAAATTAGGTGTTTTAATTGACAACGGTGCAATATGCAGTGCTTTTACACCTGTACATGAGTCACTGCAGCACACACCGGCACGTGGACGAGCTTGTGTCCGTGTCCTCACCACCTTTACTGCTACATTCCTCTCTTCCAATGTCTGAAACCAGCCTGCTTCCTGTCTTCTGTGTGCATGCGTGTTAGAATCATTAACTTGTTGAACACACTTTTTAGTTGTCACTCTAAAATTGTAATTACTGGTGACTTAGTGACTAGTTACTGTTCTATTTGTACAATATTACAATTCCAAAAATGTGACTTGAGCTACACTACTTTGTGTTCCTTTTGTTCCGACTGAATTGTAGTTTCCCATTTTACTTACAACTTTTTAATTTATGCATCTATATCTGTTTAATGCTGATCTAGGCTTCATATAAGTAACAGTACGCAACGGCCGCGCGTCTGCTGGCGAGTTTATTTTTGGGACGCGTGTCCAGGGCGTCTGCCTTCAAATGTACAGCTTGGGCGTCAAGTGCGAATTTGGACGCTTAATGCACTATAAGTAGCACTAGCGATAGAGCCCCCCCTGCAGCTCCCTTGGGAAATAACAGTCAGAAAATGACTTGCATAATAAGACAGTATAATCACATACAAAAACATTTAACGTTGCCAAATATAATAAAAGATCCAGGTTTTCTCAGCCGAGTTGTCTTCCCGAAGTTGCAAGGCTGGTTTTCCACTCAGAGACAGCAGGGGGCAATGATGAACCCTTCAAACACTCCGAAAATACATATTTAACCATCATGGGGCTTGAAGCAGATCATCATGAACATCTTTTTAACAGAGAACAGCCTTTGAAAGATGTTAGTGCCACAACACTCACGATCACATTCATTAAGTGTTTTTTACAGTCTCAGGCTCATAACTCGTGGCTGCTCATGATGCAGTGCCTCCACATGAACAGCTCATCATGACAAATGCAACCGCTTAGTGCATTTTATTAAACTAACACAGGCTACATTATGAACCTCTGCTTGGACACTGGAGTTAGTTAATCCTCGAGTTTAGCCCAGTGGGCTCTTCACATTACTTTAGTCAGGACACAGGATGCACATGTGCAGTGTGATGTGGGAGAGGGGGGAGATGGGGAGCTGCAGGTTTGAATGACGAGCTATGTACTTCTGTCACACGGCCCCCTCGCAAAGGGCACGGAAATGTTGGTCGGAAAAGCACGGGCTACAATAAAAAGCTTTAAACTCTCAGTACAGTTTTTAACATAACAATGCTTTATATTACAGTGTTACAGAAACATTGTATATGTTACTGTAATTAATGTATTTTGTGAATCACAAGCATGTGAACGTTGCACACTGAACCTGAACACAGTGAGACACTGAACTGTATATTTGGGTTGCGTTTGGCTCATACTTCTCCATTTCCCTCTGCACAAAAACACTCTTATTCCTTGTTCTGCAAATATGGCCATACTTTGTAAATGATACACTGGATTAGGAATGTCACGATATTAATTTTAGAGTCACGATTATCGTTAGAAATAATTGCCATTAAAACAAACCAGTGCAATATAACAAACGCATTGACATGACGGCTGGTTTAGCTGTTCTGAACATCTCAATCGTGACTTGCGTTGCGCCTGGAGGCATTTCTGCGGTGAACCGCAGATTAAAAAAAACCCCACTGATAACCCATCGTGGCCATAAATAATCGACAATTGAAAATCCGGTTAGTCGTGACATCCCTACACTGGATACACTGATATTGTTATCACCATAAATCACCTGTACAATGTTTGTGCTCCTAACCTTGGACAAGTCGGACAATTTCACTTTTATATTTTTACACAATTTTTCTAACCATTTTCTAACTCTTTTGTCTTTTAGATGCTGACATTCCTTATGCTGGCCAGATTGTCCTCTCTTTGCCCCAGTGCTGTTCTTCAGAGATTGGACCGGTTAGTTGAACCTCTGCGGGCTACCTGCACCACAAAGGTGACCATAAAGCACAAACATTATTTTTTATTAAACAGCCGCATCCATTTTGGACCACTAGTTTATTCTTTTTTCCTTCTCAAGGTGAAGGCAAACTCTGTGAAGCAAGAATTTGAGAAGCAGGACGAGCTGAAGCGATCAGCCATGCGAGCTGTAGTTGCACTGCTAACAATCCCAGAGGCTGAGAAGTCCCCCCTCATGTCAGAGTTCCAGTCGCAGATCTCATCCAATCAGGAGCTGGCGGCCATCTTTGACTCAATTCAGAGGGACTCCAGCTCAGCCAACATGGAGTCCATGGACACCAGCTAAAGAGATGGGACATTTCAGTGATGCAAAGATGGAACCATCAAGCTGCTGGAGCTTCAAACCTGCAGCACGTTTCAATGACAGGATCCAGACACGCACAGACACACACATAGATACTTATAGTGACACACTCTCCTAGTGATCGTTCCATGATACGTTCAGTGAAATCCACCGTTATGAATGAAAGGAAGATGACTGGTTATACTGCTCTTATGGACTAACTATTATAAGATTGAACAATGATTATTCCAGAAAACACACATTCATTCTAAGGCTTTGAAACTTCCAATTTTTTTGTTTTCTTTACAAAGCCATTTAAATGGCCAACTTTATTACACTTTTTTTTTTTCTTTTTTAATTTTCAGAAGTATCCCACTGTAACTGATGTAATTGGCTGCTGCGTAATGACTGGCAGTGGCTGAATTATCCAGACTGACCAATGAAATGGGGCCTGTGTGCCAGTGGCTGTGGTGACTGGTGACCAATGGGAGGAGGTTGATGTAAGCTGCCTTTAGGATGCTTGGGGTAACATTGGTGGCAGGTTCACTGTTGGGGGAATAAAGAAACTGATTGGTCCACAGTCGATAGATCTTCCATCAGTCCCTCAATACTGGGAAAGAAGACAAGAGATGTCATTAGACCAGGTCTCTCTGGACCAGCTCTGACCGGACCATTCTTATATACTGTGTTGCTGTTGTCATAGTAATACAGGTATAAAGTAGGCCACATAATTTTGTATTGAACACACACTTCTGGGCAGTGTTTGTTTCTGTCCTAGTGGACCAATCTGAGTCTATTTGGGTGTAATGTTTTAGAAAAAATACGTAAACATCTGATGAGTTTGGTCGGAAAAATTATAATTTTTTGCCCAAGTAAAATAAAAGTCCATTTCTGCCTGCCTTCATACCATGACTTATTTGTGTTTGTGTTGTATGTGCTACTGTACTTTTGTCCAGTTTATAGTTTATTGTACGGTTTCAGGCCCTCAACCGTCTCCAGCAGGGGAGTCTGGAGTTAAATGAACTAGTTACTCTCTGAAATACTCTCTACAGTATTTCAGAGAGTACCTGCAGAAAATATGAAACGCCAGACTCATGGATGTAGTTACCATTGAAATTGAGAAAGTTTGGTCAGACGTGATACACAAGATTATATTAAGCTAAATTATGCTTCGTTGGGAGGTCCGCACTTGTCTCTGATTGGATATTTTCATCAGATGGAAAATGAACAAATACAAATGGGGCCCATTTATGTGGTCTCTTAGCAACATCTTTTTTGATGAGTTTGTTTTGCCGCAGTCGCTTGGGTGAACATTGACATGCTGATTTTTCTCTTTGATGTTAACTAATTTATTCTGAGGTGCTTATCGATGTTGAGATCTAATTTTCAGTGTTGACCAGAGGATAAAGAAAATGGATAATCAGGCAGATATATTGAGCATTAAAGGAATTAGTTTGATTATAGACCTAAAAGGATTTCTAGTTGGGGGTGGGCGATGTTGACAAAAATTAATCTTTTTTTTTTTTGAGTATCCTGATAATGGTAGTCGAACGATATGTCAGTTCAACAGAAATGTGTTAAAACATGTCTTTAAACGTATTAGTTGAGGTGTAATTGTTAGACAAATGTGAAACATCTGTAAAATTAATCACAAATGTCCAGAAATATCTTATTTGGAAGTTTACAACATAACTCTTATTTTTAATAAGATCTTTCTGTAGTTTTTTGTACTATAAACTATATGCAAAATTTTGAATATTGAGCATATCTAAAAAACAATTCACGATTTAAAGTTTTTATATATTGTGTGTGTGTTGCTTTTAACGGTGTTTGGCGCCCAACTGAAAAGGTGCATTTACCGCCACCTACTGTAGTTGTAGGTCTTCAAAGTATGCGTTTTACGCGATATCGTAAAAAAAATAAAAAGGAGAGGGAAAAAGAAAGTAAATATTTTTATATATTGTCAACCTCTATTTCAAGTTTTTACTGCAAACTGGTTCAAATTCTTAAAGTAATCTCATACAAACAAGGCAGGCCTACTGCGCTAACAAGGATTTTGTCCAAATATGTTAAATAGAAGTTAAAATGTAAAAATAGTTCTCTAATAACCATTATATTTTACTTGACAACATAAGTTGTCAACTCAGTATACTAAAGCAAATGCAGAGGCAGCATGTGAGGTGTGTAAGAAACATTTGGGTTCTTGAAAAAGTTTTGATTACCAAATGTTTTTTTTTAGAATGCAGAGCAGAGCAGTTCTGTCTTTAAGGGGAAGTTGCTTGGGTGGGGGTCAGCTATTGTTGGTGACTCCTTCCTGTTTGGGTGTGGCTTCAGAGAAACACTGCAGCACCTCCAGGCCCACTCGCAGGCCCCAACACGCTCTGCTGCGATCAGAGTGCTGGGAAGAGACGCATTTTTATCACTCCTACTGATCTGGAGGCATCAGCTTCACTTTCCAGACTCACAAGTTACTCTGACCTTTAACCTGAGGTGGCTTAATCCACACACTGCATCATTTAACTTTTCTCCCCCAAGTAAGAATTCTGGCTGGTAGATGAGCCTACAAAGTCTATAACTTTGTAGTCCTATATTGATGTTTGACTTTTACAGTTACAAATAGTTGTGCACAATCTTTACTATCCATGGGCAATAAGTGACCAGAGACCACATTACAGAGGCTAGTCACTTACACTCGTTTTAATGTGTGAGTGCTTTTCTGGAACAATACGAGACAGTCTAAAAATGCCATTTTGAAGGAGAATAGACAAATGTAGTGGGGCACTTATAAGTTGGTACTTTAAATGTTTTTTAGTTTGTTTTTTTTTACAACTTTTGGACTTCTTTGGGCCCTTGCGCTCTTATTTTGAAGCCGGAAGCGGAAGTGCGTGAGTTGCGTGCGAGGTGACTTGACTCCAGGGGCAGCGGCAGCAGGAGGGAGCGGCTCGGATAGAGCGACAGCCACGCACAGTGTGGAGAGAGCGCGTACAGGCGAGGACGGGTGGATGTCTGTAAGTATCGCTCCATTTCGTCCATTGTGCCGCTTCTTTTCTTTTGCGACACTGTGTTTGTCCACCGCGGAGAGGCCGGTTTGCGGCGGGCCTCGTAGCAGGCGGTGATGCGGACAGAACCAGACCGTGAAGCAGACCCGGAGAGAGGCCGGCGCGCGCGCGGGGCTGGGTTTGCGGAAGCGGGCAAACGGAGGAACAGACAGGACGTCGGCCGCGTTGACAGTACGCTCCATAAATCGAGATGTCAGCGTAAATGGGTGGTTTTGTTGGAGCTACAGGGGTGTGTGTGCGCGCATCCGTCCAGCAGGGTCCGCCGCTGTCTGCACTTTGTCTCCAGGTCCGTCGGCGCGGTGGGCGCACAGTTGGCTGACCAAATGTCTTGTTGCGAGCCAAAGACATGCGGAACTCCAGCTGCTCGAGGGGAGAGAGTGTGGGGAGCTGAAAGTAACTTGTAAATGAGTTATTCTTCAAATCAAGTCAGCCCTCCGCGTGTAAAGGAGTGGAGCCATGCTTAATGTGGCGGCTGTAGCCCACTGTCAGCAACAAGCGCATTTCCAGTGAAGGATATTGACAGGCCCCACCTTGATCTAGTGGACTCGGGGATATGAGCGCGTGTCCAACTTTACATCAGGAGATTGAAATTGTACTGCTTTTGGGTCATTTAGAAATGTAGCATCGATCATCTTGGCCTTGGCTGAAAAGCGAAGTTTAAAAGTTGACTAACACTGTCATTTAATATCTCATTTACAGTTCAACCTCAGAGAACAGTGAGCATGACTGAGCACAGCTGCTCAATCTGGAAACACAGTGATGTAGAAATAATCTGGTTATAATCCATGTGTTCATATCAAGTTACCTTCGAATACATTGGGATTTTGATTGGTTAAAAACACTTTAGAGCTACTTGTACTTACAGTAATTTAGAGCTGCTTGTAATTGCTGTACTTTAGAGCTTGTACTTGCTGTACTTTAGAGCTTGTACTTGCTGTACTTTAGATCTTGTACTTGCTGTACTTTAGAGCTTGTACTTGCTGTACTTTAGAGCTTGTACTTGCTGTACTTTAGAGCTTGTACTTGCTGTACTTTAGAGCTTGTACTTGCAGTACTTTAGAGCTTGTACTTGCAGTACTTTAGAGCTTGTACTTGCAGTACTTAAGAGCTTGTACTTGCAGTACTTCAGAACTTGTACTTGCAGTACTTTAGAGCTTGTACTTGCAGTACTTTAGAGCTTGTACTTGCAGTACTTCAGAGCTTGTACTTGCGGTACTTCAGAGCTTGTACTTGCAGTACTTCAGAGCTTGTACTTGCGGTACTTCAGAGCTTGTACTTGCAGTACTTCAGAGCTTGTACTTGCAGTGTGTCTTGTGCTCTTTAATAGTGTTGTAATCTTTGACTTCCTTATGACACTATAATTAAAATTCTATTTTGTCGAGTAGAATAAAAGGGCCATGAAGCCAGCGCCACAGTGTGACCTGTTGCCGTTAGTGTTTTACAATAGACGGGGGTTACGTTTTCATTTTAGGGAGCTCACACTGGCCTTTAATAATTCGATTCCCAATGAGCCGAGTGTTACTTTCATCTGCAGGTGGGATCTTTCTGCAGCGTTCAACTCGTCTGGACTTGTCAAAGATCTGTCGTCTTTCCTTCGTCATACACTACAGTCTAATCAAAAGAAAAATCACTTGGTGTGTTTTAGTTGTTGAGGTGGATTAGGTAGTATTGTGAAGGTTATGTTAATGTTTTAACCTCACTCCGCCCACACTTATCTCATCTCTATGGTAACCTGACAGACCCACAGAGTATGTTGTGTGAGCGCATGTGTCGTGTTGCCTCTTGTTTCTGCAGAAACACCACGGTTAGGCATGGCTGGTATGTTCTTACTCACATGCACATACTTCTGATGGGGGCACGGCAACAGTAACCAGGAAGTCTGATGTGACATCACCAGTTGCATGGTCACATGACTATTGTGTTTATTAACTCCCCAGCTGCTACTCCATACGTAATTATTACCTTCCACCAAGAAAGAGGAAGTATCTCAGTGTTTAAGATGGGAGGTTCATTGTAAAAGTGGTTTGCTGTGAGTGAAATCCATGTTGGGCTTTTCTTTCTTCTTTAGGAGACAGACATTCAGGATGCGTGAATACAAGCTGGTTGTGTTGGGATCGGGAGGCGTTGGGAAGTCAGCTCTGGTAAGAGATGCAACATATTTGTTTCTACAATTATTATAATGTCAACAATGAGTTCACAAGATCCATGTAGTATTAACTTGATGCCAGTATTGGGTAGCTTATAAAGAAATGTTTTGAACAAGAGGTAAGATTTGCATTCATGGTTTGCATGTAGATAATTTGGTTTAGATGGTTTATGGCTCTGCAGAATTATGTACGTCAAACAGTTCTTCTAATCAAACCCCTACAAGTGTCCCAAGTGCAGAGGAAGGGCATTTGTAACACAACCAAACTGGTATGCGGTCATTCTGAGCGAGCGTAGAAGCCAAAAGATAACTTTATAAGTTTATCTAAAAAGGTTTTTGAATGTTCTGTAACAGACAAGTAATGCTAAAGTAGTCTGTGAATAGTAATCTAGAATAATTCTTGGGGGCAAATATCTTAAATCAGTCATTGTGTTTGTCAATCTTAATCCCTAAAGCCCCTCAAACACATCAACACAATTATACGTGAGGTCGGTTAAGTGTCTTGCCCAATGACACGGCAACAGTTATTTGGGACGTGACGCCATTTAACTAATGTTTTTCTTCCTCCAAAACTCGACTCAAGAGTGCACAAAAATGTATTCAATAAAGTTAAGTTTTTGTTTGAAGTTGTGTTTCATTCCTTTCTAAAATGTGTCACTAATACTTTTCTTAAACATGTTCTTGAATGAGTAACTTGTAACTTGGCCGTTACTAAAAGTGTTTGCATAAGTCGTACCTTCATCGCTACTTTAAATCTAAAAAAGATGTAAATTGAATGCTATAATCTAAAGGTTTTCCTGCGGTGTGACATGAAAAGTCACATAAAAAGACAGTTACACAAAAACCAGAAGGAGCTCTTCTGCCATTTATGCTTCAGGAGAAACTCAGGGTTCATTTAAAAAGAAATGACATATTAATACATTTTTCAGAAAAAACTTTGAACATGCAAGTGTGACTGCTTTTTTTCCTAAGAAAAATACAATTCTACTTGTTTAGATATCCTTTAGGTTGGGACAGTTACAGAATTGTTAAACTGACACTATAGACACAGTAGGTACTTTTATGATATTTTTTAAAAATGGAAAATGTATAGGGTATGTTCAAATATCTTAGTTTAAAGAGCTACACCCACAATATGAAAAGCCCTCCTTACGCTTGTTGTAGAACTAATTGTTGAACTAAAAGTATTTTTCTACAAAAGCGCGGAGCAGAAAAAAGGCGTTACACTCCAAAACGTCAAGTACCCTTTTAGCTTGTTGTGGCCAACCCCTGTAATGAATCTTGTGCGAGCTACTGACATTCATATAGATCTAACAAACAACAAATTGTACAAAAAACATTTCACCCCCTTTTAAATGCACTGGAGACTAATGCAGTTGCGTGTGAAAGTTGAGTTCTCACTAAAACCCACTTTACATGGTGATAAAGACTTGCTATGCTAAAGCTTGTTTTACGTTCTTAAATGGACATTACAAACCCTGCTGTGAACTGTCAGTTTTGAGTCCACACATGCACACAGCGTCATTGGAACCACAAAGAAACACTCACTCCAGACAAAATAATGGAGATACGTCAGTGTGCCACATCACATTCATTCCAATCTAATGACTCCCAATAGAGGACAGAACAGAGCACCATTAACACTACTGCCTTATTTCCCTTTGTCTCACTGCCTGTCTCTCCCTCCTGTGCCTGTCTGTCCATCCAGACTGTCCAGTTTGTTCAGGGAATCTTTGTGGAGAAATATGACCCGACGATAGAAGATTCGTATAGGAAGGTAAGATGCCTCGTTTGCACTCTCAAGTGACGCATTCTCTCTTAATTCTTTACATGGCTTATTTATTATGTAATTGTATTTAGTTATGTGTTAAATGTGTTCACCATGCTGTTATATAATTGTTTTGGAACTTTTGATCACTCCAAGGACTGGACTCAAACTATAAAATGCTATACATCTAGATAAAATGCAAAAGCCAGGCATTAGGACAGAATTCCACTTAAGATGATGGCATAATTCAAATGTGAATCACACTAAGGCAAAAAAAAAAAAATTGTCTAAAAACTCTATTACATGTAGTATTGTTATTTGTCTACAAACTTAAAATTAACCTAATCTCACTTTCTTTCAGCAAGTTGAGGTTGATGGACAGCAGTGCATGTTAGAAATCCTTGACACAGCAGGAACAGTAAGAAGCTTTAGCCTGAATATAATACTACTTTTTTTGTTTTATCACTGACTAAATGTATTTAAAGTGACTCCACATTTCTATCTGTTGTTTTTTAGGAGCAGTTCACTGCCATGAGAGACTTGTACATGAAAAACGGCCAGGGCTTTGCTCTGGTTTACTCCATCACAGCTCAGTCAACCTTTAATGACCTCCAGGACCTTCGAGAACAGATTCTTAGAGTGAAAGATACAGAAGATGTAAGTACTAGCACAAACATTCAATGCATTTAGCAGAAATCAAGATATCGGCCATTTCACTGAGCCGAAGAAAATGAACAGTCGTAAGTGAAGACGCTGTTTTCTTTTACTTTAGGTTCCCATGATCCTAGTTGGTAATAAATGTGATCTGGAGGAGGAGCGAGTGGTCGCCAAAGAGTCTGGCCTGGGCCTTGCTCGCCAGTGGAACTCCTGTGCTTTTCTGGAGACCTCAGCCAAGAGCAAGATCAATGTCAACGAGGTAGGCAAACACAACATTTATGACTTTCACTAACCGCATGAGACTATGTTTAAGTCAAATATTTGACTTGCATTAGAAGAAACTGTTTACAATCAGAGGTTTTCTATTGTGACTTCAAAATAAAAGCGTAAACGGTAACTTTGGTGAGCTGGTTAATTTCCACAATATTTATCAATATAGTTATTTATAAAGTATGTTATAAATGACATACTTTATAAATAACAATAAAAAATAAAATAACATATTTTCATATATTAACGCACCAGTTAACTTGGCTGTTGATTTGGCATAGAGTTATCAGATGCCCTCCTTTTTGAGATAAATGTTCAGAGCTTTATAGCTTTACACTTCTCAAAATGTGGGGCGTGCCCGTTTGGGGAAGGGGGGGGGCAGCAGCGGACGAGTGGAGCAGTCTGTCTCTACGTGCCCCGGTCTCACACACATTTGCCTCGGGTGTAGGGCGAGTCACTGTGCTGTCCCTCTCTGCGCCCCCCTGCTGCTCCGTGCTTCTGTTCCGTCCCCCTGGGCTCGTCTCCTCCCTTTCCGTTTAACTAACTGCTGAGAGGAGGAGGAGAGACGGGGAGCTGAGAGGAGGAGAGACGGGGAGCTGAGAGGAGGAGAGACGGGGAGCTGAGAGGAGGAGAGACGGGGAGCTGAGAGGAGGAGAGACGGGGAGCTGAGAGGAGGAGAGACGGGGAGCTGAGAGGAGAGAGAGAGGGGAGCTGAGAGGAAGAGAGACGGGGAGCTGAGAGGAGAGAGACGGGGAGAGCTGAGAGGAGAAGCAGACGGCGGAGCTGAGAGGAGAGAGACGGGGAGCTGAGAGGAGAGAGACGGGGAGCTGAGAGGAGAGAGACGGGGAGCTGAGAGGAGAGAGACGGGGGAGCTGAGAGGAGAGAGACGGGAGCTGAGAGGAGAAGAGACGGGAGAGGCTGAGAGGAGAGAGAGAGGGAGCTGAGAGGGAGGGAGGGAGAGACGGGAGCTGAGAGGAGGAGGAGAGACGAGGGAGCTGAGAGGAGAGAGACGGGGAGCTGAGAGAGAGCGGGGAGGAAGGGACACGGGAGAGCTGAGAGGAGAGAGACGGGGAGCTGAGAGGAGAGAGACGGGGAGCTGAGAGGAGGAGGAGAGGAGCACTGAGGGAGGCTCACTTGCAGAGCTGAGGCTCTGTGTTGTCAGTTCAAGGCTTCAGGCACAAACCAATGAAAGAGTTTAAATCTGAGCGATTCAATTTTATTGACAATGGCGGGGCTGCCGTCCCTAATATGATAAATCAAATGGTCCGCCATCCGATTTGACATGGGAGGAAAATAAACCATCCCTAAAACTCAACTTCATCCCATATTTTAGGTAGCGCCATCATTAAAATACTACTTCAAATAAACAAGTTTTAGTCTTAAGCTTCAAAATGCTGTGTTTTATTACAATCAGACTCATATTCACGGAGAAAATAGTTTAATGAGGAAATGAATGTAGACGCAGCAGAATACAAAGACACACGGAGCGCGCACGTGTGCGAAATACGGCGATCTGCCACATTGAAATGAAACTTTCTTGGCCAGACCTGACTCACGGTTCAAAGGACAACATGTGCATCACTACACAGATACACAGTCTACAGTTGATATTTTGTCCGCTTTCTCAGTGAGTTTCGGACGGAGCACACGAGTGAGCCGACAACATGTCTCAAGCCCCTCCTCCCAGCCTTACCATGGAGCTTGTCCATAACTAGTATTATAATTAAAAAGAACTTCAAGTGAGGCGATTATAAACTCAGCCTTCAAATATTTAGTCTAGTTATTTCATTTTCAAAACGGTCATCTCTATGAATGGGTCTAGTCAAGTTAATTCACAGATTTTCTCTTCCCTGCTTTATATTGCACGTCTATACATAATACAATATTATTAGGCACCATGTGTTAATAGTATGTTTAGGGTGCATGTACCTTTGGAAATGATGAAGATGCATTAAACCATCCTTGGAGGAAAATGCATTAAACCATCCTTGGAGGAAAATGCAACCCCATATGAGGCATATTTACCATCCCTTAAAAAGATTCTGGGGAGAGCGCTGGAATGATCGCAGTCCGCCCCTCCGCTACGTGCCCCAATTCAAATATGGCCCCGAAAAATAATTTCCCACCCCTGATCTAGAGGCTGTGGGGAGCATGGATCATTTCTCTATCCTCTCTATTCTCTATCCCCTTAGACTCTAAGGGAACACAGCTGAAAAAGTTTGAGAAGCACTGGTCCAGCATGTTTGTTCTGCTCTGTCAAACCCCCCACAGAAGGCTCATGTGAGTGGACCCCAGACCCCTGCGATACAGAATGTCTCAGAATTTATTGGCCATTGTCAATGAAGGCAATTCACAAACTAGGAACTTGCTTCGCCATCAAATCCAGTCACAATATTGTATTGAAAAAGCCCAATCTGGTCTCCCTGATAGTCAACATAAATACAACATTAAACATTAAAATGGTTATGAATCCCTTTTAATAAAAATACATTTACCATGTTAAATGTTGTACTGTAGTGTAAATATATTTTATATATATTGAACATTTTTATACAGTGTCATTTAGTTTTGAATGGGCCAAAAACCTGTCTCCTGAACATTTCAACTCATGTGGGTTTTCTGCTCTTTCTATAGATCTTCTATGACCTTGTGCGGCAGATAAACAGAAAAAGTCCAGCTCCTGGAAAAATTCGCAAAAAGTCCACCTGTCAGCTGCTCTAATGACAAGTAGGTCTTTTAACATTTCTTTCATGAAAAAAAAACGTGTCCGCGAATGAATTTCATGTAACAAATGTCTTGTTGCAGTTTTGGTGTACCTGACTAATAAGTCATGGGATATCTTCCAACTGGCCATGTCTCAACACATTTCATCATCAAGATCAGCCTCCACTGACCAGAATGTGAACAGTGGCCTCACCCTACAACTAACAGACACTGCTGCCTTGGAAACATTTAAACCAAAACTTCAAAAGACTGGCTGCTTCGATGACCATTATGAGGGTTCTACCTGTTGCACGAATTGGTCAGTTTAAAATGACTGCCTGAAAAGATGCCCACGTTTGCCACAATGCGCTTTGGATGGCAATTTTAAGCCTGGAGTTGCCTATCGCTTTCATTTTGAATGTTTTCTTTTTGTGTCTTTTATTTGTTTTGTAACAGTGCAGAGCCATTCTCACACTGTCCACTCCCATCCACATTCGTTATGGCTGACTTTGTGTGTGGTTATGGTGTGACCTGTGGAGTCGTGAATATCTTTTTAGTGAATCTATTTACTTATATGTTTAAGAATTTAAGTCATCTATTATTTCAATTTTTGTATTGTTATTATTGTGTTCTGTTAGGGTGGGCGTATAAGATTGCTACCGATCATCTGGTTTTGCTTAATGTGCTAAATATTAATTAATTTCTGTTGTTTTAGCTACTTAAATATATTTAATTGTTTAGAATTGCAAGCCTTAGATATCACATATTTCTTTTCCTTTTTTCTTTTTTTTTTTTCTTTACAAGTATTGTCCACCAGAGGCATGCATTGACTGAATTCCTTTGGTAGCATTTCAAGAGTAGTAAAAGGAGTTCATTACCAATGTAAATGAATGGTCCTATACTGGTGATGTTGGCATAAAACAAGGCTTTTGTTCAGCAGAGCCTTGGCAGTATTGGGGTAAAATATTAGTTCCAATTTAGTGTAACATTTTCAGTGTGCTATTTTTACAAACCAATTTGTGAAAGTGCAAAAAAAAAAAAAAAAAGCTTAAAGGAAACTTGTGTAAAATATACAAAAGGTGTTATGTATTGAAGATTAACTTCTTACAATGGGTTTTGGGTGGAAACTGCGTGTTGCACAGTGAGCTTCCTCGGTTCTGCTGCAGGGGGCGACATAATGCCTTTGGACAGTGGTCCCACATTGCTCAACTGTAAATGTTGTGTAAGAATAAAGCTGTTCATGCATTTAGTGATCCTTAAACCTTGTGACATACAGCAGAATAGGCACATCATTTGATTTTTTTTTATCTTGTAGCATTAACAAAAATCATACTACCAAATTGGTGTGACTGTTTTGTAAATCTCTAAATAAACTCACATTTTTAGTTCTATAAATCATTAGTTAAGTTTGTCTAGTTGGACATGTTTAACTTGTTTATGGTTGTATATTTATAGCCTATTATCTATGCATTTTTATTCGTTTTTTTAATCACAAAATGGAAGCCATGTAATATTACACTTGGAAATTTAAAATTCTGCTAAGAAACAAAATACAAAATCTCACTCATGTTTTATAGTGTTGATTTCATATACATTTTTACTGTTTGTGACCCCACTCCAAAACATTTAATTATGTTAGTCCATCACTATGTCTATGTTTGTAATGTGGAACAGTGGCCTCTGTGTTGAGCTATAACTGTCAGTACCATGGTTACTCTCATGTAGTGTTTCAGGTCATATACAGTACACACTCTTATCAATACCAGGCTAATCACACTCCGGGGCCAAAACCTTTTTCTTTTTTTCATTTCATCATTTTCTTTGGCTATTCTTTCTTGGATCCACATCATAAAACACAATTCAAATATGCAATTTAAAAGACTGAAATATTAATATTTGCTGTGGTTTGAACACCCCTGTAATTGTTTTAAATATATATATCATAAAGGTCACTTGGAGCAAAGGGTTCAATTGGTTAATTTGATTTAAAAGGCCAAGAATCAAATGGAGGTGACAAACTTCATCGGCCTCACATTAACGAGATATGTTACATATTGTAAAACTCTGAACTGTTTTATCTGAGAGCCACGGATAAGCGTTACTGACAAACACGCATGCGCAATGTATGCTGCTATGGTAACGGAGTCCGCTTGGGACAAAGGCGGAAGCAATAGCGTGCCCATCAAGTTGATTCAATTATGATTTTACTTAACAAAAACATAAAGTAGTGTAGCTGCAATGACGTGTTTGGTGTTTATTTGAGAAGATTTAATGAAGAAGGCATGAAAGCTCGCTTCAAGGTAACTTTCCACTTGGTGTGTTAGCATTGTTGTTAGGAAGACGTTACTGTACAGACACACTTTGTTTATTTAATTATACATCCGTAACGTAGACGCCAGAATCGACAATGTGATGTCCGATGAATTATTTGCTATTGATTTTGATCAAATCGGTTGATCGCGCAGTGCTGCAGTGTCAGGTTGATTATGGCCAAGGGATTTAGCTAGTTAATCCGCCATTTAACTGTCACACCAACGCTGAGGCGCGTAGATACAACTCTTTTGCACCAGGGTCAGAGCAATGCAGTTGTCTTTCGCCCCCCAAGTGTCAGACTGAATACCAGAGAAGTTACAGGTCCAGAAGTGCCTCGCCCCAGCGCTCTGCCGCGTCTGCTGGCCTTCGTTCTGTGCACATGGGTAAGAAGCCACAGATACACGAATCTATCCGTAAATAACTTTTCATCTCACTATAATTCTTCCCATGCCTTGCACTGGCACTTTCTCACCGAATCAATGTTGTAATTATTGATTTAATGTCATTTAATTGAATAAAAACGCTGTACTTACATAGGCATCAGTAGAGAACCGTGTCTCCAAAGACGAAAGAAGTTCACCCCCCATCATCCCCCTCGGCCCGGCTCACCACAGAAACCTTTAAATGAGTCTGTGAGTGATGCACAACCAATCATGGCTCCAGTTGGTAAAAGCAAAGTCTATTCTTACAAGTCTTACACCTTACCATACTCTCGAAACCTTTACAAACATCTAGTAACTAAGAACTTTCCCCCCCTCCTCCCAAAACAGCCCCTCCACCAACTGAATCTGAACGTCCACCTGGACCACCACAGCCTTCAGGACAACCATCAAAAACAAATATGGACCCTAAGAAGCCCGGTACGATCGAAGTCTTGCCATCGGTCATTTAGTACATTTTATTGTTAAGTTTCTATTGATAGTTTTCATATTGATTAGAAACAAGTGAACCGTTTGCTATGAAGTCCCAAGAGCATGGCAGCGATTTGCCAGCGCGCGGAAATCCACAGGAGTCCTCAACTAATGTGAGGCACTTGGCATTTTGTTACATACTTTTTTTTTTTAAAGAATTAAATCAAATCAGTTTGGTTCATAAATGTATGCATCCTTTTGCTTAAGCATGCACTACGTAGAAAAGCTGGACTCAGGGTAACGCGACAAAGATCTGGGCTGCATAAAACTGAGTATAACAGACAGTTTGCCCCAAAGATGGCACCAGCAGCTCCCTCACCCACACTGGCAGCACATGAGGTCAGAGGTCATGTTTTTAAAGTTGCCTTTACTGTTATTTTATTGCATCCCTGTAAACAGTGTGTGACCCCTTTGCCCCAGCAGGCTCTCTTCTCCAGCCACAGCATTGTCCCACCCTTTAAGAAGCACCCTCTTTCCTTGGAAACAGAGTACCAGCGTAGCTTTCAGGGTCTGGCCCCACCCACAAGCCCCCGACTTCGGAGAAACCAGGAGCGTGAACAAACGGCCTTGTTCCACACACACGTGGTTAGTGCGCACGACGCATTTGAATGCAACATGGAACGAGCTACGATTTATGACCCACAGTATCACAATTATTCAGCCACGAATTTATGTGTGCTTATCATATAGCGACAAAAGAGGAAAAATAAAAACATGACCAAGAAGAAACCGCGTCTGAAAAGGGAATTGCCAGGCCCAGAAACCCAGGTCCACAGACAACAGTCATCTCCAGAAGAAAGCCCCCCGGAGCGTGTCCTCTCACACTTAAAGACGCACAGGTGTGTTCTTGGGGAAACGTCCTATGATTATTGAAATGTGTTTCAACTCAAAAGCGTTCTTCTTCAGGGGGCTAACAGAATATGAATCCAGTTTTCGTTGCCCAGAAAGGCGAATCCCAGAAGAAATTGACGCTACAACAAGCCACACTTCACAGGTCAGTTCTTGGCTGTGTAATTATCATGCCGCGTTTAATAAGGCAGTGAACGGAACATTTCAACCGTGCACTCTGTAGGTGGACGTGCGCACACATACTAGATACAAATAAAAAAGAAATACTTCAAAAATGTGATAAATAAATGTATTAGCTGACTGCTGTCAAAAGTGTTGGTGGTCTATGTACTCACACCACATACTGCGTATTACAAATGGAAACCAAAAACCACAAAGCTTCATTTCAGAGAAGTTTACTTGCTTTAGTCACAGCACAGTCACAGGTAGGTTCCTGTCCATGGAAATTTTAATGACACTCTTTCTTTTAAGTTTATCATGTTTTCCATAATATTTTTCATCCGAAAAATTATCATAAATATAGAATAGTATACAATAAAATGCATATTGTCTGTGAAATATTATTCTCTCAAAAAATAGTTGTTGCTAAAGGAAATTGGTTTAATGTATAATAACAATGATAATAATAATATATTATATTTATTTATTTGTATTTTTTTCCAGAAAGCTATATTCATATATATATATATATATATATATATATATATAATATTTAACTTTAATAGTATATATATGAATATAGCTTTCTGGAAAAAAATACAAATAATAGTTTATAGTATAGTTATAGTTATAGTTATAGTTATATATATATGTTATATATATATTATATATATGTTATATATATGTTATATATATGTTATATATATAAGCTATATATATGCTCTCAAAGCTACACATATATGTAGCTATATATATCTATATCTATATATATATATCTATATATATCTATATATCTATAGTTATATAGTTATATATATGTTATATATATAATATATATGTTATATATTATATATATGTTATATATATATAAGCTATATATATATGCTCTCAAAGCTACATATATATATGTAGCTATCTATATATATATATATATATATATATATATATAATATATATATATATAAACAATACAAAAAAGGATGATCTATATATCACATATCAAAATGTATGTCAACATATTTATCTCACAGATATTACTTTAACCCTAAAAACATCTTATATAATGTGCTGTACTGTATGCTGTGGTCAGATTTACAGCTTTTGTTTTGGTTTTTGGTTCTGGTTCAAATAGTTCCTTTGAAAGCACTGCAGGATCTTCCATGTTTTAGGTGGATGCAACGGATTTATCAGAATTGGTTTCAACAACAGCATCAAACAAGCCAGAGATTTCATGATACTAATTTGCCACAGATGATCCACTCTCCATGTGTAAATAAAGAAAGTAAATGTTTGGACCTTGTGATTGTTCAGATTAAGGAGCTGAGGGAACAGGCCCTGTCATACCGACGCAGAGCTTGGGGAACCAATTTCTCCAGGGACCATCTGAGCCAACTTCTCTCTGAATACAATGCATTATGGGAGCCCACAGAAACCACTGAGTCAACGATCGAGGGGCCACTGTCCACACGTCTGGACCTGTGTCAGGTCAGCTCTGCCGGTCCAGGCAGTAGCAGGAGCCCCTGTCTGGAGGCACTGGACTTGGCCAGGTGAGACTGCCAACTTCATGCTTCAAATCAAATCTAATTCTAATCCAATGCTGCAATTCTTCTTTGTGTTTCTCTTTTTCCCTCTTGTAGATCCACCCACAAAGATTCAGCTGTAGATTTAAAAGATGAAGTAATTAATCAAACAAACAAAACAAACGGAACCACGCCTCAAAGCACTCACAGCCTTGTGGTGGAAGATATTTCACAAGAACAGGACAACTCTGATGGGGAGTGAGTTTGGCCTTCAAGCTTATAGCATACATTTGGCAGAACCGAGCTATTTGTCATTTAAGGCTGATCATCAACTGTCTTTTTATTGAATAGAATAATAGAGAATATAGAATTGTTTAACCAACATTTTCAATGTGTTATTAACTGTCAATTCATAGAGAGGAAGGAAGATTACCAACTCCAGAACTTAAGCTGCTCCCCATCCAGAGGACTCACCATGACCTCACCACACCTGTCACAGGTAATCACAGCGTTTAGAGTGTGGAAGCTTGTTTGAGTACTTATTCATGAGTAATAGTATTCTGTGTTGTAGTATAATACTGTATGCATGACCTTTCTGACCACCAGGAGGTGCTATATTAGTGGGAAAGATGAAGGGCACTGATGAAGTCATTCAGAGACCTGGCACAGCAAACTCAAATGCAGCACACATCAAAGTAAACCCAAGAGAAGCTTGGGCTGCAGCAGACACCACGCAGCAGCACAAACTGGCCCTTAAATCCGCCCCTAAACCGGCCACACCCAGGAACACCCCTCCCCTGTTGGCTGCTCTGCCCCCCACTCTCCCCCTGCATTGCATCCAGGGACCCTTACGACATGCCAACTTTCAGCATAACGGTGCGGCTTTCTTTTTTGGTAGCTGCTCATAAACGTAATGTTTAGATATTTCTACCATGATTTTCTTGGTCATTAATTAACATTTGTTTCACACAACTATTAGTGCAGTACAGCGTTACAGTGGCTTGCAAGAGTATTCATACCCCGGGAACTTTTCCACATTTTGTCACATCAGGACCACAAATAAATTCTATTGCCATTCTTTGTGTGAAAGAGCAACACAAAGTGGCCCACAATTGTGAAGTGGAAGAAAAATGAAACTGAAGAGTGCAGCGTGCAAAAGTATTCAGCCTCTTTTCCATGAGTGCATCATTGCTGAATGATTGAACGTTGATCTAATGATTAAACAGAGTCAACCTGTGTGTAATCTAATCTCAGTGTAAATGCAGCTGTTCTGTGAAGGAAACAGAAGTTTGTGAAGAGAATGTTGAGCAGCAAACAGCATCATGAAGTCCAAGGAACACACCAGACAGGTCATGTTGTGGAGAAGATTAAAGCAGGGTTAAGTTATAAAAAGATTTTCCAAGTTCTGAACATCTCATGGAGCGCTGTCCAATCTATCATCCGGAAATGGAAAAAGTGTGGCACAACTACAAACCTACAAGACATGGCCGTCCACCAAAACTTACAGGCCGAACAAAGAACACTGAACAGAGATGCAGCCAAGAGGCCCATGTTAACTATGGAAGGGCTGCAGAGATCCACAGCTCAGGTGGACAGGGAATCTGTCCACAGGACAACTATTAGTCACAAATCTGGCCTTTATGGAAGAGCAGCAAGAAGAAACAGCCATAAGAAGTCCCGTATGCAGTTTTCCAGAAGCCATGTGGGGGACCCAGTAGACACGCCACGTGTTCTGGTCTGATCAGACCAAAGCAGAACGCCATGTGTTGTCTCATGACTCAGAACACACCATCTCACTGTCAAACATGGCAGCATCATGCTGTGGGGCTGCTTTTCTGCAGCAGGGACAGGGAAACTGCTCAGATTGAGATGGGAAGATGAATGGAGCTAAATACAGGGCAATCCTGGAAGAAAACCTGTTGGCGTCTGCAAAAGTCTTGAGACTGGGGTGGAAGTTCAACTTCAGCAGGACAACGCCCTTAAATATAAAGCCAAAGCTACAATACAATGGTTTAAAACAAAACATATTCATGTGTCAGAATGGCACCCCACTCAAAGTCCAGACATAAATCCAATCAAGAATCTGTGGAAAGATCTGAAAATTGCTGTTCACAAATGCTCTCCATCAATTTTGATTGAGCTTGAGCTATTTTGCAAAGAAGAATGGGCAAAAATGTCAATCTGTAGGTGTAAAAAGCCGGTAGAGACATATCCCAAAAGAACTTTCAGCTGTAAGTGCAGAGAAAGGCAGTTCCATACAATTTTGACTAAAGGGGGGCCTGAAAACATTTGCACGCTGCACATTTCAGTTTTATTTAGAAAAATATAGACATTTTGTATATTTTCCTTCCACTTCACTGTTGTGTGCCGCTCTGTGTTGCTCTTTTACAAAAAAAACGCTAATATAATTTATTTAAGTGTAAGTTTAAGTATTTACGTGACAAAATGTGGAAAAGTTCCAGGGTATGAATACTGTGCCTTTTCTGTCCACAGGGGAGTTGGAGGACCTGAGAGTCAATGAGAGGACGTGTGCCACAGCCTCCGGTGGTTCAGATGAAGGTTTGTAACACCATCAAACGTAAAAGACCGAGATTTGTAACACATTCATGAATTTGACCTGAAACATTTGCAATTTACTCTCTCCAGATGACCGTCTATCAGTGATGTCATGGCGGTCTGCAGCGTCGTGTTCAATGGCGTCTGCCGTTCTGGAGCGCGCTCAGAAGAGGCGAGACCACTTCTGGGGGAAAAGTTGACAACTCTAATTTGCATCCCAGCAACCTGTTTTTATGTAGCAACAATGACCCAGAATAATGTCTCTAATAGATGTGATTGTTTAAAATGAATGAACCATATTATATTTTATTATGGGGTGTGCTGTTGTGAAGATGTTTCTATAGAATTAGGATGGTTTTGTTCAGTAATGAGTGAAAGTATTGTACTTTAAATCAGTCATCACGTTTGATCAGTCACCAGACCTCATTATTTTCACTGACAAATGTCTCAAGATGTGGCTAACCACAAACAGAAAATGTGATGTGTATTTTTGCAACCCAAGCCGCCCCCAACGTTTGTAATCATTTTTGACAAGATTTGGCTGCATGTCTCCATGGAGATGTTATTGATTTTCCTGGAATGTTCCACAATGTGGAAGCTTCCTGTATTTCACTAAAGGTGTTTTTATTTCTCAAAAAATAAAAAAATAAATAGTTGGGAAAACTTTCTTGCTGTGCACGGAGTCGTCACTCGAGATATAACTAAATGTAATGCCACAGTATAATATTTGAGTGGAGACCATGGAGACCAGCCTGGTGGACCTTCCACCAGAAAAGTTACGTAGTGCACTTTTAATATTTTCTTAATTTTCCCAATATGTTTTTATAATGAAAGTACTGAAACAATTGCACATTAATGGAGCACTTTGTAACTTTTCTTGTGGCGGGAACACCACCTGCTTCATTCCATGGAGATGTTATTAAACCTCTCTATTTAGACAAGCAAGTTGTTACAGGTCAGGTCTGTGGAGAGGCGAGCCCGCTCACAGTAAGAAATATGTTTTTCAAAGTAATTTTGTGCAATAAAATACATGGAATTGAATGACTGCAATATATAAGTGGGATGTTCCACACAATATCTATGGAGACCACCAAGTGGCTGAACCCTCTCCAGAAAGGTTACATCGTCTCAGATGCTTTTAGCAAATTGAATGCAAAGATTAGAAATGGACATCAACGTGACCATATAAATCATGTCACATTAAAATATGACATTTCTACCTCCATCGGCACTCAAAATGATAATATGACGAATTAACAAGCCCTTGTGCTGCCCCAAATTTACCTGGATTAAGATTATCAAAAAGTTTTATGAATCTATCACCCAAAACCATATCACGGCAAAAACTGTCTGTTTGATCAGTGCAGATTATTACATCACATTGGTAATCCACGCTGACGCAATGACATACCTTTTTTTTTTACAAATGGAAAACTACGTACATTTTTCACACCGTCAAAATACTGTTGTTTCCCCGTAGTGACATCACACCACAGTGAACAAATAAGAGTCAGCAAACACACTGTGTGAACAAAGCTGGCCCTACTCATTGTAAATTCCCCATTGTCGTAAAAAATCATTCAAAAGACAAAGAAGGAAGAGGCGCATCCCTGAGCACAGTCGCAGTTAATTAGATTTGATATCACAAAACAATTCATTTTATGTCACAAAACATAGTGCATTTACAGAATTCCATGGCAGGTTTATGAATCAGACATTGTTTTATTTAATTTGAAATGAAATCATAAGAGGAAAAGGGAAGCTTTAAATGCTTTATATGCATTGAAATAGTGCCATTAACACTAGTTATGGAATGTACATTTTTTATATGCTGTACCATAAAAGAATGAAAATGATATAGTACTTTTTTAACATGACGCGCAGTGTATGCACGTGCACTTTCTTTCAGCCACAATTACAATTATCGTTGTGTTTTCTTATTAAACACAAATCATTTTACTTATAAGAGTTTGACCCATTTCTAAATTATATTTGGAAAATTCATTCTCTCTTCTTTTTAAATAATTTAATTAAACCTTTCTTTTACTAAAACAGTGGATGAGTTTCACTTGTATACCACTGTCTTATAAGAAGAAAAGGGAAATCATCTCTAAATGTAACAAATTGATAAATTGCAGTAATGATATAAATTAGATTTGTTAACCTTGTTACGAGCGATATCTTTGTGTTACAGCTGCATAATCTCTGCGAATGATGCCATCTTACAAACCTTCAAGAGTGCAGCTGTGATTAACTTTGTAGATAATGGTGACACTCTCACACGTCTGTCTCAAAGGGCTTTATAACCCACACCAGTCTCTGAATACAATATGACACAGTGCCACCTGATCTTCCTCACTCTGGAGCTGATGGAAAATGCAGGGTAGCTTCCCGAAAAAACTTCAAAGTTGTGGGTGTTGCATAATATGAGGGTGGCACTGGCAAGTCAAGCAGACAAGATTTCCCAAGGATTTATTCTCATTACTCACTTTTTTTCAGCCTCGCAGAGGGAATATCACTTGCAGCTCTCTTGTTGGTTTTATGTTACATTTAGGATTATGACTTTGTAGAGTCTAGATTATGTAATACATCAAACATTTTTGTATTACATACTTACATCTGTAACTGTGCATTTTTAGCTTTGGTAACCTTGACTATCTATATGCGTTATAAACTTCAAGACTCACAGTTTCTATTGGAAAAAAATAAATACACATACAAATACATGCAGAATGAATATTTGTTATAACTGCAAAACCATGAGCAAGCACGTAAATACAGCAGTGATTAAAGTTGCTTCAATGCCGTTTGAGACCATGTATCTGCGCTTGGAGGTTGCATAACACAACCTTTTGCTGGTTACATTGATAGACAAAATTAATTGTCGTCATTGCTCTCATAAATGAATGTGTAAACCTACTCCTCTTTCCTCTTTCATCTTGGGGAAGTTAGTTTAACTTCCCGTTGGCAAGTCCCAAAGGAGTCGCCGCGCACTCACCCACGACGAGGAAATTATATTGTCGCCGCACAATTAAATTAAAAAGCTGCTCTTTTAGTGTGGAAAAAAGTCATCCCTGGAGTGGACGGTACAATATAACAATTAATTTCCTCTTTGTGTAAGTGACAGTAAACAGAATTGCAAAGACAGCACTGACCTCTGTACGTGTGTGTGTGTGTGTGTGTGTGTTTATGTGTGCGTGAATGAAGGATGTGGGGGTTTTTTCAGTCGGTTACCTGGCCTATATTCATCCGAGGGGGCGGAGGACTGATGAATATAAGACACGGACTGGGAGCTGACTGCACAACAGCATCCAGCAAACAGGTGAGCTTCCAACAGAGCCATAAAGCTGTAGCTACACCTAACCTTGACTGCATCACTCATTTTGCAACTTTATCTTTCAGGAGAACACGCTCTTAAACAAACAAGAACTATCGTCATCCGGACCTCACCATGCAGTGCCTCTCAGCAGCTCTCAAGTCCGTCCTTCGTCCCGCGGCCTCCGTGCTTTTGCCCATTCTTCTGATCGGCTGGATCGCATGCGCCGTGGCAACTCCGGTGGACCGCTCCTTCAGCCAGCCACTGAGGAATCCAGAGACCTACGACGCAGTAAACAAAGTGTCGCACCATGTAAGTTTGCTCTTTGTGCAACAGCGTTTTAGATGTAGGTTTTGCATCTACGCCGCTCAAGTTGTGTTGTATTATTTATTATTTAGCCACTAACCCACAAGGCTCTTCATAAAATCTGCGTCGCTCCCATTTCTGTGCAAAAGTGCATGCAATCAAGGCAGTAAATACTTCATCTAACTCTTTCTAAAAATGTCCTCATCTGTGCAGGCTCAAGAAACAAGTGTTGATGACACCAGTTCAAGATTAATTCCCAAGGTGGACCTGGAACAGGTAAGAATCTTTTGATCATTTCAAATATCAAATTACATCTCCTTTACATAAGTCAAATTAATAAGTTGTTATTTTGTTCTGTGCAGGATCACGTGAAGATCTGCTGTCTCCATGCAAACATCCTGGACTTCTACCTTCGCAACATCCTCCCTCACCATGACAACAAGCATCCCGACATGCACCGGGTGAGGATCGATTTAAGCCGAGTCAGCAAGGACCTCAAGACCCATGGCTGTGTAAGTATCTGCATAAACATGTGGGAAACACGGATAGTTGTGTTTTAGCTGTGGTTACATTTCTTTCATGTAGTTTTTGGTCACCGAAAGTAAGATAAGAAAAGACAAATCTAACTTTGAGTTTCGCTCTGCAGAATGTGACTCACTATCATGACCATCAACATGCTGTGGAGTTTCGGAAGAAGCTTGCTGAGGTGAATATTTTGGACCCATTTTCTTTTCATTCACACTTTGAACTGATAACATTTTTTGAATACATTAATATCTTAATCTGACACATTTTACAACATAAATTATCTGAGCGTGCATACTTGCATGATAGTTCAATTCAATAGCTTTTGACATGAAGTTGAAATAAATCTTCCTAAACCTCCAGGCCTTTTGGCATGAGGGTTCCTAAATGCCCATCCACAGCATCTTCTGATCATTGGTGTTTGTGTTTCAGATGGGACAGGAGCAAGGCATTAACAAAGCAGTGGGAGAAATCAACATCCTGTTCTCATATCTGCAAGATTTCTGCGTCCAGCCCAAAAACCAGACCGCTGCACAATAACCTCTCCAAATTCTGACCACACAACAATTTGTTTTTATTTATTATATTTATCTATGTTCATATGAACCACTTTTATACTGTTATTTATTTGTAAGCTCTTTATAATCTATTTAAACAGATCTATTTATTGATCCGTAATAATGCTCGAGCATTCGGGTGTTGACCATGTAGCCATGTTATGGCTTATGAAACAGTATTTAAAATGTAATGTTAGACAGTGCAAAAAAGCCACTGGTTGGTGGTTGTTACTAAATAAAGTTTTTATACCATTCTTTGTGATACCTAATTATTCACTAAATATTGGATGCAAAAGTGTTCATTAAAGCCTGAAGTAGAAATATTGTTTTAACATTACTGATTGTGTCTAGAAGTGTTCCATTTGAGCAACACATCTATCTTAAGCTTTATTATTTTAGGTTAAACTTTATTGTCCCCAGAAGGAAATTTGCACAACCCCAATAAAGTTCTTGTGCAGGTAAAATGACATGAATACATAGCACCTGCCCAGTAAGAATAAATACAAGAATGAGAATCAAGAATAATCCATTAAAAATGTGTCTGACATTTATCAGAGAGTACTTTGTCTATATTTAGCCTCAGAGTTTTCCGAAAAGGTTGAGGTCCAGTTCTGACCATAGGTTAACAATGTGCTCTGAAGACCTCTGGACCACATCTTAAATCCGACTGCACTACACCTTTGACCTTCTTAAAACATCAGTTTTCTTCCGCTTTTCCGTCGCCGAGTCACGGAGGCAGCGCTTGTGAAAGGGGCTGATCTTGAAAACTGGTGCAGAAATGAACAAAACCAAGTAGATGGGACCTATTGACCCACTTTCACTGAGTAGGCCGGGAGTAAACCTTTAGCACAAAGATGAGTGTGTGGGACATAAATATCAATCATACATTTACTCCAGTATTACTCTTAAAGAAAGTGCACTTCCTGTTATCAGAGACCACATTTTTACTCCTACTTCAGTAATGTGTAGTTTGAAGAATAAGTTAATGTTACTCTTCTCAGGGTGTGTTTATGGTGATAAAGCCTTATGTTGGCTGATTAAAGCTGTCAGTGACTTAAACATTTTAGTTTCTTGTTTTTGATTCACTTTGTGTTCTTAGAAATAGGCCCGGCAGGAATGTGCACACAATATAATGTTTAATCTATCTGATAACATTTTTGACAATACTTGATGATTTGAAAGGAGACATGAGCTTTAATAATGTTGTTCCATCATCATGAACTTTCTCAGTTATAGTTTGTTTGATTCATGTATGTTTGAGTAATCCTGAGTTGTCATGCATACGAGGTTTGAGTGCTCCAAGAATTCCTGTTTTCACCTACCCCCTAACTGTACTTACTTGAGATTATTTTATAAAAAAAAAAAAAAAAAAAAGTGTCCCCGCGACACACAGAGGCTTGGGGTCTGCAGGGGGGCAAAAGGGTGCATTGCAACCTCATTTAAAATGTTGCCCAAAACAACATATATTCAATCCAAAGGGCATGGATTAGGAAACAATTTAAAATGACTAAAAAATAGGCATTACTATGTACACAAGAGTTACATTGTAATGCCATTCCATATCTATTCCATTCAATTCAATTCAATTTATTTTTGTAAAAATACTAAAAAAAAACAACAACCTATAAATTCTATAAATTCCGTAACACCAACCAACCCTTATTTAGTGTTTTATTTCCCTCTGAAATCAGGCAATTCCAAGAAGACTTCACCTGAGTGGCACCTTCACTGTATTTGTTTGCCTGTGTTGTGTGGCATTCATTGTCGTTGTTTGTTGTCATCTTTTCATGGTATAAATTTAAATGTAAGCCTAGTTTGCTCTTTGAGTCAGTAAAAACGTCCCACTACCAGCCTGCCTGAGATAGATAATGGCGATGGGGGCCAGTAAAATGACAATTGTTTATGGTAGATGTTTGTCATGTCACCATGGATTCAAATGCCTGGTCACTAATTGAAAATATATCGGCTTCAATTTGAATTTTTCCACAATTTTCCTTAGAGATCTTTCAAAAGAAAATAAACTGTAGGTGGGAAACTGCCCCCATCTGGGTATATGATAAGGCTGCATCTAACGAGTATTTTACTAATCGATCAATATAGCAATTATTCTTTTGATTCATTGTTTTGGTTTATTTGTAGGGGACAGTGCATATTCATGAACATATATGGTACATATGCTGTAAACGGGATTAGGTTAGTTTCCATCTGTTGTCTCACATTCACTCTCACAAACTCTTTCATACACCTAATTGATTAGTATTTAGATAGCAAAAGACCGATGAAGTTGAGCTTAAAATGAAGCTTAAAATGAAGCTCAAGTGATGCAGCTTCAGCCAAAAACTGATTTTTGTTTTGCTTTTGGAAAATCAACGTAGCCTGACCCATAAAACCTCTTCTTTCTACTCATGGCATGTTTTAGAGTCTGAGTTCAGTCCAGATCATCGCAATAATCGGTTGCAATTAATTGATTAACTTGTCTCAGCCCTCATATATGTCACATTCTGGACAATAAAGTACAGCACCCATTAAACCACCATTAACAAATTCTAAACGTTCCCTGCACAAACATCCAAGTTTTCGCGTACGCTCCCTGGTGGCAGGAAAAGGAAGTTTATGTATTCACGCGTCAGCTGGCGCTCGCTTTTGTGTGCGGGCGTAATGCGCATTGTTCAGGATTAGAGTAACATGATTACAACGTATTCTAAACCGAGCAGCAGGTTTGACTGGAGAAATCACACATTCCGTCTCTATTTTTAGCCTATGTCGTCAGGCCGGGGATTTTCCAGCTTTAGCTCACAGGTAACACTGTCCGACCAGGAAGCGAGCACCTGTTTTACTCCCTTCTCTTTCTTTTTTGCAAAAGGCTCTTATATTGCAGCTTGTGTGTCGTAAAATCATATTTATCTCGAAACTGTTAGTTTCCTTGTGGTACCTTCAATTCAAGCGAGACTAAACTTGCATGTAAAAAAACACAACCTTTTTTATTCTTAAAAATGGGAGTGCATGAACGGGCCCTTGCAGTAAAAATCTGGTGCTCCTCAAGGACAAATGGAAATATTAAAATGCCATAATAATAATAATAATAATAATAATAATAATAATAATAATAATAATAATAATAATAATAATAATAATAATAACAATAACAACAACAACAACAACAACAATAATAATAACATTAATAACAATAATAATAATAATAATGCCATTGTGTACTGTACTTGTGAAATGTCTGATTATATCTGATTATACATTTAAAAGTCCTTTATCAGCAGTAGAATACTTTGAAAATGTATTTAGTTACAAAATACTGAATACCTGTATTAAAATCTAATCTGTTTTTATTATTATACTGTGCATAATCTGTTTCTGTAACATTTGTTGCAACAGTGGAATTTCCCCATTGTGGGACAAATAAAGGTGATCTTATCTTATCTTAAAATGTATTTTTTAATGTATTCTGTCACTTGAGCCAATCAGAGTACTTAACACTTACTTTAAGTTGCAAAAGTGTGAAAAAAGGATGCCTTTTCTTTTTATTTCACCGTTTGTTACGAGATGAGAGAACATTTATCACTAATTAGAGAAAAAACATTTAGTATGTATTTGTGAGAGTGGGTCTGAAAACACAATAAACTACTGTACTTGAAATGATACAGATTGATTTAGTTACTTTCCACCCCTGTTTATTAATAAATGGGATCCCAGTGCGTTTTGACCTATAAAAGCCTTCTTCAGGGCGCACACATTTTGGCAAACAGACATTTTAGGGAGACATTTTAGACATTTTAAAAACCATTTAATTGCCAGGGCTTAATGAAGAGCTGGAGTTATTCGGTCCATGTTTCTGAAACACATTTCTACTGGGATCCAAGTGCATTTATGTTGGTTTGTACAGAACATCTGGGAAGTATTCACAGCGTTTAACATTTTCCACATTTTGTTATGTTTCAGCCTTAATCCAAAATGTATTAAATTCAATATTCGCCTCAAAATTCTACAAACAATACCCCATAATGACAACGTGAAAGAAGGTTGTTAGAATTCTTTGCAAATGTATTTTTTTTAAAAAAGCACATGTATATAAGTATTACCATGACACTCAAAATTTAGCTCAGGTACATTGTAGATGTATAATCATTGTTGATGTATAATCATCCTTGAGATGCTTCTGCAACTTGATTGGAGTCCAAACCAAGCCATGAAGTCCAAGGAAGTGTCTGTAGACCTCCAAGACAGGATTGTAAGGCACAGATCTGGAGAAGGGCACAAAAAAGGTTCCAATGAGCACAGTGGCCTGCATCATTCGTGAATGGAAAAAAAAATCACAGTGACTTTTCCTAGACCTGGTCGTCCGGCCACTCGAGGGTCTTAGTCAAGGAGGTCACCAAGAACCCGATGGTCACTGACAGATCTTCAGCGTGTCTCTGTGGAGAGAGGAGAACCTTGCAGAAGAAAAAACATCTCTTCAGCACTCCACCAATCAGGCCTGTGTGGTAGAGGGGCCGGATGGAAGACACTCCTTAGAATAAGGCCCAGCTGTTATGGAAAAATATCATGCCACTCTTGTGTTTCAAAATTTCAATGTCCAGATACTAAATGCCCACTGCTCATTATCATATCACAGGATGTGCTGAGATGAACATTATGTATTTAGGACAAAGAACAACTAATCTTTTATGAAGCTAATCTGTCAAGGCCTTGACCCCATTTACTGGCGCCAACTGGTTTCTTTACAGTAGATGTGGTGTTCATGCCACCTGGTTTGGTATGAAATGTATGTTTCTGGTTTTGACTTCACTTAAGGACAGACGGTACTCCTGGAGGGACAGATTTGTTTTTACTTGTGTGCTTTTGTAAACTAAATAAATCATTATAATTGGACAAACGAGAACTCTGCTCAAGTTTTCCTTTTTAATTCTTTAAGTCTTTCTATAGAAAATCCACAACGCCATGCCAAAGTGCCCAATATTCTCAGGGAGAGGCTGAGTGCTGGAGAAAATGTGGTTGTCAGGAGGCTAACTATTATCACGTGTTTTGGGATGATTCTGTATCACATAAATATTGGACGAAAATTAAGGCGGCACTGCAGACGGTTTTTGACCCCGCCATCCCATTCACTTTCAGAACTACGTGCCCTTGCCATGGACAATATAGATGGATACCTTTGGAACATACTTTTGGCAGCCGGGAAAAACGCCATCACAAACAAATGGATGACACAAACCGCACCAGCGACTGAGGACTGACATACGGACCGTGGAAAAAAATCACACGTGGAACTCAAACTGGAAACGGAATTTAAAAGAATCTGGACTAAACTGCTACTGAAAAGCTGACCTCTGACCCACAGGTTGGCGGTACGACACTTAACCCGCCTCGCCCCCGGTGTCTGCGGACAACTGGTGTGTGAATGTGTGTGTATGGGTGACTGGTTCTTTGATGTGAAGCGCTTTGAGTAGCTTGAAGGTAGAAAAGCGCTGTATAAATGTGACCATTGATCTGAAAATGACTGTGAACCGACGCTCACCAACCAGCAAGTGCTTGTTTTCACTTCAAACAACCTTCTTTCATGTTATTATGAGGTATTGTGTATAACATTTTGAGGCAAATAAGGAATTAAATGTATTTCTTAATAAGGCTGTAACATGACAACATTTGGAAAAAGTGAAAAAGCTGTGAATACTTCCTGGATGCATTGTATTTGCCGATGCATGGCCTTAATTGTCCGCTCATTGTTGTGTGCACTGTGAATGGTTTTCTTTTGTGAAGAGTGCCACATTGTGTTGTAGACTCACAAGGGAGCATGTCTCAATAGTTGCATGCTGTTTTTGACATGGATTTAGCCTGCACTACACATTTATCATATGTGTTATCCAAGTGTCTGTTTTTCTAGTGTTGTGTTCTTCTCACATGATTTCCTCTAATAAAAACAACTGTTGTCTGTGTGTGTGAGAGTGTGTGAGACCTCTATAATGCAAAAGGAGTTGGCGTCCCGTTTACTAATAAAGGACTTTTAAATAAATAATCGGAACGCCTCGGACAAACTTTCCCTTGGACAACATTTCACACGAATACAACAAGAGGCTTTTCTTCCGGCATTTTAACTTTTTATGCTTATTTCTTTACACTTGACTGTTCAGCATGAAAGATCTTTGGACGCTAACACAGGAAGAGCATGCAAACTTGCCCAGGGATTGTCTTCATTATTTTTACCCAGAAATCCAGGAGTGTCTTCCAGTCTACCACAACACACATGCTCAACGCACGGTGTACAAACAAAATACAACTTGGGCTTCCATGGTTGTATCATCCCTGCAAACGAGTTGAAAGATGATTTGGAAAACAAAATAAAGTAGGCCTATGTTTGTTGGGATTTATCCAATTGTCTAGACCGACATCTGTGTCAATTAATGAAGGAACATCATCAAAATTCAGATTTACGTAGCCACAAAGCTGATCTGAGCAGTTTCTCTGACCTGATTACAGCTTTATCTTCCAGGAACAAGGCATGATTTTAGGTGGCACTAAGGCAATCTGCTGACAGTCCAATTGAATCTGGGTCAAACAAGACTCTTCGAAACCTGCACCCCAGAAACCTACCTGCCCTGTCACCATTTCCTCCATCTGCATTGTCTCAACCACAACCTAGTTTAATCTTGCCACACATCTGTACACCAAAAGCTCTTTAGATCTTATCAAAGATGACATCACCTTTGGCTTAGATGGTTTGACAAATCACGGCCAGAGATGAAGTGAGAAAAGTAGGAGCCGACCAAAAAGACAAATGGATGTGATTAGTTTTGTAAAATAGTAGTTTTTGGGGGAGACGAGGTCAATTGCTGACTAAATGTTCTGATAATTAATATAGCATCCGGAGCCTTTTATACAGCGTTAGTTTTGCTTTTGTAATTCATCCTTTTAATGCAGAAAAGTGAAAGCACAATATAAGAAACAAACATCACTGATCATGATTCTCTTATCTGGTTTTAATCCATCTTTTTAGTGTGTGTTTGTAGTGTTTTTAGTGTGTGTGTGTGTGTGTGTGTGTGTGTATATATATATATATATATTAGTTATACAATTTAATTTCATTACAGTCATCTTAAAGGGGCAAAATATAACTTTTCTGGTAGAGGATACATCACTTGCTTTTCTCCATGGATATTGTATGTTATTGCTTTGCCTGCAATGTTCCACAGTTTGGCATTATACGGATGGACACAAACAAGCAGGCGACACCCCCAGGCCGAGTTACAGTTCAGATCAGTGGAGAGCCAGTGAGAATGCGTGTCGTCGGGATTTTTTTGACCAATAAGAACAGGTGTAATAAATGCAAGAGGTATACAAGTTTAATGCCATACTGTGTGACATTCGAGTCAAAGCAATATCATCTTCATCGCGACAAGTAGGTGACGTGCCATCTGCCTGAAACAATATACACCTTATGATTAGAAAAATACTGCCATTGCGCGGCATAATTCACTAAATTGTAAAAGGATGAAAAAAAGAGACGGATAAATCGATGAAAGTACACATAGCTACGGCCAACGGGACTGTGCAGGAGGCAGGAGCGCACTTCCAACGTAAACGCTGAGTCAGGCACAACGTGAGAAAACCCTGTCAGACACAAAGCAGCAAATACAAAACAGAAGTGTTGACAGAACAGGTGGGAGGAGAGGAGCCCAGGCAGAGGAGGTATAAAGGAGGCAGCAGCAGCAGCAGGATGTCCCGTTACACTCAGACATGGCCCGGACGTCCTTGCTCATCCTGCTGCTCAGCCTCCTCGCCGGTCCGGTTACCATGACGACGGCCCTGGAGCGGAGGGTCAGCTGCCATCGGGAGGTACACCCTGAGCTCGTCCGGGAAGTGTGGGCCCGAACAAGGCAACTGCTGAATGTATTACCGGTAGGACAATCATCAAGCTATTTCAACAATTCAAGAGCAACAGCCGCAACTCACTCTACGTGTAGTCTGCGTCTGTGTCTGTGTGTGTGCGTGTGTGTGTGTGTGTGTGTGTGCGTGTGTCTGTGTCTGTCTGTGTGTGTTGTGAAACAGACTGTGAAATACCGGCCAAGGACTATACCACCCACACAGCAGGACATGACAGTTCCTTTTAACATTTGTAATTCAACATATTTTTCTGTGCATGTGACCTTTAACCTTTACCCAAGTTTTAATGTGTGGCGCACAGGATACCACTCTTATTTCTATTGTATATGTTCACTTTCAGAAAGAAGAGAGGCCTACCAAGGGAGCAAGGCTTCTTCCCAAGTTCTGCACCAAATGTCAAGAGGTCAGTTATACAAGCTAATGTGTGTTTATGTGTGTGTGTGTGTGTGTGTGTGTGTGGCTGGCACGGTGGCGCAGCGATTAACGCTCTCGCTTCACAGCAATACGGTCCCAATCCTGCATCTTTCTGTGTGGAGTTTGCATGTTCTTTCTGTGTCTGCGTAGGTTTCCCCCACCACTATTCAATTCAGTTTATTTTTGTAATGCTGGAAATCACAGCAGCAGTTGCCTCGAAGGGCGACAGTGGAAACAGATTAAACATAGGAATTTAACAATGTCCCAGCATCCTGTGTCCTTGGACAATTTCCCAACGTCCCCTGTCCTTAGACCCTCCTTCTCGGCAAGGAAAAACTACAAAACCTCTTTGGGAGAAAGCAGAAACCTTGAAGAGTTCCACAGTGAAGGAGAGATCTGACTCCCTCGGACGGACAGGCGGACGCGCCTCAATTTACTAACTACATGCACTAAGAACGTGTACAATAGGCTCCTCCCCTCTGGGGCCAGGACTTCCCTGCAAAAGAGATTGCTAATCTCAGTGGGACTCTCCTGGTTAAATAAAGGTCAATAAATAAATAAATAATATGCGTGTGTGTGTGAGTGGGGAAGGAAGAAAGTCTGCGTTTGTCCACATTTCAGTTTAGTCACACAGTCAATCCACAGTCTGTCATCATGCAGACTTGTAAAAACATTCTTTGTAGCGTGAATTTACAAGTAAATATTTGAGCTGTGCATTTCCAACGGAGATTCCAGTGCAGGTTGTCCCCCACAGCGTTGGAGTTTTAGCAGGAAGAAACTCACTTTAATTAGTATCTTGGGTTTCTTATTAACATAACATACAGTCGTTTGTAGTCTGCATGAATAGTAGGGCTAAGAGTAAAGTAAGAAAAACAACATTGATTTCTACACTTGGAAGAAATTAATTGCCTTTTTTAAATGTACCTAAAAAAGCTTATAAAATGTAAAACATTTTTTTTAACATTTCCAAGAGCATTAAAGTCTGATTGTGAAGACTGAATGTGAGGACCAAAGTGAAGAAGTTATGTTTGTGGTGGAGGGTACATGGAATTTGTCTTGAATTTGATGTGTTGACAATTCAATGGATTGTAATGACTCAATACATTAGTAAAGTCCTCTGATTTCCCAGAGGGCCATTGGCTGGTTGGAGATTCGGGAGATGATTGACATTTACCAGCGGTCCGTTTTCAGTCAGGACGAAGTTAAGAAACTGCTGCCTCTTCACCTCCCAGACCTCCTCTATAGACTGCAACACACACTGCACAACTGTGTGAGTATTTGCCATTTGTCATGAGACCTTTGGGTGAAACATGCTCCACTGATCATGCATGAAAACCAACCTCACCCAACCGGAGCGCTCCCATTTCCCATATTTAACGCGTCAATCAAATGATAACAGTTTTTAATCAATAGTCATAAGTCTCTGCAGCTCTAAAAGTATAACAGGTAGAAACGTCAAATAACTTAGATCTGTTTAAAAAAAAAAAGAAGTTTAGTCACTTATAATTTTGAGGGATAGAGAATGGCAGATCACAGTGGGTTCATGTGCTAATAGTCCTATAAAAACAGAACCTGAAGTATGTACGGTATATGTCTTCATTAAAAGAAACAGATATTAAAGGGTCTGGAGTCACTCTGAACCTGAACAGAGGTCAGAATGTGCTCAGCTGAGGGATCTGGAGACAGGACGCTTCCACTCAGTCCCAGAAGAGGAGCCGACATGTGCTCACTGTGACTTAAATTATATTGAAAATCAAATGCAATTTTTGTTTTACTGTCCCATTTGCACAATCAATAGTTTTGTAATTTGTCTTTGTTTGCTATGTCAGATGAAGAGCGGCAGTATGTCTTTCATGTTGGCTATTCAGTCACTATTCATGGGTTTCAACTTCCTGTTTTTTGCTGGGACGACATCACAACATTATACAGATTGAGCTAAAATGCAGCTTTTGTGAATGTGTCTCGTCACTGATGGAAATCATCCGATTATAGATTTGTGAATTTACCTTGTAAATATTTCATGGTAAAACACCCTTGCCCCGATGTGAGAGTATGACATCATCACATTCTTGAATCTGAAAACCAGAATATTTTGAGGACTTATGCCTATTCAAAAGACACAATACTTTGTTTTGATTTGTTAATTGCTATAGCAACAGTGCTAGATTTGATCTAAAACTAAAATGTTTTATGTAATATTGTAAAATCTATCTGCCTATTGTTTGATTTTCTGTGTCTTATAAGCATATGTATAATATAATATAACAGAGCAGAACAAACTAAAAAATAAAAGTTACATCTAAGAAATCCCAAGAGCATCATGCCTCTGACTAACCTCAATGTATTTCATTTCAGGTTCCTAAAGGCAAACCATCAAAATGGTCCAAAATAATCAAGAAAGTGGAAAAAAAAATTAAAAAGGTATTGGCTGTTTGCTTTCTATTTGAACCATATACATCACGCTAGTGCAACCACCTCTCCCACACATGATGGCCGCACTCCAGTAAAACATTGTTTTATTATGGCACTTGTTACTGAATAGGAGGGTATATATATATATATTAACTTTTTGTTCTGAACACTGAAACCAGAGATGAAACAAAGGCTTATCATAACAGGCTGGAACAGTATTTTAAATAATGTCAAACTTGTGTTTTTAGAGAAAACGTGACGGCGTACTGAAGGCGGTGAATGAGTTTACCTTCCTCCTGAGATGGACTGGAGAGCTCGCACACCAGTGGGTCTTATAAATTCCCCTGTCCTTTACAAGTGTCAGTACTAATATAAGTTGGTCTCACATTCTTGAGCGTTTTGTATTTAAACGTTTAATTTCTCCAGATGTAATCATACTGACAGTTTCTATGTCAGAATAATTATGTTTAGAGAGTAACTTAATCTTGGATATATTTATTATATTTTTACATGTTTATTTTTTTAATGCTAATTTAAAGTAAACCACAGAATGTTGAAAATATATGTTTTATGTGTTACCATATTTAATATTTATATGACAAATAAATCATATTTTGTACTAATTGTGTGGTTGTGCTGTGCTGTCGTCCTCTGTTGGTTGAATTAGGCTACTGCTACTTTTTTTTGTGAACTGTGATGAAACTTTTAAAACTTATGTAACATGGACAGTCAATTATCAGCAAAATGATGATGAAGATGAAATTATGATTTTGGGTGGACTTTTCTCAAAGGAAACAGTGACTCATATTTGAGGAAGACATCTCCCACACGCTCTTTACAGAACTCAGGTAAATAACCACATGGACATTAAAACACCCACTGTATGACATCACTGTCACATGCATGACTAAGATCAACGCTGACATTAATGCTCATTATTCAAACATGTAACTATTCTGGTTTAGGCGGCCTGTCACCGTGGAGATTTTCTTATTTTGCTGAGTGTTGTAAAGTATGGATCAAGCTTAGTATGGGACATTAAAAATAATTAATAAATGATAAGTAATAACATCTCTGTGGAGACAAGCAGGCAATCGACCCGCCACAAGAAAAGTTACATAGTGCACCTTTAAGCATACATTTCTTGTTCCCATGTAGAGCGTCTGAAATAATCATCAACTTAATCATGTGCCACTTCTTTATCAAACTTGAGTCTGAAGCTCAGCTCTCGCAGTCTCTTGGACAGCAGAGGGCAGTAGGCTAATGTGCAGCCTAAACTCTTTCTTTTCATATTGACTGACCACTGAATCTTCTAGATTCAGACCCTAAAGCCCCAACGTTAGCTGCTTTAATCAAAGGTGATTAAAACTAATTAAAAGGTGTATTTTCTTTTTTAGGTGCCAACCAACTCAAAACTTATTTGACTCAATTCGGCTTTCTTCTATCCAACATATTTTTTGATCAATCATAATCATGTCCCTAATCTTTTTCCACATACAGTTTTGACTCAATAATTGAATGTGGAATTTGTTGCATTTAGATACATGGCAATGGTGTTTTTGATCCATATTTATCTCCCCGTTAACTGTGTTATCCTCCTCTGTTAACACAAGCACATTTACGTTCTTGCCCGAACGCAACAGTTTCATAATATCTCAACTGGAAAGTGGAGCTTAAACCTAAAGTCATTTTGATTCAGCATTTTTCCCCCTCCGATTTCTCTGGGGTTTGTCTGAAGCAGTGATTGTGGTGTGACCGAGTCTTTGGCCTCAACATTGCATCATAATAATGGTGATGATATCTATGGATACATTATACAATACAATATTGATTCATATTATTTAACTATCAGCTACATTTGTACTTTCACAGAAGGTTTGTAGAATTACATAGGCCCACATGCACCATGGGAAAAACGTTGTCGTTTGAACCCTGAGCCACGGGAGGATGTGGTGTGTCTGATTTGCTGCCAGTTGATGGGTGAGACACATTTCTAAGAATTTACAAATAATTAGTGGAGGAGGATGATCCCAGTGAAGTGAATAGAGCTGTGTGACATATATAATATTTTTTTTAATTGCATTTTGTTTTGAATTTCAATGATGTGCATGTCTGAATACAATGGTGAAGAAAAGGATCATTAGTGAATTGTAAATGATACACACTTTACTACTGTTTGACAGACTTATGTAGCCTATTCTATGTTGAACAAGCACAAAAATAAATCAATGTGTCATCCTTCACATTGACACCTGTTTATGTGCAAATTTAGAAGCTTTTTTATATTTTTCCCTACTGATTGTTATGATGTTGTACTGCACTTTGATCAAGTGTGCTGCATAAATCTAAATACATTAAAACAAATGTAAGGCTAGTTGCTGCAGAGAGAGCCTTGGAGTCCAGTTTCTGGTGAAAAACCCCAGGCTGCCTCTGCATGTGCACATGCTGTTGGGCTTATGTGTTAGAGTGAATCAGCTTGTGGGGACTTGCACTTTGGCTGAAAGTGAGAGAGACTGGATCTGCTCTGACCCCGTTTCATTGGGAGGGTGGTCTCCGTCTTTCCCCAAGTTCCACTTCGATGCACTATGATGAGTTTGTCAAATATAATCTCACAATGACATACATTCGTGCATTATAAAATTAGATTAGATTAGATTAGATTAGATTCAACTTTATTGTCATTACACATGTACAAGTACAAAGCAACGAAATGCAGTTTAGCATCCAACCAGAGTGCAATAAAAGTAAGTACAATATACAGATAATAATAAATAGGTGATAGCTAAAATAAGGAGCTGTAGTATATAGTACAAATATACAGATAGATTGATTGAGGTAAAGTGCATATTATATATATTGTGCATTAACTGTATGTTGACTATAAACAGGGACTATAGACATCATTTACAAAAGCAAATGGGCATAAGTTAAGTAGTACAGCTTGAGTGAACATTAAATAGTGCATAATAATAAACAGTAGCTGCCTAACTTACTAGACTAGTGCAATGTACAGTACGGTTTTCAATTAAGCAAGAGGAGCAACTATTCACAAAATATACAAAACATTAAGATGCATGTGGATACAGAGAACAGGGCTTCTCAAACTGTGGTATGCACCACCCAGTGGTACTGGGCTTCAGTCCTTTCTGCTTATTTCAATTAGACACAATATTATTTATTTATTGATGGCACACGTTTTAAAATCACTGTTTTAGAAGTGAGTTTTGGAAGTGTATTTTTTTTTTTTTTAGAAAAGAGGCTATAATTACAATTAAGATACTTTATGATCTATATAATTGTGTGATTACAAATGCTTTGCAGAGGTTTTGCATTATATTTCATTGTGTGAGCTAATTTAACATAGAAATTAAATATTACAAATAATGTGCCAAATAGACAGCGGTCCTCCTCTGCTCTAACCACTCTGACCAGGGGCTAACCTTTCCTATGAGCGCATGAAAATCCGTAGAAACCTGACCAGGGATTCTCCTTTGTGCGTGTGTTTAGCAGCAGAGGAGTTTGTTTTAGAAGAAAATTCTAGTCAAAGCCCACAGACCACAGACGAACATGACCACAGAGCTACACAATGAGACGTAAAGGGATGGAGCCACCTATATAAAAAACAGGGCAGCTCAGAGCATCAATCAGAAGACTCCATCATTACTCCTATATCATTGGTGTGGAGACATATTGAACAAATTGGTGCATTATGGCTGTGGTCTGCCTGCTGGTTTTATTAGGAGGTGCTTTAACGTCGAGCAGTCCCATTCACTCTGAGCCTTCTGACTTAGAAAGACTCCACATGTCCATTGCTAGCCACCTGGTGAGTATTAGCTTTTGCGTTTTGAAATGATTTTGCACTTGTTTCTTGCATTGTAAATGTACAGTGTTGCTATGAAAATGTGTAATGATATAAGCAGCAATAAAAGGTAAACATACAAGAAGTATTTTATCCCACATCTTCTAATGTTCCAACAGAGTGTAAAATTGGGAATAGCTTCCTTTTAGTTAGTTCCTTTTATAATGATCACAGGAGTTTGTGAATGCTGTGTCCTGTTGTGGTCGATTTTGAGAAAAGTTGATCTATTAAATGTTTTGATGTTACAGAACCTGGCTTCTCATGAGGTTGGATGTAACCCCCTCTTCACTTCTGTCATTAGGAGTTTGAACAGCTCCTGTCAGGTACGTGCACATCATCATTTGTACACGTTATGTGACTGCAAATAACTTTTTAGTGACACTGACATGCCCCAAATATACAAACATTTGCATTTATGTCAGTTGTAATGACCATCAACTCACTCAAAGCAAAATGTGTTTTTTGATAAGAAATGTTGTAAAATTGTGAGATTTTCTTGCCACAATGAACTGTTGAGACAAAATGATGGATGTTCTTTCCAATAGGCTATATCTGAGAGGGTTTATTGGCATATTATGTTTCTGTTCTGACATTTACACAATTCATTACACCAGTTTAAAGAAACTATTGATTTACCAAAACAACAGCGATTCCACTTTTTAATTTTAGTAACATTTGATAACATATATAGTATAATTAAATGAAATATTTTGATATTAGTTTTAAATCTGTCTTTAATTTTATAGGAAGACGTGACGCTGATGAACGCCACACTGGATGTGTACATGAGGATGTTCAGCAGCCTCCTACATCATAAAAAGGAGCACTTCTCTGACCTAAAGAAGCTCAGGGACTACATGTCCGAACTCAAGTCTCAACTGAGTCCCCTGCAACAGAACAAGGAGGACCTACTCTCCAAAATCAACGCTATCAGGGTATGAGAACTCAACATACAAATACTTCAGCCATGTTGATAATCCGGTGTTTTATCCTAAAGACTCTATGAGTCTCATTATTAAATCAATTTTAGGCAGATGTGAAAGGTAGTAGTAACAGTGTCTAAAAGTGACAGTTGCAGATACTGGAAACATTTATTTCAACTTCACTAAGCTGCATTTATTATCTTTTAATAAATACAGTTTTTAACTAGTTTACTTTATTACTATTTCAGTGATAAAGCTACAAGATAAACGCCCTTCATTTGCCTGTTGCCTGTGTTATTGCAGGTGGATGATCCGCTGGTGCAGAAGAAGGTTCTCGCTGAGTTTTTGGGGGTGTACCATGCCATCTCAGGCCTCCTCCAGTCCCGGGACCATGGATATACTCACTGATACTACTACTACAGTCCTATTTTATTTCAGTTCAGCTTGTGATGAATTTACATATAATTCACCATTTAGTTATTTATTTAGTGATCAATTTGATCTATTTTCAAATATTCAGTTATTTATTGTTTTGTAATATATTTCATATATATATTATTTATTAAATGTTAGGATTTTGGAATGTATTTAAATAAAATATAAATGAAACTAAATTAACATGAATCTTTTATTCTTTCTTAATGTGTATAAATTATTACTACTTTATATAAGATTGATTTCTATATAGTGGGGTTAAAAGAATCTACGCCATGTCCATGTTGCGTTATAAATTAAAGTGGTTGGTCGAGTACAAAATGTGGTTTCACATGTGGGAAACCAAACAATGGTTTTATGACAAACTGGTTCCAGTGGTTAGTACCTCACAGCTTATGATGTAATGAAACAAAATGAGAGTGAAGCAAAAGAAAAATATCAATGCATTTGTGGTGACACCTGAGTTAAACGGCATCACCGCTCTATCGATACGGATGTCATGATACAGACCTGTGCAGATCCAATTAGTGTCGATCAAAGTTGATCTGAACACCCCGCGTTCAACTTTACCCTGACTTGCTCTGATGTCACGATGCTCATGATTATCTTCATTACGTTGCCAGTTGACTAGTTCGTTGAATTTATCGTCAACGATGAGTGCGGACACGAACGTGAGTTCAACCACTTTGAAGCTGTTGTTCGTCGTTGCAGCAGACTTTTAGCTCTACATCCTTTGCAGCTGTCAACTCTCGTCGATCACCCAGACGAGGCGCAGCTAAACATGAACACGTTTAGTGTCACAATCACCAACCCTAAAATAAAAACATAAAAATACATTCTTGATTGTATTACAGAGTTGAAGTTTGATGAACAAAATCGAGAGCATTAGAATAGGGAGGCGAGTCTCATGAAGGGGGCTTCACCGCACACATAAACTGCCAAAGAAGTGACTCAAACCCCTGAAACCCAAGATGGCATGTCTTTAGAATGGTAAGGCCCTCAAAGCGCCAGAGTGTAGATAGGGATGAACTCATTAATCAAAACAAATAAAGAAAACACAATCAATCATTTACTAAAAGGAAAAAGTAATTGATCTGAGGATTTCATGAGGCCTCTCGCCCAGCCTCGATCTATGTTTTTATGAGCTTAATGTCTCTATACATTGTCCCTTCAAATGAAGAATAAACATTTTTCATAATCTTTACCAACTAATGCAGTCATGTAACAATCTGCTGATCCAACCTGAAAATCCTTCCATGAAGCTGCACATTTGACTGAGACACAAAGCGTGAACATGTTTCCGGATCAATAAAGTATCTGTCTGTCTCTGATTCTGTCTGTCCAAAAGGATAAATTAAGATATGGAAACACTGATTTGAACTTCAGTAAGCTGTGCATTTATTATTTTAATAAACATAGCTACATTTGTTTACTTTACTGTTATTCAAGCGAGAAGACTGCAAGGTAACATCCTTTTTAAAAAAAAAGGTAACATCCTTTTTAAAAAAAAAAAAAAAAGATACATTGGCTTGTTGTCTGTGTATTTCGGGGCATGGAAATATTCACTGATACAACTACAGTGCTACAGTATCTCATTAAAGTGTTCAGCTTGTGTTGTATTTACATCTCATTTACCATTTATTTATTTAGGATAATTATTTAAATTATATTTTCTAATTTTCAGCACTTACTGTTTATGTTTGTTGTTTATATTCAATAATTTTGATTTATATAATTTAAAGACTTTGATATTTATTTAAATACAATATAATGTCAAAAGTAACATGAATCAGCCATCCTTTTTTAATGCATCAATTATTGTCCTATCCATGTTGTAGAAAAAGATTCAGTTGTAGTCATCTGGACTCTGTTTTTAGAAAAACAAAACGTTTCGACTCTCATCCAAGAGTCATTCCCTGATGATTGAGAGTCCAGATGACTACAACTGAATCTTTTTCTTCAATGGAACACACCTGGATGAATGAGGGATTACACAAACATCTATCCATGTTGGTTAATAAATAAAAGTGGTTGGTCGTATACAAGTGGTTTCACCATTATGTGACATTGTCAGCTGGTATGAGTGGTTATTTCCGCACAGCTTATGATGTAATGAAAGAAAGACAGAGAGAGTCGGAAAAAACACACGGAAGAAAGGACACGAACTATCCCTGTGACATCATTGTGACATCAGCGAAAACCCAAACGCCTTGTCCAATCAGAGAGGGGGACTTCCCCCCAGAGAGTGTGAAGCAAGGGAGTTTGAACATGTGCGTTTGTGCGTCTGTGTTAAACTGCAGCTTTGTAATAGGCCAAATGCCAAAGGAACTTTTGAAAGTACAGCTTTCAATGAACTTGTTATTTACAGGGACAAACACTCATTCCACCCTTGGCTTTCTAAAGCAGTGGTTCCTAAATCGGGGCTCGTGAAACATGAGCTGGGGGTCATGAGATGATTTCAACCAAATATATATAAATGTATTCAATTGAAAACAGTCAGCTTTAGCAAAATTGGGTCAGATAACACAATACACTATGGAAATACACACTATTAAACCTAATTTGAAATGGTTTGAAACATATTATTCAATTTGTTTATTATAAAATTAATATTAATCTGTTTAATTTTGCTTTGGGTGTCCCGAGTGGGTTTCATGGTTATTTTGGGGGTCCCGGCCTGAAATGTTTGGGAACCCATGCTCGAAAGCCATGTTGGAAGAAGGAGGAGCGTTAAATTAAAAGCTTTGGGTGCTTTCAACACTTTCAAATGAGAGACGTTCATATTAGTATGGTGCTGCCATTACCAACATTTCCTCTGTGGGTTTTTCCTGATGCCATGACAAAGGAGTCCTTGTTGGAGAGAAAGCATAAAAACAAAGAGTTTATATTGAATAAGCAAACAGATCAAATACAGATGCTTCTGTTTTGCAAACTTTCAAAGGACCACTGTCGAAAAAAACAAAAGTGTGAACCACCTATTCAGATTTTTTTTAATTTAGAGTAAGATATTTTATGTTCAATTATGAATTTATTAGATTAATATGTTGTGTGTAGGCGGCGGAAATGATTTTGATCATAAGTTAATTGCATGGATTTTGAGAGCTAGATGTAGTCACCATAAGAAGAAACTTTTATTTACAGTACTATAAACTGCACTGCTGTTTAAATAAAATATGAAGAAATATTTATTCAGTAGCTTATAAAATATACAGTTGGTCTATTAATGCAGCATTTTTATCAAACTTCTCCTCTTAATAATGCGCGAGTGAGAAGAGCTCCATGGTAACTCACAGGGGAAGGGCTTGACATCGACAAAGTCAGCTCATTTTGACCAAGTTGACCAACAACAAAAAAAGAGCAGCTTATTGAAGGACAAAATCAGACCTAACACATGATTCCACACACAATGTGGTGGCAGGGGTCTTTTAATTGTGTCCATAGGAGTGCCTCAGGGCTCCAATTTAGGCACTATTTTATTCTCTATTTATATTAATAATCTTTGTGTTGATCAGTCAAATGTCAGTTATCATTCCTGTATAGATGATACGGTGCTGTTGCTCGGCCGCACTAGAACAGGACATCGAGTGTTTACAGTATGCTTTCTTCATGGTGCAGTCTAGGATGAACTTCAGATTCAGATAAAACAAAAACTATGATATTTTCTCATGGATGCACGTCAACAGAGAGTATCTCCCTGATTAAGACCTCTCAGGGAAACTGTTGAGTTTGTCACAAATTATAAATACCTTGGTTTCATTTTAGACCAAGGGCTGTCTTTTAAAGAGTATATAAAAAAAATGACTCACTAATTTAAGGTAATACTTAGTTTTTATCACACTAAAGCCTGTTTTACCTTCGAGGCTCGTAAATGTCTGGTATCGGCAACTTTTGTGGCGAAATGCTACCACAAAATGTCTGAAATCTCTCGACACCTTATATCACTGTGTTTTGAGATTCACAACAGTTTGCGCAAGCTCACCCACCACTGTGAACTTTAGGCTAAGCCTGGATGGTCTTTTTTGGGTGTCAGGAGGTTCTCACATTGGATGTTTTTAGAGTATAAAGTTATTTGTAATTGTGCCCCCTCCTACTTGTGTGCACTTGTGTGCCCACGTGACTTGTTGGTGCCAAATGTAAGGACTAATTGGGGAAAGAGAGCTTTCTCTATTAATAAATACCACCTGTGTCCTCCTGGCTTTGCGCACCTGCAGCTTTGAAGGGAGAGGAGTCGCACAGTGCCTTTTGGATTTTGACAAAGTGGTTTGTCTTCACATTCTGTGGTCTCCCTAGTCCTGTGCTTAATATTTGCGTTGGACCACTGGTGATCCACAGTTTGAGAGTCACTGCTCTAAAGGTTCAGATGGGAAATTGGGATTATGTTTTGTAATTCCAGAATTGAATTAAAGTGTGGAAAAGAATAACCGAGGGATTGGGTGTACACAGAGGAAATGTTGGCAGTTCTTTTGGATGTTCAATGGGAAGACAACAGGTCATCAAGAACATGGACCCTAGTGCAGTATTAGCCGGTTTCAGAATAATAGTCTGTAGGCCAGTCCTTCTTGTTGAACTGAAGCAAGTTCTGTTCAGGGTGATGAGGATGGGACTGGTTGTAGTATTTGTATCACCAATGGAGTTCGAGGTAATGAGGCGGCAGATGAATATGCAAAGGTCAAATGTGGTTACTTGAGATTACGTCACCTATTTCTAATGTTTTGGCCACACATTAAGGAGTTAATCAGAATCAGAATCAGAATCAGAATCAGAAAGAGTTTATTGCCATTGTCAATGAACAAAATTCACAAACAGCTGATTGCGCACGTGGGTGCAGTGGACAGACTGAAGTTTTGAAAAGAGACTTATTTAAGTTATTCGACATGCTTGATAAAATGGAAATCAAAACATTCATAAGTGGACCTCTTCCAAACATCGAAGGGAAGATAAACAAGTTTAGCCGGCTGCTTCAGCTGAACACATGGCTGTCCAAAGAGTGTGCACCTAGATGATTGCACTATATTGCACTATACTTCTATCTATTCTGGAAACGAGAGGACCTGTTTAAGAGAAATAGCCCACACCTATGCAGAGGTGGAGTGAGGGTGCTGACAGAGAACCTGCTCCACGCTCTGAGGCATTGGACTGGGCCTGGACAGGGTTCTGCGCAGATAGTTAGAGAAGAGAGGAATCAGATAAGAATTCCTGCTCCATCAGCCAGAGACCGAGCCAATGTTTCAAAATCAACAGCACCACAACCACAGCCTCCACCAAAGGATTCATTAGCAGCCGCTCCACCACGACCACCACCACCAGCAAAGGATTCAAAAGCAGCAGCACCACAACAATCTTCACCACAGCCAGCGCAAAAGTCATGTCAGTTCTTTCCCGCACGGTCCTTATCAAAGGCCTTGGACCCATCTGTGACAGGACCGGCAGCATCCCTGCCATCGCCCCTGCCCTCAGAGCAGCCCTGGATCCCCCCTGCAACATCTACTCCCACTACAGATTCCTCACTCTCCTTTCCATCTCCATTCTCAAGAGTTCTGATATCAACGATGATGAACTCTCCCCTGACTCCTGCTACACCAACAAAAGCCCCCCCACCTATCCCCCCTTTGCCTTTCACCTGGTAGCTCCCATAGCTAGGATGCCCTGGGTCTCAGCGTTGTCGGGACTTATTGTCATAATAAAAATCAAACCAACCCGGGACCCTGTGTAAAAACAGCCTCCGCTAGTGCTATTTCTGTAGTCACAACATAAAGATGGGAAAACAAAATGCGAGTCAGACTGCCCAATCAGAGAAATTTGATTAAAATTCCCTGTGAAAAGATAACGCCCAGTCCCTCTGAAACTAGTCTGAAACTTGCAGTGCTAAATGTCAGATCCCTATGTAACAAATCATTCTTAATTATTAATTTTACTTCTTATAATCTTGATTTTATGTTTTTAACTGAAACATGGCTTGACAAAAACACAGGAAATTTAGTTCTAATAGAATCTGCTCCACCCAACTTTATGTTTGAATCTGAAACAACAGCGAGAAAACCAAAAAGGTTTTGTTAGAGATTAAATAGTTACCCACAGGTTGTCCTTTTGGGTATATTCAACATTTGAGTATGTATCTTTTAAAATTGAGCTAAAACAGTCTCCAACCATTCTCTTCATTGTTTTATACAAGCCTCTCCAGCACTGCCAACGTTTTATTGATGACTTTACGGAGATGCTTTCAGTTGTATGCACAGACTTTGATAGTTTGGTCAGGTGATTTCAACAGGTGATTTCAATGTTCATGTTGATAATATTTGTGACAGAAACGCTACAGAGCTTCATGCTGTCCTTGAAACTTTCGGTCTTACTCAGGGTGTGAGTGGCCCCACCAAAAGCAGAGGGCACACTCTAGATCTTCTAATTACAAAAGGGGTTAATATTTCAAACGTCACGTCAATGTGATCAATGTTGCTCTGTCTGATCATTTCTGTGTCTTCTTTGACCTGTCTGTTTTTCCCAAACCACCAGCTGGTCCTGCAGTTGTTCGTAGGAGACACATAAATTACAGCACAGGGAAAGTGTTTTTGGAAATGATAAACTTTGAAAATGTCTCATGTTCTAATGTAAATGATTTGTTGAACTCTATTACATCCAGTCTTTTGAATGTTCTCAACACCATTGCCCCTATGAAGACTAAAATTGTTAAAAATAAGCAGAAGGCACCATGGAGAAATGATGATTCAGTCAGGGCACAGAAAAGGGAGTGCCGCCGGGCCAAACGGAAATGGCGCAAGTCAAAGCTCCAGGTTCTAAAACAAGATTTACAGAGAGAAGTTGTGTCCAGATTCAGGACTAAACATGGGGAATTTTATGCAGCCAAAATCTGGAACAGTCTTCCTGAGGATGTGAGACAGGCCTCTACTTTGGCAATGTTCAAATCTAAGCTAAAATCTGTTTTGCATATGACTGAAATAATTTGATTTGCACTCTTCTTTTTTAAGTCTTAAAACATTTGACAGATAGACTGAAAATGGCACCTTTAAATTTTTGTCATGTCTTTGTGATTTTAATGAATTTTTTCCCCCCTGTTGTGTGAAGCACTTTGAATTGCTTTGCGTACGAATTGTGCTCTACAAATAAACGTGCCTTGCCTTGCCTTAAGGAAGATAGATAAAATGGAAGCAAAAGCTATTGTCAAACAAAAAGTAAAGCAAAAATGGCAGAAGGACCTGTCTTGTCAATGGAACCTTCGGGCCAAAAAATCCTTTAAAAAAAATATTTGGGCATACTGGACCAAATGATACTTTACATAAAAAAAGAGAAATATGAGTCCGGTAAATGTGATCATTGTGACCTGTCGGAATTTTTTTTTTTTGGGTGTTTTTTAGAGCTATGGATTTGGTTCATATAATTTAATTAGTTTATTTTTATGATGTATTTTTCTTTAGCATTATATGTAAAACCCATTCCAGTTAACACTCCTTATCATTTGAAGTAGTTTGCCAACCGCTAATAAAATAACACATGATGAAAAAAATCTAGAGCATTAGAATAGGAAGGTGGGTGAGATGATGGAAGGCTTCAACGCACACGTAAACTGCCACTCACTCCTAAACTGTTTGAAGTTTGAAGTCAAATTCAAACCCCTCTGCCAGAACCCAAGACGTTATACCTTTTGAAAGGAAAAACCCTCACAGTGCCAGAGAATAAATATGTGGATGAACTAATTCACCAAAACAATGAAAGAAAAACAAAAAAATTTGACACCACAAGGAAACAGTAAATCTGATTTTGGTTTATTATGCGTGAGTAAGCGAGTAAGCGTGCTCACTGATACAAATAAAGTCCTTGGGAAACCAGACTACTGAAGGTTAGTCAGCTTGTTAGTTAGTTAATTTAATGGTCTCCATAGTACAAATTCCTTTGTAACTGAAGTTGTTCAAAACATCACCTGTACAAGAATCTCACAATATCAAAACACAGTGAAACATACAAAAAGCTCCATACACAAATCATCTCCCCCTTCGTTTGACCTCCAGTTCATTGTTCATAAGTCGACTTGAACTTCACGTTTAACATTTAGATTTATTAGTTTCTCAAGGTGGTCTGATTAAAACTGAAATCTACATTAACCTAGTAAGGGCAGCGTCTTTTCAAAACGTTAAATTACCAGAGGCATCGTTGTACAAATAGCACGGCTTATGATCCAATAATGTCTCTACCTGTCTCCAAATTTTAGCTATCAACCCTCTCGTGCAGAGTTTCAGCCTGGAAGACAACCCCTTCTGCCTCTCCAGCACAACCTACCTCTGCCGCCCTGCTCAGCTACGATTGGCAGCAGTTTGGATCACGCAGCCCTCCTCCACCCCAGCCCCACCTTTGCACCAGCACCTTTACAGAGTCTATTTCTCTGTCAGTTTTTATTTGTATTTTCACCACCAGTATCTAGGCTCCGGGGGTAAGATTCCTATCATAGCCTGCTCTGCACCTCCAGTGCATCACTCACCGTTCTCTGCCGGGGTCTATGTACTGAACCTATATATATGTACTTTTCAACTGCATTTTTTGGATACTCAGACGCTTTACTTTGGAATCAAGGAAATGCAGGTTTAAACAGATACGTTTTAAGCAGTGATTTTGTCCGGCCCAGTGGCCTTCTGAGTCTGCATTCCATTTAAGTTGGACAGCTGCCTGTCTCAATCAAGATTATATCACTGCTGTCCCTGTCACAAACACATTTAGAAGAATATCACAACACTCAGAGAAGGTCACATTAAAATCTAAAAACATTAATTTTTCATTACATTTTCTGTGTTAATTGTGTGCCACGAGGGGCTTCCTATCATTGCCCATGTTGTTCTTTTTGCATTTCACAGCTTTTTAGAGTTGGACGTAGACACATGTGGTTCCATGTGCTCCTTGGGATGTCTACGGTCAGTTGTCATCTGCTGACTCAGTTCTTTCTGTGCTGTTCTGACTGAAGTGAAAAGCCCTTTTCTTTTTAATGAGGCTTAATACCCTTTGTGTATATAGGGTTTGTTATTTGGATATCTTTATACAATGCGGTGTGATAGAGTCCATGCAAAAATGTGTAGGGGTTGTGTCTGAATCCATGATCCTATGAATATCCTAATATTCCACCTCATTGTCAACTGGTTTGAGAGGCTAAACAAAACAAAGCTAAGCCAAGCATTGTTCAGAATATTGACACTAAACTTAATTTATAGTTAAACTCACACATTGCCTGAAATGGCACTGCGTAGGACACTGCACAGGAGAGCTGACCCCCGTCGTCACTGACATTTTTAACACCTCCCTCGGGTTATGCCACGTCCCAGCCTGCTTCAAGTCTGCCATCATTGTCCCTGTCCCCAAGAAGCCCCGGATCACTGGACTCAATGACTACAGGCCTGTGGCGCTGACGTCTGTAGTCATGAAGTCATTTGAACACCTTGGTCTTGCCCCACCTCAAGTTCTTCACCTCCTCCCTGCAGGACCCCCTACAGTTCGCCCACAGAGCCAACAGGTCTGTAGACGACGCCATCAACCTGGCACTCCACTTCATCTTGCAGCATCTGGACTCCCCGGGAACCTACGCCAGGATCCTGTTTGTGGAGTTCAGCTCTGCATTCAACACCATCCTCCCTGCTCTGCTCCAGGACAAGCTCTCCCAGCTCAACGTGCCTGACTCCACCTGCAGATGGATCACAGACTTCCTGACGGATCGGAGGCAGTGCGTGCGGCTGGGGAAGAATGTCTTAGACACTCGGACTATCAGCTTCTCCCTGTACACAAACTGCTGCACCCCCAGCCACGACTCCTTAAAATTGATCAAGTTTGCGGACGACACCACCCTCATCGGGCTCATCTCGGAAGGGGATGACCCCGATGCCCAGCCCACAGCCCCCCAGCCCCCCAGCCCCCCCATCATGACAACTCGACCATCACCACTGTGGACCACTTCCGCTTCCTCGGCACCACCATCACCATCACCCAGGACCTCAAGTGGGAGCCCACCATCAGCTCCCTCATCAAGAAGGCCCAGCAGATGATGTTACTTCCTGCGGCAGCTGAGGAAAGCCAAGCTGCCAGCGCAATGATGATACACGGCATTGAGTCCTCCTCCATCACCGTGTGGTACGCTGGAGCCACAGCCAGGGACAAACAGAGACTACAGCGCATTGTGCGCTCTGCTGAGAAGGAGATCAGCTGCAGACTTCCATCTCTGCAGGACCTGTACGTCTCCAGGGCTCTGGGACGAGCAGGTCGGATCACAGCTGACCCTTCTCACCCCGGACATGGTCTATTTGAACCACTCCCTTCAGGCAGGAGGCTACGGTCCATCTGGACCAGAACCTCCCGCCACAAGAATATTGTTTCTTTCCCTCTGCCGTTGGACTCATGAACACTTCTTTGCACCTTCCACTTTAACTGCAACTATTCAACCACTCACTGCACACACACTCACTTTCTGCACTATAACTGTAAATTTAACTGTAGTTCTCGTGTACATTGTAATGCCTATTTTATTTTTATTTTATACTATAGTCATTTTGAATTGTCTCTTCATGCATGCCCTGGTGCTGGAAATACAGGTGGGCTGACAAGAAATCTCATGCGTTTTCTTCAAGCAGCAGAGAGGTATCTTCCCTGGGCATTACATCATGTCACACCTTCTGGATATTCATAGTTTCCTTTCAGTTAAAATACCATTCATTTTTCTGCATAAAGACATGTATTTAGTCATAACCAGAAAGTTACACCTTTTTTACCATATCATTCAAACATAATAAATTGCATCGTGACAGCATTTGTGTATTTTTGTTTTTTAAACCCAGGCTCATATCACCTGTACATGAAAAAATAACATCATACCTGGTGAAGTGGTCTTGACAATGACTCAATAACAATTCAAACAACTTTCCTTTGTGTTTTTGCCTGATCAAAACTATTGAGGAGACCATGTCAAGCATTCAAGTACCGTATTTCTGACAAGCATCAACTGAAGGTTGCAACATGAACATAGATGCTTGTGGTGCAGTGATGCATGCATCGTGCATTCTTATCTGGTCAAAAAGCAGAACAATAGCACTTAAGACCATTATTTTAACATGCAGTTGATGAGTGTGGGTGAGTTTGCAGAGTAAGAGACCCCTTCACCCACTTCTATGAAAATTGGTGATTTAAAGGAAACAGTCAACCACATTCTTCACACCTAGATCATCGGTGCTTCACAGGCTGTCTCTCCCCTCTACTATCCTGTCTTATAAAAAAGGTTTCAGTGCGAGTCAAACATTTAGTGCTTGTTTAGTGTTAAGTACTGTGCTCCTGTCTGCTCTTTGGACACAGTTAGAGTTGGTCTTATTGTTGTGATGGATGCTAGAGCCCGAGCGGTGCTGTGTGTGTGTGTCTTACTGTTTGTGGCCCAGGTCAGGAGCTCTCACATCCCCCGGGAGATGAACCAGACCATCCAGAACCTGCTGCGGCGGCACTATGTGAGTACACACACCACTCCACACTACACAGGAGTAATACACAGCAGTAACATGCTAAAGTAACACACTACACAGGAGTAACACACTACACAGGGGTAACACACTACAAAGGAGGGTAACACACTAGAGCAACACACTACACAAGCGTAACACACTTGAGTAACACACTACACAGGCATAACACACTAGAGTAACACACTACACAGGTGTAACACACTACACAGGAGTAACACACTACACAGGAGTAACAGACTACACAGGAGTAACACACTACACAGGAGGGTAACACACTAGAGTAACACACTACACAGGTGTAACACACTACACAGGAGGGTGACACGCTAGAGCAACACACTACACAGGTGTAACACACTACACAGGAGGGTGACACGCTACACACTAAACAGTAGTCACACACTACGCAGTCGTAGCACTATACAGGAGAGTAACACACTAGAGTAACACACTACACAGGAGTAAGATTGTATGTCTAACATTTACAGGCTACATTACGGCTACATGTAAATGTGAGAGTTACAAACAACCACACACTCCTGGAGTAATTCACTTTGAATGTGATCTTTTCTTTGCAGAAAATTCCAGGCAGAGAAAAATATAATGGCAAACCAGTTTTCTCCAGAGAACCATTGTTTGAAAACGTAAACGAGGTAAATGTTTTTTCTCTATGACATACAACATGATTTTGGTGTGTAGTTATCGTGTGTGTAGCTCTTATGAGATGTCTGTCGCCTGATGGTATTTTTAAAACTACTTTATGTCCTCGACAGCAGACTCTTGTCTGTTGGTCTGGACTTTTGCTGAGGTTTTGTGGTTTTTCTGCATCTCAGGTATCAAAATGAAAGTTAGACTTCCCTAACTCAAAATTCAGCCTTTTTGTGCATGTTTGTATTTCAGCTCATTTTTCTTTCACAAAATCAGGACATTTTTACTTCAACATAACATTTACTAATTTCCACTATTATAACTCACAACATTGGCCACAGATAAAAATAGCTCTTGTTACTCATTACTTTCCGAGTTTCTAGATCCTGTTGAAGTAGGTTTGACAGTTTAGTTACCTTTTTTAAGCCCACTCGGCTTGGGGGAAACCACGTAGCTTTCCACTGCAAAATGTACATATAGGTTATGTGTTTTAACCCTAAATCTTAGTTTAGCAGTCAACTGTAGTTCATTTTGAATGTCTTTCCACAGGTTAAGAAAGTGTTCTTGGGAGGTGTTTTGGAAATATATGGTAAACTGTTCAACAAAATGTTGGACCAGCTCCCGACCCCAGGCCCCAGCGTGGACAGTCCCGCTAACGCTAACGATAACACTGGCTCCAGTGACACTGTCAGAACTGACCTGAAGTACATCCGTGAGATGGTCCACAAACTGAAGAAGCGTTACTTGGAGCAGGTGAAGGTCGTGGACGAACTGAAGTCCCTAAACAACATTGAGGTGCGTCCAAATTATCATTGTTTATTATAATAATCTTTTATTAGTAATCAGTTTACAGCCATTGCTGTGTCCGTGCGCTTGTATAAATATATGGGTCAGGTGATGATCAAATGTTGGTGAGTTAGTATGCCACAGGGCAACTAAGCTTACACCACTGCTGTGATGTGACAGTACAAACGATGTTAAACATACGAGAAACAATAAGGCCTTGTTTCAATTGGTTTGCCATGGATTGTTATGATCTGAAAGTGTTTCTAATGTCTTAAGTGAAATGTACCTTTGAGGGGTCTGAAGCAGCCCATGTGAGGTAGGCCTACAACCTCCTTAGCTCTGGGTCTGCTTTAGGCAAGGCGGAGCTACGCATCATAGTGAGATAACTGGCCAAGAGAGAACGCAGACAGCTAAAAGCAGATACAAACAGAAAATAATCATTTCTAATCAAACGCTAACTTGAGCTTGTGATGGACCTCCGTATTTCCAGTGAAACCTTTATGTTGAGCCGACATGCGTTGCAAAACAAGTTTGTAACAGCTGCTGAAAATAACTGTTGTACGGCCCTCGTGTCTAGACCAAAATTATTATATTCAGCCAATCTAAACGCATTACATAAAGAGAGATCAACATGTTGCTTAAAGTTGCATTTCATGTATGATTAAGATTTTATTTATAAAGGAAGCAATTATAATGTTTGGGCACGGGTAGCATGGCCTCTGTTTGGTTGCATTTCTTCCAGCGTTGCGCTAGGCCTGTGTCAGGTTAAGATTAGGCAAAAGGCTGAAATGCTTAAGGTAAGAGAAAAGGTTGCGCTTCCCCTTCCATTCTGGAAAAGAAATATACTGTGACCCGGAGCCAAGGTTGCGCTTCCCCCTCCATTCTGGAAAAGAAATATACTGTGACCCAGAGCCATACCGGAAAAAGGAAACAGACTTATTAAAAATAGCGAACCCGTCAGGATACTAGAGAGTGAAATAGTCGTTAATGTAATCAAATGCAGCCATGTTGATTCATGCAAATAACCAAACAGAACACAGCCTTTTGGAGTTACAGTTTTATTTGAGATGTTAAAACATAAACTCAAGTGTTCCATCCTCTCTTTCTTGTTGCCAGACTGGTAACTTTGTCAACCAGAGCAAAGCTTTGGGGGAGCTACCGTGGCTGTATGAAGAGGCAAGCTCACTGCTGAACAACGACAAGAAGAGACGGCGACGGCGACAAACTCCATGAGCAAAGAAAAAGGCCAAAGTATAAAAGGAGTGAGTCCAGAATTCCTCCAGCAAAAATGCAATACAAAAAAAAAAACATGCTTCTCAGGAGATTTTTTATGTCAATAATGAAATAATGAAGAAAATAACTGGTGCTTTAAATATGAGATATTTTAAAGAAATTACTTTTTATATTGATTTGATACTGAACTGACAAAACACATTTAACCTGAGTCATGAGCTAACCATCTCCGTCACTGTTTGTAAGCCTTTGCAAACTCTGTCATTTGTTGATGGGGGGTAGATGACCTGTGGATGTTTACGGTGCAATAATGATACTGAATACGGGTGCGAGAAATGAACTACAATCCTAGCACTGAGGCTTCACTGCAGAAGGAATTTCTTTTACTGACATTTTCTAGTTTTCTATTTTATTTATTGCTTCCTGTATCTTAAATGTTTTTATTTGTTGTATTTATAAATTAATGTTGAGTGGCTGTATTTATTGATTGATTTTATTTATGACATAAAATGACAAATAAAGAATTATGTTTCAACATATTTTTCTCTTTTTGTAATCGCAGTTCTTTTTCTGCCATTGTGGCATAAAGATTGAATTTGACAATAACACAATTATAGCTCATCAAGGTTGAACCTAACAAAAATCACTAGATTGAAAGCATAAAGAAAGACATCTTATTGCCCATGATGCACTATGTCGCTTTTCTGCTGTTTGTCTCCATGGAGATTGTATTGCTTTGCCTTGAATGTTCCACAGTATGACATTATAGTATATAGTATTATATTTAGCATTTATTCAATTACAGATGTTTTGATTGCTTAAAATAACAACTTAAACATGTAATTTCACAGGGAGCATGGTCGCCTCTCCACAGATCTGACCAGAAACTTGGCCTTGTCATCTGCTTGTCTCCATGGAGATAAATATGTTTAATGCTATACTGTGAAACGATCCATGCGAAGTAATAATATCTCCATGGAAACAAGTGCCTGACCCTCTGTCAGAAAAGTTACATAGTGCACCTTTAACTTCACCAAGGATTCATGATCATTTTAGTGTGAAATAGATTAACAGTAAGAATTCATACAATTCACTCTTTACATTGAAAGTGACCAAGAACCAAATACTTCCTCTTAGTTTTAGGAAGTATGATGTGTCATGCGCACTATTACAAATTTACTTTAAAACTCAAGTGCGAATCAGACTGAGGCGGTGTCATGAGGTTTCACACAAACCTCAAACTGAGCTGCATATCTGCAACTGAGTTTTGTAAAAGTGTAAAAGTGTAACAATATATTCATAGAGGATTGTGTGTGCACATAACACTCAAATTCTTATGGTATTCTATATCACAATGCGTCCTCTTTGTAACTTACAACCCCACCGACCCCAGACCCCAGACCCTCTCCCCCTCCCGACCGCAGCTGTGATGTCATATCCTGTCATGTCTTCTGGTAAATGTTATGGATCTCTCTTTACAGTAAAAGGCTTACCCACACCTCATATAGCTCTGAGTTTGTACTTTTTTTCAAACAGCCCAACTTCTAAGAAAGTGCATCTCTGTGCTTTCCAAACGACAGTGTAGTCCACAGCGCATCGGAGAGCAGGGTAACTGGGAATTTATACATACACAAAAGTATACATTTATTACTACAATATTGGAGACACACTGACAATTACGTTAACTGGAAGGAGGATTTATTTCATAGGAAACTGTTGTATTTTTATTGTTATTACTATTTATTTTGATACCGGAGAACTCTATTTGTAAATGCATTTCTGTTACAAAAATAATTTCCTCACGAGGATAATTCTGATAGCATGAGCCTGCAGCAATGAGGCTGTATAATAACAAACATTAAATTCCGCCCTACTTGGCCCTGCAACAGTTGCACTTTTGCAGAGTAATTTTGAAAGCAGCTCTGTGATTGTCACCCATCGCCTCCTGCTCAAGTTTCAGACTGAGTCAGCATGATGCAGACTGTAAGAGGAAATGAAAACCCGTATCACACAATATAAATCTTGGTTTCAACATACATATTCAACTTTTTGGAACAATAAAACTTGTCAGATTGTAGATGTCTGTAATTCCTTGGTTGTCCAGGTGCGGTACATCGATAAATTATTAGAATTTGTCAACTTGCCTAAATGTGTACCTCCGCTATGTCAGACTTTAGTTAAACAGTGCTGAATGCACATAGGTTTTGCATCAGTAAATTTCACAAATAGCTCAGATTTGTGTATGATTATTAATGTATCTACACGCCATTTTATAATCTGATCATTTTAATGGCATTAGTTGTTGCATATTGGAAATCTGGAACCTGGATAACATACTACTGAAGTCTATGAGTAAAAAGCAGTAATCAGAAGTATATAATAATAATAATAATAATAATAGTACATAATAAAAATCTCAGGATGGATTACAATGATAGAAACTTCTATATCAAACCACAGCCAGCTGACTACATTAGAATCAGAAGGGCATTTCCTACAATTTAGAAGGAAATTCCCCTATATAAGATGAATTGTTTATTTAAAAAATAAATAAACAATTTATCAGACCAAGTAGATGAGCTAAGTATTACTTTAATATAGTTGCAAATATGTGCATTTTTCCAGTTAGCACGGATGCATTTTAATTTAATTTAATTTTAATTTAAGTATTTCCTCTTGCAGCTGAGTTATGCAACAGTAGGTTAACTGTCACTTTAAAACAGAATAAAACATTTGAATAATTTATATATATGTATATAAAAATCATTCATGTGTTTATCAATTTTTATATTTACATTACACTTAAGTTACGGACACTATATATTTATCTCTGCTGACATCTGGTGGACACTAAGTGAATAACAGCAACCAAAATAAAACAACAACAACAAACAAACAAACAAACACAAAAACTAAACAACGTGGAGAAGAGAGGGAGTGAGGCTGACCCCCCAAAAAAACTTGAAAAAATTTCCATGAGCTGCACATTTAGCGGGCTATAACGAAGTCCAATCCAACAGCTATGGGGCCGTTTGTTTTGGTCTTACAGGTCCTCATGATGCTCTGGTCTACGAAGAAGCAAGTTTCAGAGTGGTGAATTGCCCATTTATGTGGGACCAAATACCAAGTAGCAATTTTGAGTATTAAATTGTTTATTGTTCAGATGTTCACCGGCAACTGTTTGTTATTACACATGGCCCACAGTGTACAAAGCTTTAAAAGCAACAGATGGTGGTAAAGTTAATAACAGCTGTAATGCAATGTTTATCTTTAACAAAATATATCATAATTTTCACAATATTTTGTGACCTTAGTTTTACTGTAAGGCAAGGCAAGGCAAGTTTATTTGTAGAGCACAATTTGTACACAAGGCAATTCAAAGTTCTTCACACAACAGGAAAAATATGCATTAAAATCACAAAAGACATGACATTAATCAAATGAAATAATTTCAGTCATATTCACAGCTAAACAAAAATGTGTTTAGCTTAGATTTGAACATTGCCAGAGTAGAGGCCTGTCTCACATCTTCAGAAAGATTGATTTTAGCTGCATAAAACTGAAACACAGATCCCCATCTTTAGTCCTGACTCTGGCACCAGCAGGAGGCCGGGCCCTTATGCCCACCATTTGTTATTTTCCAAAACACTTGGAACATTTCTGCAAATATGTAGAAAACTCACAACATTGATAATTGATTTATTCCTCCGGGAACTCCGGTTTCCCCTACCACTAAAAACATGTGTATGGATGAGAGTATGTTGTGAGGGTGAATCCGGGAAAACGGATGAAAATTAGCTTACGGCTAGTCCGGCGTGTTTACATCATGTGTTTCATGTATGTTTATTAACATGCACTGTCCCGACCAAACAAACAAATAAATAAATAAATACATTTTAACTTTATTTTACAATGTTCAGAAACATTGGACAGCATGAGGTTTTGTGGTTTGTTAGGGCACATTAAAGATGCATTATGCAATTTGATTATATGGTGGAGATGTTATTGCTTTGCCTGGACTGTTCCACAATATGGAGACATAGACATACTGTATCTGTCTTGCATTTATACAGGTTATACAGATAACACCACAGCATTCTGAATTTTAGCAGTGAGTAACAAAAACGCATGAGAGTCAAAAGGGAGAAAAAACATTCTCTCCTGTAAGAGCGCAAAACACAACTAAAATGTGAAAGAGATGCTAGAATTTAATAACAAATGTAAAAGTATACAGCTCCACTAAATATTTATATTTTATTTTTATGTAGAAAAGCAGATAAACAACAGGAACACTGCAGCTACGTTCACATTTATCACTTATGCAGACTTTGTGATCATACTTATCACATGTAATGCGTTGAACGCGATACAGTTCTCTTCTTAAATAAAAAGTTCTTGAGGAAATGAATTCTTATGCAGCAGTTGAAGTGTCCTAAATCTCCAACTGTCATTAGCAAACACTAGCTAAGTTCTGCACGCAGCAACAATGGAGAAACTACACTGTAAAATAAATTCACGAGCAACGCCACGCCACGCCACAACAATGGAATATGAGAGAATGTTTATTGATAATAGTGATGATGATGATGATGGCTCGATGGATCGACGATGGACCGGCGATGGATCGACGATGGATCGAAGATGGACCAGCGATGGGTCGACGATGGGTCGACAATGGATCGACGATGGATCGACGATGGATCGAAGATGGACCAGCGATGGGTCGACGATGGGTCGACAATGGATCGACGATGGATTGACGATGGATCGATGATGGATCGACGATGGACCAGCGATGGGTCGATGATAGATCAATGATAGATCGATGATAGATCGATTAGAGTTGGCTGGGTAGAGACTCAGGATGGGGGCTCCGTCTCAGGTAATCAGCCCAGCCGATTTAGAACCCCCCCTTCTTTAGATGGTGATGTGTGAAGGTAAAGATGATAGAAAGATGGGGTGTGAGGGTGGGGTCGAGAGAGCAGAGATAACAAGAGATGCCGGGAAAGGCCTGTATAAACAGCACTTCTGGATAATTAGAGGTGTGGTTAAAGAGTGGAGGAGTGGTTCCGGGAGGAGTAGGAGGTTTAGGCGTGGTCCACCTCCTGAACTACTGTAGATGATTAACAATCATTAACTACATTTTGAGTGAAACAAAAGCTCCACAGGCAAAAATTAAGCTGAAAAATAAGCCAAGAAACACATTTTATCAGTTGTGCTGCCTATGGGTCTGAAGTGACGTCCTTGAGGACAAAAGCCGCGTGCTTGCTGTGGCTTGGACCAAAAAAAAGACTCAAAACAAAGGATTCCTCTTCTGTGACGTCTCCAAAGACCTGTTTGGCCAGAACTGTGTTACTGTGGTCAGGAGGGACCAGTGGACTTACAGAAATCACTCCAGACTGAGGCTGAGCTGTTTGTTTCAGGTAGTTAGCAGCTGGCTAATACTGGTTTACATATTAATGTGTGGCTATGCTAATAAACATTAGCCAACTCGTAGACAGTTTTAACAAGCCTAATTTCCAACTGTTATATTTTAGGCTCAGACAGTTACTCACCCGCACACAAAGTCCATGCTCTTGAAGCTTTGAGAGCTCGTCCGATGCAGGGGGCTTGTGGACGAGGAAGCTTAGATGTAAAGGTCCGTAAAAGTTTGTTGGGGCAAGTTGTTGCTGCTTTTAAGTGTCAGCGACTCACTGCTGTAGATGAGGATCAAAGCCCATAACTTCTGTCTCTGTGGCAGTATTCACCTAATTTCCAAAACTTGTCTGGGCGCCACCATACGACGTTATCCTTCTTCCGGTTGAATTAGTTAACACGGGGCAAAATGTTGCTTTCAGGCCGCAAAGGGAATTGGTGCATTGTTAACTTGTTGGTCACATGAACATTAGATTTTATACACAAATCATTGTACTTTATAGCATATTTTGGTGCAAGACTTTTCCCTCGTTCTCCACTTAAGTGAACAGCGTTCCTGCTCGACTGCAAGTGCGATTACAACGGAAGCGCTGATCCGTGGCAAAAAGAGGCAAATGTGGGCAGGGCGGAAAGGTCAATATCCTGCCGGTGGGCTCTGCCACTTAAACATTTTGGTTTTGATTGGCGGTCAGCTGTATAGTGGCAAATGTTTAAGGTGTTGTGCGGCTGGTTTGAGCCCACGTGTGTTGCAAACTGAGATGTTTGCTGCTTTGTCGGGTGGATTGGCTCCGCCGTGTATCCAAGCCATATGTCCCAGTCCAAACTGTGTAACTCTCGACATCAGGTTCGTGGTCTGCAATTTTCTTCTTACTGTGACCGGGGTCACCTCTCCACGGATCTGACCCATAACTTGGCTTTTAGCATCACCTGCTTGCCTCTTTTAAGATAGATATATACATACATAGGAAATTATTATGGAAAAACTAGGATAAACTAGGACATAATAATACCTAACATTAGAATACTATACAACAAGGATATACAACTCAAAATAAATGGTGTAATCCAAAAGGAAACTGCAGTTATTGCAATGAATGTTAATAAATATGTTATTAGCACTGTTCAAGTAGTCCATCAGTGATAGACAACAGCGTGCAAAAATCCAAAACAACATAGGAGTGCCGCAGGGCTCCATTTTGGGGCCCTTGTTTCATAGCATTTAAATCCGCAGTGTTGTGAGTTCGAATCCCAACTCCGACAATTTACTGCATGACCTCCTTTCTCTCTCATCCCCCATGTCACACTTTCCTCTCCTGTCTAATAAAGCCTACAGGCAAAATCTTTTTTTTTTTTTTTTTTTTAAACGTTTTTTTTTTTTTTTTTTTTAAACGGTGTCGTTTGTTCATGGTAAATGCCGTGGGACAACCCAACTGTCTATATCAAAACTGCCTCACACTGAATGGACAAAACTTGCTTTTTTACAACGTTTTTTTAGGCATCACCTGCTCTGAGAAAATGTGTTACTCCGCTTTGATAACACAACTCGAGCTATGACCTCAAGAGTAGAATGCTGCGTCCCTAAATGGGGACCTCTTTAGCTAAATCTACCTTTTCTTTTGTCTCAGTGAGTCTATGGAACACAATGCCAACAGAGATGATGACATATACTGCATTTAAAACATTTGCACATATGAATGGCTTCTGGAAAGGCAAGTTTGTACCCATGAGTAATAAACGTATGTATACAAGTGTGAGAAAAGGAGCGTGTGTGTATGTGTTTTAGTACTAATTGATCTAAGGGTGGGATTATTTGTTTGCCAATACATTAAATGTTATTGATCAACGATGACAAGTATCTATTGTAACCTCCACCTGCCCACGGACGACTTGCTATAGCTAGGTACAAGGCATCTTTCTTATTTTAGTCAACGTTCACTGTCCCTGTTCTTAAAAACATATTCTATACCATTTCTGCCATAGTGGAACATTCCAGGGAAAACCTTACCATCTCCATGAAGACCCTCAACCAGAAAAGTTACATAGTGCACCTTTAAAATACAAATTTTGTCTGTCGTCTGCAACTTTTCTTCTCATTGCCCCATGTCCAATATGAGTTTACCTTGATGCATATTATCATCTTCATGCATCTTGTTCAGTGAAACTTTTGCCAAGCATATATGACAGACAAATTGGTTTGAGCGTGTGAGAAAGACTGTTGCATGATGAAGAACGGCACTGGAAATAAACTGACCTCTGGCCTGCCAAATCTGACACCATCTGAACACACACACTTTTCCACTTGGCCTGAACCCAAAGACCCAGACCCCAGCTCCAAACTATATTTAATTATACAGCACTCTCTTCACTGACTCAGAAATGTGTGTTGCTTTTCGAAAGCGCTTGAATTCAAACTGGTTAGTAACCTCTGTGAGAGCAACGGCGTAAAATGTGGTTGAGTTCCTGGGTTGTTTTGTTTGTGAAATGCAAAGGTGGATAAAACAATTCAAACAACTGTAAGCACAGTAATCATTAATTAAGTAATCAATTTAATCAAGTAGGCCTAAAAAGTGCACAGGGGATATTTTAATATTGCAGAGAAATACATAAACACTTTCATTTTGAATAGCCCCTTAATATGCAGAGCAAGTGGTTTTCACAGCAGAGGCATCGAGGAGTGGAGACTTTGACGAGCAATTGGACATATGAAAATGAGATCAGACCCTTATTTGGCAACATGTTGGTTTGACTCACAAAAACAAATCCTTTGGAATCCCAAATGTTTAATGTGATTTTTTTCCACAGCAAATGATGACCAAATCATTGCTGTGGATGAGAATTATTTCTCAATCGACCTACCTGGATAAACGAAGCATAAATAAACACTGAATTTGTACATTGTACTCAATAGAAACATTGAACAAAATCTCATCAGGGGAGGGGGGGGTTTACAAACAAACAAAAACGTGATGGCGAAAGATGAGCTCGAGAGATGAACAATACACAAGCTACTGTTACCGTAGTGACAGCCCCAACATGACAGTGTCCAGTGTGCCACCTGTTGTTACCCTATCTGCCCTGTCATTGACTCTCTCTTGTGAGGCAGTAGTGTCTGTGGGTCTGTATGTCAGAGGCTGCTCCACCTGCTCAGGTGAGCTACAGGCGGTCCCCACAGCCCCCCTCATGAGAAGGCTCATCTGTGCATGGGTCTCTTTATTCTAAACCCACTAGGTATCAAGAAACCCATATGTTGCATCATCACAGTGTGTTGCCATTTCCGTTACAGTTAGCCTTTTCCTTTTCTCCTGTTAAAAGCAGTATAAAACAGGAAAACAGTTTTCTATCCATGTGTTTCTGAACCCCTGTAAATTAAGACAAATAAAAGTTAGAAAAATGAATGTTTTCCTTGGCCCATGATATGAGCCTTTCCATTTTGAGATAAAAAACAACAACAAAAACAGCTAAATTAAAAGGCAAGAATACATCAATATAGTAAAATAAAAAAAGCAAATATTACAGCAAAAGAAAATTGCTCAATACATTTAAATTGTAATGAAAAAAATAAACCCAAACCCTGCTCCTGAACGGTTTTCAGATCAGGACCATCGGTGTTTGTGTGTGCACACCAACTAAAATGCAACATGACACACACTATTAGATTACTGTGTGGTCTGACAGTTCTTTTCACCCCCCTTGTGTTTAGAGAGCAAAATGTACAACTTCTGTGCGACTTCAAACTATGATGCAAGAGAATTTATCCCTGGAATCACTCAAAACCCCCCAAAACAGAGATTAACCTGAGCCTCTTCAAGGTAGCAGCTGCCTGGCCCCAGTTAGCCTGCTACCTCGCTCTATAATTAGCAAACATGTCCTTCCAGCTAATCTGACTAAAGCCTAAAATGGAACCCATCTCATCCAATCACATGGCAGTTTTTTGTTAACGTGGGAGTCAAATTTTCTAATCTGATGAGAGAATTATGCGTGCTGGTAGACAGTATGTTTGTGTAATAGACTTCAAAATATTGTATGTATTGACCAAAATTATGAACTTGAAAGTAAAATCACCTCATCATGAGTTGAAATTATTAAATCGAAACATGGGGAAATTAGCACATCATTTGCAGCATTCATTCATCCACAGCTGTCTGGAGCAGATTAAAGTGGTCTGATTTAACATCCTCAATATTGTTTTAAGTCATTAGCACATCTAAACCAGGAATGCCATGGTAACCCTTTGTAGAATGTGTCCATTCTTTTTATGTTTTGTATCCCTGTGTGCAGGTGCCATATTTATATAGACTATGCTTTTTTACAAGCACAATTCCAGTGAACCGAGCTTGGCTGTGAGGCCACATGGCAGAATCAGGCAGCACACTTTATGACACAAACCAAACTACAAAACATTAGTTGAACAATAAAACGGTTTTATTAATAAGATTTTCCACCACAGTAAAATTTAACAAAGGCTCACTATAAAAGTGTCAACTTTTGTGTTCTGTACAGTAGTTACAGTAGAAATTAAAAACTGGCGCATTTATCCCCCCATATTATACATTTGACTTTTCCACATTATATATGTACAACTAAAATTCACGATAAGAACTGGCAAATGTCACAGAAATACAATGCAGCAGCTATGTTTTGTTTAAAAAAGTAACAAAAAAAACCCTCGGTGATACTAATAGGACACATGAAGCTTGCAAACCCAACTGTCTAGCAGTGAGATAGCCAAAGCCATTTATTTGATTGACATCATCTGGTTAGATTTTGAAGAATGATCATATTTATGAGTGGTTCCTCTTTTCCAAGGCTGATGTTGCCTTCCTTGTGTGTTAAATCTAGTTAAGCCTTCTTGTTTGAGCAGCTAGCTGTGAACTTGCACCGTATGCTCTGGGAGCGCGCTTTGGTAGTGTCAACCAAATGCCCTTCAGGTCATGACAAAAATGCAGTGAAAAACGCAAACTGCAATCTGAGGTACAAACATGAAAATGTACGTTTACATTTATGCTTACAACTGTTAGAGCACTTCTGTAAAGTCAATCAGCAGCTACTGCTAGCGTCGCTGTGAACAGGACAGACACTAGTGCAGCAGCTAGCGCCTTAACGTCAATGGTCAATTGGCTAGTGTTTGCTTAGCCCTGTCGTCACGGAAATCCACTTCCCATCTTGGAGGGAGTAGTGGCGACTTGGCTGATATGTTGTCTACATTGTGCAACCATGTGACACAACCGTTCTCATCACACAACATTATAGAGACGTCACTGATATTCAGTGGAACACTTTACATTTTGATGCGATTTCCTCTTTTAGCTTTGTAAACATTGTGCACGCTCTTTGCGATGAAGGAAAATGTGAAGAATTTTAACATAAGTCAAGACAAGAGAGACTTTTGGAAACTTTATAACATGACCACAATGCCAGCATTACCAAGGTAATCCCAAATCGTTTTGCATAAAGTGAGCATGGTTGGCAATTATCACTTCCTGCTCACAGGACGTCTTAGTCCAACCAGATGTTGGATATCAGCTTTCAGTAATCACCCCCCCTTCCCTTGTACTGGAAACAAATATGTTTGAACTATTAATTAGAATAGTTTGTGTGTAAGAGAAGGTCAAGTGTACCATGGCGACAAGTTATTGAAGGCACAAATTTACAACTCAGCACTCCGACTCACAAAAAATATAAAAGTTAAAAAAACAAAACAAAAAAACAACCACCACCACACTTTCTTAGAAAACACATCAGCAAAAAGAGAAAAGTCCTCCTCCAGAACAGGGCGGAGCTTCCCCTGAGTTGGGTGGAGCAGGTAGTGTTGGTGCATTTCCTGTGTCCTCCAGAGTCTGCTACATTACGTTGTAGTTGGCCAAAGACACTTATTTCCTCTTCAATTTGATGTGGTTGAGGCCAAAGTGAGAGACACAGTTTTGTGTGGTAGTGTGTGTGACCACACATTCAAGTATATACTATGAACTGCACATCATAGTAAAATATGTATATTAGATTATTAATAAATATTCAAATGTAGCAAATAAATACAATTCTGACCCCTTCCCAGATCATCCTTTTTGACAATTGCTTCATTCCATTCTAGTTCAAAAAGTTTCATTCAGGGTTAAAATATTCATAATGATTTACTATGTCTCAGCTCCACTTATCGTGAGATCTTTTTAGGTCCAGGGGATAGAAGCAAAATCTTTAATACGGTTTTGCATTGATTTTGCAGCACAAAAATGAAGCAATGATTTCTGTTTATCAAGATCATAGGGGAAATTAGGCATCTGCTTTTTGCAGAAACGAAATATAGACAAAGTAAAGTGCCAACACAAACATAAGTGTCTTAAAAAAAAGGGGGGAAAAAAAGTTATTTAACCATGCTTATGGCTGTGGATTTAGTACAACAATTCCATAAAGAAATATGGAATTGTTGTAAACAAGCAATGGTAAACATTGCTTGTTAACCATTTCACTATTTGAAAGTGTATGGTCATGTCTTAACAGCTACAGCTCCATATCTGCACATGCATTTATGGTAGTGTAAGTGTTGCTACTTTCAAATGTATGGGTATAAAAAGCTCGACTTAGAAGTACTTCAAGATCCATATGAAACAAATGCCTTAATTTATATTTAAATGTGTGGCATTTGGTTTACTATAATTTTACACAATAACCCAAGACATTATACATTTATGTAGTACTGTAAATTGTTCTTGGTGTCTTTCCTTCGTAAGACTGTGGCACACCATATGACTAAAAGACTGAGGCTTTGGTTGCCAAAAGGCTAACAGTCAGTCATTGCTTGCAGTAAAAGACATTTTTTTTAAGCAAGGAAACATTGGGTAGCAATTGTGGGCACCGCATGGTTATCAGTTCATCAGCTGACAGGCACAAAGCTATTGTGGGCTGTAATGGCTACCAGTGTACTGAAATGTCACTATATAATATTAGGCCCTAGTTACAAAACATATCTGAGTAACAAAATGTGAAAAAAAGGAACATGATAGGAGCAAGCGAGGTATGTCTTACAAACCCATCCTTAATGCTACATTGCCAAATTTGCATTGCCTTTGCACAAATGTTCAGAGGCAGGTGCAAGAGGCAATATTGAACACATTTTTTTCACAGAATACCTTCATTATTGAATCAAATGTGGTCTTTTGGGTGATACCAGATGGAAGGTAGAGAGTTCTTATTACTGGTTTCCAATTCTAATATCCAGTTAAAAGCTAAAAACTATAAGCACCATGTAATAGTGTCTTGGTGATGCAGAGGTGAGCTGATTGTCAGAGCAGCAGCACAGTTGTAATATAGCGTCTGCTGCTCATCTTCATCACACCTGATTCAAACATTTGGTAGTCTGTATGGACCCCATGGTTTCAGGAATGCATCGATTCCTAGAAACACCATCTTAAAAAGTTTCTAAGAGAGCACCCCAATGCTGAGCAATCATCCTAAAATGCCCTTTAAAATGACCAGACCAGATTTATTTAGTTCAATCTGGTTGCTCACAGCTAATCATAAAAGTATATCCCACCACAGCAAGTGGGGTGCAATCATTCTCAGCTGACCAGCTTAGGCAAAACGGTCCTTGTTTGGATATTTCCATTGGCATCTGTAATGGCTGCTAGGTTAGTCCTGGTTTTGGAGGATGTGGTTGTGGTGGTGGGTTTAGAAATGGAGGTGATGCCCCCGTCAGTGGTTGTTGTCCTTTTGGAAGAAGCTGAGGTCTTGTCCACAATAGTGGTCCCCCCTGTGGGGGGTTTAGGGAGTCGGCGTCTAAGCCAAGGGTGGCGAAGTGCTTGACTAGGTGTCATCCTGAGAGCAGGGTCCCACTCCAAACACTGCTTCAGGAAGTCCAGAAACAGTTGATCATCACAGCCCTTTAATGCTACACTCCAGTCTTTGTTAGCAGGGGGGGCACGCACTTTACCCCGGCGTGAGCGCCCACCATTGAGCACAGCTGTGCCGTCAGGCAATGTTGTGACAGTGCAATACCTAGGGTAGCCTTTGGAAGAAACAAAATTCTTGGCTCTTTTAGAGGCATCAAGAAGCTTTTGACTGGGCATACCCAGGAGTTCAATAATGCAGGCCAGCTGGTCAGCTTCATCCTCACCTGGCAGCAGTGGGTAACCAGTCAGGAGCTCAGCCAGGATACAACCCAGAGACCACATGTCGATTGGCATTCCATACCTAGATCCTGGAATCCAAAAGTCAACATACATTAAATAATGCTGTGTTGGTTAGATAAAAGCATACACAGTATGTTCTAAGGTATACGTTTTCATTATTATGCATGGTGTTGTGGAAATTGTTGACTTATGTCAGAGGTACTTCCTACATTGGAAGCATGGCCAGACCTGAATGCACAATACTACCACAATGTGTTGATTTTCATATCATATATCTCATATCGTATCATTGCATATGAAATATGTGATATATGATATTTATAATCAAATCATATATCATAGATGTTTGATCTGCAGATTTGTTATGCAGATTAAACATCTAGAGGGGTCTTTCAGTGTCATCTAAAATGGTAACGCTTATTGGTCTGAGCACTATTAACTAAATATAATCTATTAATGAAATTCATCATATAGATTTGTTCTCAAATCATTCAGCTCTAATACTCATTTTACCCTTCAAATTCAATTGTCAATCTTGATTCCAAACCCGCCCCCCTGGTGGCTATGTCAGGTTCTGTCATCCTAGAGCACACGTCAGCAGATCTTTGAGATCCGTTTACAGCAAGAAATGTTTCCATCTCGTCCTCAAGTTTCTATTTTTGACGTCTGCGGACGGGGAAAACTCCCTGGTAAAAAATTACATGACTTTACACAATCAGTTTCATGGTAAAATAATCATAATAACAACAAAATAAGTAAACTAGATAAGAGTGCCATTGTGAGCGATTGCTACAATTTTTCCTGGCCCAAAGGCTTTATTAGACAGCAGATCTATAGTGTAAAATACCACAATCAGTACAAACTCATCAGTGAAGCATGCTGGGTAATAAAACATGCATCAGTCAATGGTATTCTGAGCAGGATTCGAACCCTGGTGTTAGGGTCCATTTCCTTATCAACAGACGAAGAGAGCTTGGCAAAAACTCAACACTTAGCATTATAAAAATAAAGCAGCATAACAACTAGTGACCTGTGCCGTTTGTTGACACCTGCATGTGCTCATACAGTTAACGCTGGGGCACCCGACTTGTTTCCCTCAGAATTAGTACATTCTGTTTCCACCCCAGAAAGTGCATTGTAAAAGCTGAACTTTGTGGAAAATCTTTTACATGGCGTCTTCATACATTTATTAAACATTTGATCAGTTATTCAAACTTGTAAGAAAAAGTCATAGGAGTCATTATATGACACTGGGATGAGAGCCGACACGTTTGTGTCTGAAAAACAGGGTTTGTATATCTTTTCAAGGGGGGAAAAAATTCCAAGCACTTTTCAAGCACCTTCAAGGTATACTCGCAGTTTTTATCCAGCACTTTTATGCTCGACTTATTCAAGGCTACTCGAGCCACTTTCCCTTGAATAAACGCAGCAGAGCACAGGCAGAAATGCAAGTACAATCTTGAAAACAACATAGTAAAATTTAAGGCTTTTCAAAGATTTCAAGCACCCGTACGAACCCTGGAAAAAGCTGATCTAGAGCAATGCTAGTGGCAAAAAAAAAAAAATCTATGCATGTCAATACTAGTGATGTGCCAAAGGATTTGGGAGGGCTAGGAATGAGAAAGGTTAAAATACCTACTTCCTTAATTCACTGTTTGAAAATTAGGTAACGCAGTTTAAACCACTGTTAGCAATGAGAACAACATGCTGTGTACAAAGTGCACAAGAGTTCAGAAGGGAATGTTGTGAAACTTTATAGTTAAGCATTTGTGAAGTCAAAAAAGATAAATAAGCTTCTATATGGCAACAGTTAAAGCTTTAAAGAAGTTTCAAAGCATTTCAAGAGTAACAAGGAGTTAAAGAATAGTGAATTAAAAGTGTAGTTAAAGTGGCACTTTGGCTGCTGGTCCTTTGTATACACTGAAGAAAATGTAATCCTAAAGAGGGAGCCATTAATTGGTCCAAATGTGACCAGAAACAAACCAGTCAAAGGTTTGAAGACTTGAAGCCCATAAAAGATTTGGCAGAGGCAAAAATACAGGAAGAAATGGTGACATGCTTACCTAGAATAACCTCTGGTGCTCTGTAGAATCGCGACTGAATGTAGGTGTAAACTCTTTGATGTTCATAACAACTGGATCCAAAATCTATGACCTGGATAGTAAAAGTGTTAAAATGATATAATTATAAGGATCGATTTGGGTGTAGACCAAAAGTAGCGGGCTTACCTTGATGCCGCTTCGTCCTTGCTGCTTCAGAAGTATATTCTCAGGCTTTAGGTCACAGTGGATGATGCGGTTCTTGTGCAGCGCATCCAGGCATTGCAGGATGGAGTGGGCAAACTTCCTGACCAGAGGAAGGCTAAATCCTTGGAACTTATTCTTCTTTATAAGTTCATAAAGGTTCATGCTCAGAAGCTCAAATGTCATACAAATGTGATTTCTGAAAGTGAAATTCTCCAGCATATGGATCACGTTCATAGTGGAGTCTTTGTCTTGTTTTCTCAGGTGCTCCAAGATGCGGATTTCCTCCGCCGCCTGCCTGTGAAATCGCTTTTCGTTGCGGACCATCTTTAAGGCCACATGGGTCTGCGTTTTGTGATCGAAGGCTTTAACAACCTGCAAAAAGAACGACAAGCCTTGCCACCTGGGACCATTTTGACTGTGTAAAGTATTTAATTGAGATGAAATACCTGTCCAAAGCTTCCTTTTCCAATAACTTTCAAAACCTCATAACGGTAAGCAATTTGGTCATGGGGAACTTGAATGTATGACCCTTGATCATCGTCATATCCGCCGTTATTGGCTCCTCCCATCACTCCAGATCTTTTCTTGGCGTTTGGGCCAACAAAAAACACTGAGGACATAAATGTTAATATAATGTTATTATGCAGATATAATAAACAACAATAAAGTAAAGCAAAATAATAATTTCATAAATATAACTAAAAAGTTATTGTATTTACAAACTCACCTTCAGAGTAGCTGAAAATCTCATGGTGTTCAAATGATGACAATTTAGACATAAACTGCTTCATTGCCTGATCTGGAGCCATTGATACGAGTTTGAGCTTGCCGTCCCCCGATTTGTTCGATGTGGCACTGCCCAGGCGGTGGTGAAGGGGGTCAGAGCTGGAGGTCTGCCTCTCAGAAGAAAGCAGGCCTGGCCGGGTGGAGCCAAGAGGCGCCAAGCCATTGGGTTGTGAGGTCAGAACAGGGCGCTTGTTGGAGTTCTCCTCATACAGCTGATGTGACGGTGGAGACAGCTGCACAGTGTCCGACATGCTGACTTTAGAACCCCCCTGTAGAAATATAAACAAAAAGTATTTAATGTTGGGATTAAATGCATTTGTAGGAAAATGGCAAAATCAGCACTTGTAAAATGTAGATACACATTTTTGAGTTTGCTCCAATAAAATATTTTAAACGATAATGATGTACGCGGATTTATCTTGGTCAGTTACTGTAAAAAAAATAACATCAGCATCATTTTAGTGACCAAAGCGGCATTAGATGCAAGTTTCTGCTTGGCAAAAAGCATTTAGGATGAAAAAGCAGCTGGCAACCACAAAAAAATCAAGAGTGTACAGATTACAGAAACAAAGATGTGGCCGTTTACGCCAGGAGTTCCAATTAGCAAAAGTGCTAGAGGGTGCTCTTGGCAACAAGGATCAAATCGCCGAAACACTGAAAAAAGTATGAGCCAAAATCAAGCATATTTAAAAACAACTATGGGACAAAGTGCAGATAAAATATACAAGGAATTCTAAAACAAGTTAAAATAATACAATATAAATGTTCTGCTCAGCGTGTGTTAAAAGCCTGTGCAAACAAGTAGGTTTTCAACAAGGACTTAAAAATATTCAGATTGGGCTGTTCTAATGCCAAGAGTTAAGACTGTTCCGGAGTCAGCAAAATGACCTCATAACATCCAAGATCATCATGTTGGCTGATCTCAGTGTGTTACTTGGAACACGGACCGTCAGAAATCAAGACAAGGCCTTAGTAAAGGTTGTTAGGCAATCCCCCAATATATTATAATACAAAAAACATTTTACATCATGTATAAGTGTCTACAATAAGAAAACATTGATAAATGTGCAGAGTTGATCAAAACAGAAACGTAAAAGTAATATTACTATAATGGTAAATGAATAATATTTGTATCTTTTTTGTTATTGCAATATTTCAACCAACTAAATTGTGATAGACCAAAGGTCCCTGACTGAAGGCAAACAACCATTTTTACAGGTGGAAAGCCAAGCCTTCCCGGATGTACCAGACCAGCATTGAATTAAAACCAGACTTTCCTTCCTCATAGCCAGTGCAGGACTTCCCTTCTTTCTAACTCCCTTAAGCGTTTTAGTGCCACAATAGAAATGTGCAAGCACACTACGGCAGAAAGCCAGTTTAGATCATGAAAACAAACAGAAGTACATGCACATGTTGGTGCAAGTATAAGTGCATAAAAGCATCAATATTGTCCCGTGTTGTGCAACCACTCAAATAGAAATATGGTTTTATTTTATAGTGAAGAGGATTTGTTTTTGGTCCTAATAAAGCCACAAACGCCCTGCGTGCGACCACCTGTCACACACACGTTCTGAAAATATATAAAGACGGATAAAAATAGCACATGACAGATCTTTTAGGACCTTGTCCGTCACAATGATGGATTGAAATAATCTCTAGCAAAACCTCTGCTTGACTGATAAAATATGATCAGATCATTACTGGGAGAAGCCAAAAATGAGTCACAATTATGAGAATCTTTAAGTCTACCCTTAATCTCCAACAGAACCAAGCGTGAGCTCTCTGTGATATGACCGCTAATGGCAACTCAAATTTTTTTGTAATTGTATTTACATTTTTAAAATACCTTCTTTAACCTGACATCTTAACACAAATTAAACACGTATAGTAATGATATATACATCCAAGACAAGAGTGATTCTGTAAGTGTCAGTGTCTCCTTAACTCCAACTTTAGGGGGAAATCACGGGGGGCCTTCTTGATCCAGCGTTTGAATTTGATGTTCTCTGATCCAATGTCCTGTCCCAGTCAATAATGTGGTTATTTCAATTACAATGATCTGATATGGCAGACTTTAGATTCTCTTGTTCTGCTTTTTCTTTTTTTGTTCTTGTGAGTCTCCCTGATGTCTCCTTCTCACATTCTTTCTGTTGCTCTTTTTTTCAGATGTGGACATCAGACTGGAGTCCGCCAATTAGTGACCTGAGCCATAGACCAAACTCAAGAGTTTCACTCCCGACTCCAACCTATTAACCAATCAAGTGTTTATAAGCGACTTGGAGCAGGGTGCTATTATCAGCCAGTCAGCCACAGCTGACGAGTTAGAAGGTGGAGCGTCACAGACTAATATTGTTACAAAGCTATAAGTAATCCAACTGAATGATTAGGCAAATAAGTTATCAATAGTATAGATGTGCAATACCGTCAAAGGGTTAAGGTTGCTGCTGCGTAGAGGAGGCAGGGCGCCAGGTGGAGATGTCTGAGGTCCACTGTGACTGGGAGAGTAGATCGGCTCGCCCACTTTGCCTGGCACACAAAAAGGTTTATATTAAATTAAAAACTATAGAATTTAGGGCTGCTTGCTTTTTGCCAATCTGTAAAATTAGAAAAAAATCATACATGGATCAGAATACATCGAGTTTGTTTTCTTATTGTGCAGTAGTAAAGATATGTTTTAACAACTTCTAAGAAATTTAAGCAAAGTATGGATCTTCAATTGTCACATTTAGCACCGACTAATCCATCTTGACACTGCTATGGAGGTCAGAGGTCATGAAAGACCCACCACTACCCTGGAACGTTTCCAAGGCAACTGATAATAAAATGTTTACACAAACACACAACTCACCGATCTGATATTAGACTGGTGTACTCAATAAATGTACGGTAAAGCCCTTTACAAACAGCACACACGGGTGTGGGCTTCTGTTCTTTTCAGTACATACATGTCAGTTAAGTCCACAGCACTACTGTATTTTGCATTTGTACACAAGAAGAGCGAGTCCATGTGCCGCGGGGGGAGGAGCGCAGTGGCGATCAACTCAAAGCTAAAGGCTGGTTTATAGTCCTCAGTCAAGCCAGTCGGAACCATTCTAGCGTCTGCGCCAGATAACCCTCCAAAGAGAGGTCTCAACCTCAATGGGTTCTTTCTTGGTAAAATAAAGGTGGGCGCAATTGTACAAACAACCACTTCGCATTTGAGCCATCTGAAGTCCTTTGTTGCTCGGGAGAGTCGAAACGTGCATCTCTGTAAAGGACTTTAACAGCAAGTGCATCTATTAAAAATTAAGCTACAAAAAAGAGCAAAGGCGCTAACTATTTTTTTTCAGTCTAAAATTTAGTAGTAGGGGTTTCAGCCAGACAGATGGACACAGCTCATTCCCTCGCTCCTTAATCCAAATTTGCAGTAATCCTGCTAATAAGGCTGTGATAAGGCTAACAAAGGCACAGACACGCACTAAATTACATTGGCCTGCGGTCAGGACAATCTAGGCAAGCAGGGAATGACCAATAAAATCTAAAATTACCATATGTAAAAACTATATTTAAATTGTTCCAAAATATATCCAAATAAGCCCATTCCCCCCACACTTGTCACAGTGTCTTTTAGTGGCAACTACAGGCCACTGATCAATACTGCAGGCCATGAATCTTTGTTCTTCATCTCCCGCACTGCGCACTCACCTTGGAACAGAGGCCCGTTCATGTTCTGCTCTCCAACATGAGCTTTTACAAGCGGAGCGGACAGCAGCTTGTTTTAGAGGTCTGCACATGCGCTCTGAGGACAACACAGCCTCAAACCACGCTGAATAAACCTGTGTGGGAATCTTGGATGGTTGCAGGTTGTGCCTTACTGAGCATGTGCAGAGGAGAAGTGAAGCAACAGCAGCAACAAGTGACTTTAAAACTATCTTTTAGAGGGTCTTCGGTTGTAGCTAAGGCTCTGTTCATGTTTCCAAATGATAAGACATTAATTCGTAATACAAGCAGTCATTTATTAGCATAGAGCCAGTTTGTGGAATAAATTGAGCAGTGACGTGAGACCAGTTTAGATATTAAACTTGACCAGTTCCCTTTTTGCTTTTTCACTTTATCATGCAAATGTTATCCACTAAATATTGAGTCTGCTTGCCCATCCATAAAAGTCACAGCCTGTTCCAGCTAAATTAGCATTAGCACCAGATGAGGTTAACATACACACGATACAGAGACCTTTCAGCAGTTCTTTAAACTAATGATTCACTCTGACTATTGTTATGCTGTGAAAATTGTGTGGTGTTAATTAACTCGACAAAACAGAATCAGTTTTGCGTTTGGTCTTACACCTGGTAGCTATGTGTCGTTTTCCTGGTCTGAATGAGATCGATGCTGTAAGTGCAAGTCAGTAGCTTCCTTCTACCTGAGCTAAGTGGCCCTCACGGGAACATGACCAGTGTTCTCTAGTACACGCTCATTATGTCAAAGGAATCCAAAGTGAGTCGCACATGCAGTCATTCCTTCAGTGAGCCTGAATCATGCTAGGAGCGTGGAGCGGCAGTAAGCTCAGTGTGAACTCGACACCAGGCTGGAAATGCCAGAGTGCCAGCGAGTGCACACGGCATGCTGCTCGACAGGACGGGTGGGAAAATGTGCCTCAACGTGACCGCACAAGCTGCACAGGGAGAGGGAACAAGAGAAAAATGACACAAAACAAGGAAGACTGTTCCCAAATGTTTTTACAGACCCCTCTCAGCCATTAGTCGTTTAGTTGATTATTTGGTTGATGGTGCCTGTCTACTACAATTTGTATTAGTTGACTGATTATCTTATTGCGGTAATAAGAATTCAGATGCACAACAGCAAGAAAGAGAAGGCATGGAGTGTGTTAGTTGGAGTTTTAGAAGTGAACTGTCAAGTTTAAGATCATGCTTACTAGGAAATCTTTGTATTTATTTATTTATTTTTACTTCTGCAAGTTTGTTTCTTGTGACTAGTTTGTGTCAAAATAGTGGTCGTCATTTGTTTGATAAATCGTTGCACAAGGCGGGTCTTTTGTTGACCAATATGCTTTTGTTGTTAACTACAGTCCTAATAAACATTTCGACAAACTGAAAACTCAATGCATACTGCAAAATGTATGTGGGTCACTCCACACTGAAGTGCACTAAAGTGTTACATAAAAAGGTCCAAATCTAAAATAAGGAATTTTTCAATTTCCCAACTCACATCAGAAAGTACCACCTCTAGGCATCATAAAAATACCATTAAGTAGATAAATGGATACATTATAATTTTTTTGCCATTGACACACACAGCAAACTTACCATGGATGTAACATACGTAAACTTCGTTGGACACAAAACTTTCAAAACAGATTTCTCCCTCGCTGACCGTCTGTCAGACTGCTGAGCGCGCTGGGCATGTGCGAGTTGCTGCTTTGCGTCGGGCATCGCCGCAAAACGCATAAGTAAGATGTGGTTTTCCCCACGCGGTAAACAATGTTGTTTTGGATGTAACAACTTGTAAAAGGACACGAAAAAAGATTGAAATTATGATGGAACGCTACAGGCTCCAGTGCGCAGACAAAGCCGAAACAGTTCCACTGTAGAGTACAGTAATAAAGCGTCACATTCTGATGACGTAACGTGGCGCTTAGAATGACGTAATCAAACGTAAACTGGTACTGATTGGACGTAACTAATACCGGACACTTCCTGTTTACGCCCACAACACTTCTTTTGAGGGCAATTTCAAAGATATGAGCGGAAACATTTTGAAAAACATTTGGCGCATGAATCTGAAGTATTTCCCCTTCTTTTCATCATTAGTAGGTTCTTCGTTTGGATTAAATCTTTCTTTTACAAGTTGTTGAAATTGAGAGTTCCATCATGTAACAAAACTCAATTCCTATCCGGGGTGGATATCATTTTTTTGGTGTTTGTTTAATCTCCTGTTCTCATTTTATCATGAGGCAATTGTACACTTAAGTGTGGCGTGGCCTGTGTAGTATTTGTTTACAAATATCCACATTTGTAGACATTTACTAGTATTTATATAGTATAGCATTAGGATATTATATGCCATACTTGTGGTTAGGGTACAATACCAGACAACAGCAAAATCACAATTCAGAAACTAAATTTATCAAATACTTTTTAAAGTTTCGAAATATGAGGAAACAAGGAATATGCCCATTTGTAGAGAATTTTGGCTGAAATCGTACACGGTGGAGTTTTAAAGTTTCCAGTTCAATCCCAAGACCCCCAAACTCGTGTGTGTGAATAAATGTACTGTAAAGTGAGTCCCAGAGCAGCTGTGTCATATGATCACAACCAAGAGGTGAAATAAATTAATTGTTGGTCTACGTAGCCATATGTATACAACATATACACAAAGACCATTATTATGACACTGTTCCATAAAAAAAGGCCAAAATGAACACAATATAAGGCAGCAGCAGGAACCGTGGTATCCTCACTGTTTATCACCTTCTGTGGTGTGCAAAGGGCTATCAGATGACCACTGGACCAGCTGTAGATAGTGGGCCTTTTTATAGTTCTAAGAATGAGTAGCTGACAAAGGATAAGACACAATAAAGGAACAGCAGAAGGAAAAGGTCCCGAGACAGAACTGATCCCAGGCTTTATTGCAGTCTGCTGATGTGGAGGCCAGGAATCGCCCAGCAACACGAAAACACACGGACACAAGCACCAAAACAAAGCAAGGCAGACATATTTAGTGATCCAGTCAAAAACCTGGACCACACAAACATGCTTGACAACGACTAAAAGAATTAAAAGTGACGTGAGCATAAATAGACGGCTGAAGACGAGAAGGCTGAGGAGCTGTAGGCACTAATCATCTGATGGTTAGCAGGCTAAAAATAAACCCAGCAGCCGGGGAAGGGACACTTGTACTCCCGCGTGTGATCCTATCAATATCACGGATGCATTTGTCCCACACTATAAAACACGTTCCAACACACAACTGGGTTGGTTTCAGTCCGTATGATGATCAAATAGTGGAAATATTATCAAATAGCCACCAAAGCTATCAGCACCAGCAGGATTTCCGTCGACAGTGAGATACACGCTAACGTTTCCGTGAGATTAAACCACGGCGAGAGGAAAGGGACAGAGAGTGGAGGGATTTTAACGCGCTGCCACGGCTCAGCGGGGCAGGGATCGGCGGCAGAGGCTGTGCTTACCCGTGTGGAGGACTGAGGCACCGGGCTTCTTGGTTAACATGGCGGCCGCTCCTCTCCTCTGGGCTCCGTGAGACAGGGCTCCTCCTCTTCCGCCATCCACAGCTCCTCCTCTTCCTCTCGCAGTGCCCTCTTTGGTGCTCAAGCTGTAATCATAAATATACAATATAATCAATGTCAACGAGCCACTGACGATGGTTTCATTGGTCGACTACTCAGCGATTTCGATTTGTGGACTAGTAAAACGATTGTTTCAACTGTGCAATAATGAGACTTTTTAAAGCCATGGGTTTTAGAACGATGAGAAATTGGGACGGTTGCCATAGCGATGCACACACACGCACACACACACACACACACACACACACACACACACACACACACATAAATACATACACACAGGATACAGGCACACACACACACACACACACACACACACCACATAAATACATACAGACACAGGATAGGATATGCAGATACCAATACAATTTTAAATATAATAATCAACAAATAAATAAAATAATTTAAAAACAAGAGCACTGGCACAGAGGGTAGTCTTTCAAAATGGCTTTGAATTAATTAAAATATATAAAATAAATTCAATTCAAAGTTTCATTCCATAAGCATGGCGCAAAGTTCCTAAAAGCCTTTTTCTCTAACTCTGTGTTGATTCTGTGAGACTCTAAAAAAACAACGTCCTGGGATCTTAATTGGCGAATACCTAATGAACCTAATGTTCCGCAAGTATGTTAAATAAACAGGTAAACTTCCAATGAGAGCTTTACAAACAAACAAGAGATAGTGATCCGCCTGTCCGTCCGAGGGAGTTGGTTCTCTCCTTCACTGTGGAACTCCAGGTTTCTACTTTTCCCCAAAGAGGTTTGGTAGTTTTTCCTGGCCGAGAAGGCGGGTCTAAGCCTTAGACTCTAAGGACAGGGGAGCTTGGGACATCTGTCTAACGGCACGGGATGCTGGGACATTACCAAGTCCCTATGAACACTGTTTATTCTGTTTTTATTCAGTTTTATTCCACTGTCGCCCCTCGAGGCAACTGCTGTTGTGATTTTGGGCGTTACAAAAACAAATTGATTTGAATTGAAGTGATGTTCTCTTCTTACGTCCAATGATAGACACCCTACTTTGTAGTGTATTTGACATGGGTGAGTTCTGTATCCTTCTCCTGTAATGGACCTTAATGCTGGATGATGAACTGAATTAATGATAATGATGATCAAAATGAGTCACAATTTGTTGATCGTTGCCTCCCAAAGGCTCACCTCTTTATCTGCACTATTTTAGGTTTCAGTAGGATAATACAAATTAGGACCGTTGTCATAGTAATAAAAAAATGTATGACGAATTATATATTCTTAATGGATAAAAGTCTTCAAAATGCGGCATATAACATAACAAGCTGAAACCCATGAATCTTTGATCCAATATAGAGGTCTCCCACATTGAATTAATATTGAACAACCCACGTAAAACCCATAGACGGTAAAACCACATTTGCCTAAGAACTTTTATGTTCCCCAAATAAGCCCTGTAAGTTTTTGTCATAAAGTGATAAAACTGCAGTGGAATCTCATAAAGTATGACTCCCAACTTTTAAGTAAAAATATATAAGAAATAGCAGTATAATAATCTTAACATCCTTACCTTTTGCCGTGGGTCAAATGGCGGACTGTTTTAGTGTAATACAATAATAAAATCAATTTCGAAACGTTTCATTAATGGATGATTATTTTTTTTATGTTTGATGGGCCTAAAGCGATGGGCCTCCAGCAGAGCTTGTGCGCCCTCTTGTGGCCTGATCAATGAATTGGACCTTTTCTCGAAAGGACCGACCTTAAAAATGCGCTGCTCCACTTCCTACTCTATTCATTCCTTATAGAGAATTAGCCGAGTCTTGCTGAAATAAATCAATAATTAATTAACACGAAGCGGAGAGTGAGTTTCAGATGGATAATCACAGGCAGCATGTTAAGAGCTTCACGTAAAATGTAAATACTTCACCTGAGGACATTTATATGTTTATAAAAGTAAGGTTTTGCCTCTGAGATAATGCTAACATGCAATAAATCTAATCACTAACGTTAAAATAACACGAAAACTGAACCAACCTGTTTACAAAAACACTCAACTTAGCATTCTATGTACTTTTATCAAGTTTGTGTGTTTTATATTTAAGTTAATGTATGTGAGCCTTTAGCTTTGAGTCAAAAACACTAAAAGTCTTAACATGCTGCCAGTGATTATCCATCTGTAACTCGTTCTCTGCTGTTCTTTTTTAATTAGATGTATTAGAACAAGACTCTGCTAATTCCCACAGAGAATGAACGGTATCAGAAGTGAAGATCCGCATTTTTACGGCAACCGGAACTAGCCGGACCTATCATGAAAAAACTGGCGCGTGGCCGGATGTCATGACCCTGGAGGAGACAGATCCGCCACAGGTGCAATTGAACCCAACATGGCAGCTGGACGAGGCGAGTTCTATTGCAGCTTGGTAAAAGGTTTACAGAATACAGAGCTCCCGCAGCCGCAGGGCAGAGTGCGAGGAAAGACTGGGCCAGAGGGGAAAGTAAAGCACACAGGCTCCAGGGCCTCCCAGAGCCACAGGTGACAGCAACACCGCATTGATTCAGCAGGGAAATCCACGTCAATGAGCTTCTCTGTTTATGTTAATTTCAGAACTGTAACCGAAGATGACGTCTCCCAAAAACTTCCCAGAAGTATTCTTAAACACCCACAAACAAAGAGGAACATACTCGAAAGGTAAGCCCATGGTGTATCCCAGTTTCCTTTCGATCACCTTCATATATTTATCACATGTGCCTAATGCTCTGTTCATTTTGAAGGCTTCCATCTGAAATTTTAATGAAATTGTGATTGTGTCATATCTTGATGCTACGTCTCTGTACGTTCTCAGTTATGTCAACAAGCTATTTTGTCATCTGGCAAACGATGAGTAAGTTATTATAATTGTTCATTTTTCAGAATCAGAAAGGTTTATTGCCATTGCAAATAAACGGAATTCACAAACATAGGAACAATTTAAATCTACTATAGGATCAAAATAGGCTTACTTTGTACGATGTACTACAGTTTTTACAGTAAAATGTACAGTTGTAGTGCAGAAAGTGAACAGTGTAGTGAGTGACTGGTTAATTAGTTAAAGTGACTGGTGTTTAAGAAGTGTTCATGAGTCCAACGGCAGAGGGAAAGAAACTGTTCTTGTTGCGGAAGGTTCTGGTCCAGATGGACCGTAGCCTCCTGCCTGAGGGGAGTGGTTCAAAGAGTCCGTGTCCAGGGTGAGAAGGGTCAGCTGTGATCCGACCTGCTCGTCCCAGAGCCCTGGAGACGTACAAGTCCTGCAGAGATGGAAGTCTGCAGCCGATCACCTTCTCAGCAGAACGCACAATGCTCTGTAGTCTCTGTTTGTCCCTGGCTGTGGCTCCAGCGTACCACACGGTGATGGAGGAGGTGAGGATGGACTCAACAATGGCCGTGTAGAACTGCACCATCATCTGCACTGGCAGCTTGGCTTTCCTCAGCTGCCGCAGGAAGTACATCCTCTGCTGGTCCTTTTTGATGAGGCAGCTGATGGTGGGTTCCCACTTGAGGTCCTGGATGGTGGTGCCGAGGAAGCGGAAGGAGTCTTCGGTGGTGATGGGGGAGTCTGTGATAGTGAGGAGGGGCTGGGGAGCTGTGACTTTCCTGAAGTTCACGATCATCTCCACTGTCTTCTGGGCGTTGAACTCCAGGTTGTTACCGCTGCACCAGGACACCAGCCGGTCCACCTCCCTCTTTTAGACAGACTCATCCCCATCCAAGATGAGCCCGATGAGGGTGGTGTTGTCCGCAAACTTGATTAGTTTTACGGAGTCCTTGGCTGGAGGTGCAGCAGTTTGTGTACAGGGAGAAGAGCAGAGGAGAAAGTACACAGTCCTGTGGACGTCAGCGCCACAGGCCTGTAGTCACTAAGTCCAGTGATCCGGGGCTTCTTGGGGACAGGGACAATGATGGACGATAGTACTATTATTTAGTTCAAGATCATATGCAAATGTTTTGTGTACCAATTATGCCACAAGAGGGTGCAATTATGAATGCCAGATATCCTTTATATAGCTTGTTGCGGCAGCAGTGAAACCTTGCGTCATTTTCAGCCCAGTTTCTGTCCTAATTGTTCAGAGCTGTGCAGGAGTAGCCAAACATTGTACTCAAGATTATAACATTACTTAAAAACAAATCAACCTGGACAAATAACTGTTAAATAAAAGTATACTGTTACTGTAAAATATACTATGCAAGAAGTATAAATCTGGCGTCTGAAAACTAGGGACGTAACATTTAGTCTGAGTTGTAAATGTACTACAAACCTCTGAGGCTGTGTCAGATCTTTCAGCACTTGCAGGACTGTGTTTTCCCTCAGCCTCTTGTGGCATAGGATTTACATGACAGAGTTTGGGGTGACTCGACCAAGGTGGGTGGACTATCCCAGGCCTAGACTCACACCAGGCTGCAGCTCGACTGGTCTTTGGAAACACAAGTATTTTAAAGCTCTTGAAGAACAAGAGTTCAACAATTGGAGTCATGAGCTCAGAGACATAAACCCATTCACTGGTCTGCCCAGGCAGACTGAACGGGTTCTCAGGTAACCACTATTTAATGTTTTTTCCTTTTCTAATCCTTAAGAAATGATAATAAACCTGTTTATTCTATGTATAATTCAGTAACTCTGTTGATGTACCCTCTGTTTTAGTAGAACTTTAAATGTGAACTGGCATTTAAGAGTTCACGATTGTTCAGGTCAAGAGGTCACGCTGGAGCCAAGCAAAGTCTACTTCTTTGAAACCTCCGTCATTATCCGATGGAGCGGGACTTGCTTACCGTACTTCAACCAGATCAGCGTCCTTGAGATCCACGGCCTGAGGAAGGGGACGTACCCTGTTAAGAAGTAAGAAGCAAACTTCTCTCTTATGGAGTATTATGTACTTTTCTGATGGTATAAATGTGTCTTTTCACAGGCCTCAGTGGCACTCACTAATGTTGAGGCAAGATAAAATCCATCCTCGAATGATCGGCAAGGATAGACTAATCAAACTTCTGTTCCTGTCACCAGGCTTCATTGTTGGCATCTGGAGGGTACATACTTGAGTCTATAAATGGCGTTTACTGGGTGTTTCATTAATTGTTGTAAGATGTGGTACTTTACTTAACTCACGGCTTTTACATCGTTCTATTCTTTTTGTACATGTTTGTTTGTTGTTTTAGGGTCAGAATATAATTGCCTTCATCATGGTTTGTCTCCACTTTCACAAGCTGGTAGAGCGAAGCCTGTTTGGATCCCCTGTGTGGTAGGTGGAAAGCTGAATGACTTTGTATACATAATCTGACCATAGTCATAGCTAGTTATTGTACATAATGGTTTTGTATCCTTATATATTTGCTCTAATACACACTGCATTAGATTTAAGTCCATTTGTGTACATTTTGAACAATTTAAACAATTTTGTTCTTCTGCTGCTCTTTAACTGCATTGCAACATTTAAATTTTCCCATTGTGGGACAAATAAAGGTTCTGCTCTCTCAGATGATTTGAAATGATTAAGTTAGTTAGTTTGCACCCCCTGCTGGTCAAATAGCTAACCACATGCATTTCAAAGCAATAGAGTACTCGGCCACTATTCACATAAAGCCTTCTGGAAAATGTTTTTGAACACACAATGTCATTTTTGTTTGCTGTTTTGACGACACGTTGTGGAAAGTAACAGCTCAACATTCTTAGGTATCTGCACTTAAGTACATTTTACAGTGAATACTTTTTGGTTTTACTTCAACACATTTGGGATCAGGCATGTGAATTTCTACTCCACTACATTTCCAAACTGGACTCAAACCTAAAATAATTTTTCTTATGATTTTAGACTTGCTGAAATGGCCAAAGGGTGTACAATTTTAGCATGTTTATGGTGACATCTTGCCTACTTTTTTGTGTTCAAGTCCTAATGTATAACTATGTAACTACTGTTTGTCGTGGATGGATGTGTCTTGTGTATAGTATATATATATATATATATATATATATATATATATATATATATATATATATATTTATTTATAAATAAATAAAAGTGTATGTATATAAATAATAGTGTGTGTATGTATGCATATATATTAGTATGTGTGTGTGTGTGTGTGTGTGTGTGTATATTAGGGCTGCAGCTATCAATTTATTTTAGTAATCGAGTAATCTATTGGTTAATTTTTTTTGTACATTCAGTAAACTATTTAAACGCATATTAAATATTTTTTTTAGATAAACGTTATAGTTCATAGTAATAGAAAAAATAAGAAATTTCTGCTTAAAATAACACTTTTTATTCTTAATTTCATATACATTTGTCCCCAAAACGGCAACATTTCACTTCAGTCCAAATTGTTCTGTTTGTATATAAAGGACTTGATGAACTTGTCATAGACTGTAAACAGTTAAAGTAGCTTTGTCACATCACTTAAAATAAGACATTTGTAAAACGTTATGTTGGGTGGGACAGGTGGTCCTGGCGTTTTGCGCATTTTGGCTCGTGTGCCGGTCACTTTGGCCTCCGCGTCTTGGACTTTCTGTTTCACATCAGATTATTATGACATAACCGCGGTCCTCCGCGCTGTTTCCATGTGCATTGGCTGTTTAAAGGTACGACTGTGACTGGGAAGCAGAGTTGTTGAGTGGGGGAGCGCGGTGGTCCACGGTGGCGTGTCGAAGGCGCTGCGGTGGGCGGCGCGCGGAGTTAGATGCGGTTTTTAGAGTTGCAGCTCGGGGTTATTATAATAGATCCGTGGCTCTTTCACTCATCAAAACTCTTCCCAGTCGCACTCGTGAGTTTAAAACGCGCCGCTCTCTTCCTGTTGCGCCTTCGTCAGAGCGGAACAAGCTCCGTGTGTAACAAAAGCGCCACAAGTCGTTCCGCGCGCCACAGATTCACGTGTTTTTTATTAAATATGTAAATTAAACGAATCATCGAGGCAATAAAATAGTAATCGAAGCTTTTTTGTAATTGAATTATTCGCTTTAATCGAGTAATCGTGTGTGTGTACGTGTGTACGTGTGCGTACGTGTACGTGCTTGTGTGCGTACGTGTGTGCGTGCGTACGTGTGTGCGTGCGTACGTGTGTGTGCGTGCGTGCGTACTAGTTCTCAAAATTTCTGTGAATTACTTTTTTACACTTATTGTAAATTTGTAAAGGTGTAACTTTAATACTTTTACTTAGTAGATTTTTTTTGAATTGATACTTTTACTGGAGTAATTTTTTGCTCCTGTATCTGTACTTTTATTTAAGTAACCAAGAGAAGTACTGCTAACGCTTGTATTTGGTTTTCTGTTTTAAATACACAGCCCATATTTCGAGCCAACAGTGAGGCGGCCTCAGGACCAGTCTGACCCTCAGTTTGGGCTGCATGGCTACAGTCTGCACTTTGTCCTGCACAACACTGGAGCAGAGATGATGTCTGAATACTTTCCTCAAGTAGCCTGTCACTCGGGTACATGCTACAGTGTCCCTTTTTATTTCATTATCAACAATAGGCTTTTGCAGTTGACATAATCTTCACCTGTTATTAGTTGCAGAAGGTTTCATGGCACTTTCTGTGATCCGCAAGAGCAATCTTTCCTGTCATCGATCATTGTCTGGGAACATTAGACTCCCCTGGAAAACCGAGGAGCTGGAGGGGTCTATAGAGGTACAGTTTCAATCATTTTTAATTACAAAAAGGTATACCGAAAACGTTGTATACAGTTTATAACATCAATATACGCACACACCGCTCTTTTGTTACTGATCACGGTAATTAGCCATTATATAAAATATGTATAATCTTTGAGTGGCCCACATACAATGAGGAAAATAACGATTTGAACACCCTGCGATTTTGGAAGTTCTTCCACTCCAGAAATCACATTGTTTGATTTATAAATAATTTATTTGTATGTTATTGCTGCAAATACACCTGAGACAATCAATGTTAATATTTGGTACAGCTTTGGCTTTGCAATCACGGAGGTCAAACTTTTCCTGTAGTTCTTGACCACGCCTCCACACAGCTCTTCTCTAGATCTCTCAGGTTTTGGGATAGTTGTTGAGCAACCTAGAGTTTGAGCTCCTTCCAAAGATTTTCTTATGGACTTAGGTCTGGAGATTGGCTAGGTGTGCTTCAGGTCATTGTCACGTTAGAAGACCCAGCCACGACTTATCTTCAATGCTCTGACTGAAAAGATCTCCTATACATGGCCCAACCCAGTTTCTCCTTAATACAGTGCAGTCATCCTGTCCCCTGTGCAGAAAAGCACCCCCAAAGCATGATGTTTCCACCCCAATGCTTCAAAATACTTATTTGCTGCACTAACAAATAAACTATTTAAAAAATCATATTTCCGTTTTGATTTTATTTTCAATATTTAGATGTCTCTCACAGTGAAAATGCACTTTCCGACCCCTCCGTAATTTCTAAGTGGAAGAACTTGCGAAACCGCAGGGTGTTCAAATACTTTTTTCCCCTCACCGTATGTTAGTAGAGCTTTGGCGCCTCTTGTCTTTCCTGCTCAGAACTGCTGCTTCATGACGCTGACTCTCCTGGATGAGTTTCAAAAACCGTTCTGGTGCATCAGTACTCCCATCAAACTCGCCATGTCCAAAGGACCTCTGTCCCTCGATTACAACGGGGACCACTTCTTGATGAACTTTCACCACCCGGAAGGCCAAGTGAAGATGGCGCTGGTGTGGCTGCACGAGGAGAAGCAGTTCTTCCTCATCGATTTGACCGTCCTTGTCGCCATTCACAAAGTCAATAAATACTTCTGCACAAATTACTAAGACAAGTGAGTGCATATGTTGTGTGAAGTACAGTGTTGTTTTTTTGTTTTTTTAAATGAATCATTTGTTTCATTCTATAATATATTTTATTCTGTACGTTCTAATAAGGCGTGTGAAATGTTTACAAGACGCGTAATACTTTTGAATTTTTGCTTTCATTAAATATGTGCTATAATAAAATGACACTTACACAATATTGTTTCATTTATTTTTGTCTATTTTTCAGATATTTGATGTTGGATTTGGGCATTATGACTTTTGGATAGTTGCTGATTACATTAGATTAATTTATTCGTTATTTGGCTCATATAATTTGCTCATGCGTTGATTCCTGAGTCTCAAGTTTTTTGTTGCTTTTCTTTTAGACTTTAATTGTCTAATATGAAAGATTGCTGATGTTGAAAAAATCGACACATGGCATACTTAAATAATGTTTCTCCCACTTGAAACGCTTATCTGATCTGTACTTATCCCTCACAGTAATCAAATGTAAGGTGGATTCAGTTACACATTTGCCTATTTTCCGCCCAACCCCACAATGGGAAGGTGGGATATGGGGGTGGAGCTGTAGATAGGTCACGATCTGGCGCTGTGTGTGTTTCCGGTCTTTGCAGATCTTTGTGTGAGTGCAGGGAGAACGGTCAGACAAGTTGCAAGAGATCCTTTTGACAATTATTAGACAATGGCGGTTAATAAATGCTTGAAGTACCTCCTCTTTTTCTTCAATCTACTTTTCTGGGTGAGTCAACTTCGCACCACTTTACAAGTTTTGATTTCAAACTTTTAAACAACATTCAATAGTCTCCTGTGACTTAATACGCACCTGGTCTATCTTTACCTAATACTCAAATAAAAGAAAGCACTGTTGGCAAAATTGTACTTGAGTAGAGGTAAAAAAGCATGCATGAAAATACTATTACTAGTTACTTTTTAACGCAATTTTAGTGGAGTTCTAGGTCAGTTTTTTATACACAACCTGAGTAATTAAACTACAATCTGCTTATTCTCTGCGCTGTGGACTATCGGAGCAGGTGATGCGGTGAGACAGCCGAGCATTGGGATGATTTGGATTTGTGAGCCTTCTGCGCTCAACAACTCATTTTTAATATAATGAAGTTTAGTTACATGGCCATTATTACATTATTACTTTAAGTAAATCAATTTTACAATGACTTTTCACCTGATATGTTTGCTTTTCATTCAGATTTAACCCATTTCAGTCACTTTCTCCAATCATTGATGTACCGGTACTTTAGGGACACTATGAGCTTACCCTCTAAGTTAGGTGGTGTTGGGCCACATTGGGATCAGTTTCAAAGCTTTTTGCTGTGAGGATATACTGTTACTTGCTTATCCTAGACAGAGAACTGGTTCTGCTGGCTCCCTCCTCCTCCCAAAAACAAACATGTTGTGGGTAGTTTCAGGGCGTGGCTCCTCTGCCCATTCCACATTACGATTGTCATCATTGGAGTGGTTTTATCTCAATCTCAGTCATTGTTTAAATGTTGAAATATTTGTATGGTGGAAAGTTTGACTCATGCATTAGGATTTCTTCTCATGGTTTTGCTGCTACTGAAAGGAAGTCTATAAAAACAGCTATTGGGACTGAGTGGCACTTTTCCACCCACTTTTCCTGTTTGTCAGCTTTTGTGAAGCTCAGAGTGAGTGAGATATTGGAACAATCCCAGTGAATTGTCAACTTTCAAAAGTTACATCTTCAGGGCAATTTAAAGATACTTAGTTTTAATGAATTGTCCATCCATCTTCTTCCGCTTATCCGGGACCGGGTCGCGGGGGAAGCAGTCTAAGCAGGGACTGCCAAACTTCCCCCTCCCCAGACACTTCCTCCAACTCCTCAGGGGGGATCCCGAGGCGTTCCCAGGCCAGCCGAGAGACATAGTCCCTCCAGTGTGTCGTGGGTCTTCCATCGGGGCCTCTTTCCTGAGATGAATTGTAATAAATAAAAATTGTGATCTGGCTTCAAGAAAATGTTGATATTAATATTACTACAAAACATTCTCTGGGGGTGGAGGAATGTGTATTGGCACACAGAAAATATGTTGTAGCAACATTGATAAAGATCTTGTAAAGCAGGGGTGTCCAAACTTTTTCACCGAGGGCCACATTTTCAAACTTATACGGAGCAGGGGGCCACAGACAACCCAACAATGAAGACAACTGTTGGAAATCATTTGAAATTTTGCATTTGACATAGTTTTGATGAAGCCGCCACACCTTTAATAAGACTTGGAACATTAATATTACATTGGTATATAAGATCAAAATGCTTGAATTTTTTTAATTTTCCAGTAAAAAGTACTACTTTTTGTTGTTTGACCAACTTAGCAGGAAGCCTGAGGCCAACAAAAATTGGTCTGAGGGCCGCATTTTGCCCCCGGGCCGTAGTTTGGACATGCCTGTTGTAAAGTGTTCTTAACTTACAAGTAGAGATGTCGCGATATCAAATTTAGGGTTACGATTATTGTGAGATGTTTTTTTTTTAACGATTATTAAGACTGTGACCAAAGACAGTGAAAGCTTTAATTTTCCTTTCATTCCGTGGTTTCAACATGTTACTGTTCCTCAAGTTTGTGACTGGTTTTACAAGACTGAACTTTCTGAAAGATAAAATAAAGTTTAAACATAACAATAACTATTTTTTTGATGGATTGGATTGGCTTCTTCAATCGTCACAATTATTTTTTACGATTATATTGTGACCTGAATAATCACGATTAACTATTAACCGAATAATCTTGACATCCCTACTCACAAGCAACCATGCAAAACAAGTTTTAACAGTTGAAAATGAGGATTATTTACTGTATAAACTTCAGTGAGTCATAAAGCCAAAAGGGAAGAAGGAGCTGTCTGGTGTGGTTGTTTTTCTTCCCAAAATGTACTCAACATTAACCACACTGGCTGGTAACTACAGCAAAGTCCCATTTGTTGCATGAGTCTAAAAGTTAAAAAAATATTCAAACAATAGACAACAGATATATAGCAGTTGACAAATGGGATAATGGCAGGTAAAGGTTATGACAATAGGGCCTATTTGTTGTTCAGACGGATGAGTCATCTGGCTGTGCAGAGAGGGCCTGACCACTAAATGTTCCTGTTTTGCATTTGCCTATCATTATCTCTTGTCATGTGTGTTGTAATCTTATGAGTGAGTGTGACAACCCATATTTTGAGTCGGTGCAATTGAACCATCTCTCCTAAAGCAATGAAAGTTTTCTAGGAGCGTCACAGTAGATTGTTTTTCTTTGCCAGCATGTCCTTTTATGAGGACAGAAGGCGTGTTAGCCATCTCACTATGCTGCTGACGAGTTTGAAGGGCTTAAGACAATTCACAGGACGTGTTATATATCTATATCTATATATATTTTTATTTATTCAGTGATAATGATAAAATATTCAGATGAATTCTAGGCTGATTTTGCACTGATTTTGCACTGTTTAAACAACTATTGGTTTTAAATGACAAGGCAAAGGCAGATAGTTGTTCAGGCACTTCCTATCCTGCTAACTAATTAAAGATTTCAAACTGCTCCTTTACTTCAACATGTAAAATGCTCATATATTCATATCCAGAATGCTCTCTATTAATTTGGATGGACGCATTGACTTAAATAATGTTTTGCATTACAGGACAGGTTTGGAACATATGGATTAAGTTTGTGGTCGATTTGTCAGATGACTCTATAAAAATCCCTTGTGCCTTTAATACATTTGTGAGGGCAATAAAGATCATTTAAAATAGACAGAAAGCACTTCTTCATTTCTAATAGAGGGTTGAATAATATTGTTTAGATTGGATTTAGGTAACTTTGTTTAGCCTGAAGATGATGCTAATTTGTCACTATTTAAAGTTTGTAATGCTAAAGTCCCTGTCTCTCCAGATAAGTGGCTGCATCATCCTGGGTGTTTCCATCTACCTGAAGGTCAATAAGGATAAAAATTCGGTGAGGTTGTTTTTGTTGTTTAACATTTAAAATCTTTTGTCGTTGTCATCATTTTGCTGACTGTTTTCTCCACAGATTTCCAGTGAGTCCCTCCCTGTGTGTGGACCTCCTCATTGCGGTGGGGGTCATCATCATGCTTCTGGGTTTCCTGGGCTGTTGTGGTGCCGTCAAAGAGAACCGCTGCATGCTCCTACTGGTGTGTGCCCCCCTCCTTATTTTAAATTATATTTGTTATTGTCAAGTACAAGGCAATGCAAGCTCAAGAAAACAGAAAAACATGACAAAGTACAATGTACCTTTTTGGAATTACCTCAAAACTTGTAATAGCTCTTTTTATTTTTTAGCTAATATTGTGTATACACAATTCACTTTTTTACACCTATACGCCTCCTGTATAAAAAGATCCACTTGAGTGTAAAATACTTGACTACTAAAACAGTTGCAACGTTCCTCTTCTTTGAGGAATACTTCATCTGTATGTTCTCTCGCAGTTCTTCATTTCCTGCTCCTGATATTCGTGCTCTTGGTGGCAGCAGGCATTCTGGAGCTGTCGGCGAAAGCAAAGTAAAGTGCCACACTGACCGTATATAAGTTAATGTGATTGTGTGTGGGCTGTATTTTCATGTGTAATTAACTGATTGTTTCAGGTCAAGGACTGGATTGAGGAGCGTATGAATAAATATCTCCCTCTGTCGAACCAACCTCAGAGTGTTAAAGATGACCTCTATAAGATGCAGCGCTGAGGTAATGTTTGGCCTTTACATTTAATAGTATTTCAACAGAACTCAAACACAAAATTGCACAAAGACCTTGAATACCTGTGTGACTTATGATTCCTGTTGTCTGTTCCCTCAGCTCAAGTGCTGTGGTTTGCTCAAAGGTCCAGCCGACTGGACTCCAGTTCCCGAATCATGCAAATGCCCCAGTGCCACCAGTGGCACCACGCCTGACCCCGCCTGTGATTCCAGTGGTCTCTATAAGACGGTGAGAGAATTGAATGAATGAGTTTAACTTAAAATAATTTTGTGAAAAATCAAGGATCATTATAAAAAAGGGATAAATAAATTAAAAATGTTGTTTAGACATGCACTGACCGACTCATTGAGATGATGGAGAAAAGCATGGGAATCGTGTTGGGAATCGCATTCGCCATTGCCATTCTGCTGGTAAGTAAACATTATAGCCTGCGTCATGTGTTTTGGACAGTAATATATATATAAAAGTAATTTCATAATAAATGAAATGCATAATGACGTCCGTGTGTTTGCAGATCTTTGGTATGGTCATAGCCATGATCCTGTACTGCCAGATTGGAAAGAAAGACACCGCCAGCACAGCATAAACAGCTTCCAGAAACTTTTCTGTTCATAACATACATAACATCGTAACATAACATGAAAAATGCTCAATTATAATAATAATTAATTCTTGCAACACACCTCCTGGCACATATATATATTAGGGTGACCAGACGTCCCTATGTATTTAGCCGGGACAGTCCCAGTTTTGAGCCCTGTGTCCCATGTCCCAGCACATGTTTCCAAAACCACAGATTTGTCCCAGTTTTCGACCACTTTGAGACCCACCAACAGTGAAGAGGGAACTATATTGTCGTTTCTTTAGCCATATGTGTCTTTAGAATAACCAGAACACACAAAATGCACTCAGATTATAAACTGAATCACAAATTTGCCGTGAAAAAGCTGTGAATGAGTCATGAATGGACGAGGGCAAGACTATGTACCTAATTACCTACACTTTTTACAATTTTATTATTGTCCCAGTTTTTAATTTTGAAAATCTGGTCACCCTAATTATTTATATATCCTGTGTCATCTTATTCTGCACTGGCGAGGACCCCCAATCTCTGTGTTGTGTGTAATCTACTGGTCTAGGGCCAGCAGTGCGGTCAGGGAAAACAGGACTCTTGATGATGGTCGAGGCATGACAGACGGTCCTCATTTATTGGAATTGTGAAACACAAAGAAGAACTGGCGAATAAACAAATTACATCCTTACATATATATAGCGATATATATACACACACATACTGTTTTATAGTACATGTGTAAGAGTCAGTTTACAATGTATTGAAGAAAATGAAGAGGTACAGTCTATATGCATTATAATTATTTGTTATGTAACGTAATTTAATCAAAATCTTTGTAATGACTTCTGTATATACATATATATTTTGCTGGAAACGTGTATACATATCTCAGATCTTTTAAAGATACAACTCAGGATTATATGTTATGTTTAACATTACTTTTACACATGACTCAACTAAAGCTGTGTCCAATTCTCGTGGTTTGTCACTTTTCCAACTGTCCAAATATAATAAAATATGAAGAGGAAGTTGGCTACCATGGCTCTCTCTGTCTATTCTACAGACATAAATGTCACAAGGAACTTCCTTGTCCTTCTCTAAACTGACTTTTTATTATGGAAATGAAGGTGTGCAGTGGACTTTGTTAACAAATTGACACTGACAGTATTAACGTGGCCCTGAAGGCAACACACGTACACTTTTCAAACACACTCGCACACACTCGCACAGGCACACTCATCAACTATAAATACTATTACTACTAAAACTACAACATCTACTACTACAAGTACAACTAGGCATAAGTCTATTAAAACTAGTACTACTACTACTACTACAACTACTACAACTACTACTACTACTACTGCTACTACTATTACAAGAACTACTAATAAGACCTAATATTATTATGTATGTTATATTCTATTATTTTATGATTCAATGCTTAGATTAAAAAATATATTTTTGTTGATTACAACATTATACAAATGAAATAAAACACCTGAGACTTTGAGTACCTGGCTTCAATATCAGCCCAATTCTTAAACGTAACCTAAAACAAAAACTTTTATACATGAATAAATAGTACTAGTAAACATGTGACAATAACTTAGTTATTTCTACACTATTACACACAGGTTTTAAACTCTTAAGGCATGGAATTTGTCTAAACTATAGCGGTGGATAAAATGTACCAGTCTCATGCTGAAGCAGCTGCCCTGTGTCTGTCTGTCACTGTTGATCATCACTGTTATTGTTCGCCCGTCCGCTATTTATATGAGCCAGAAACATTTTTAAGTGTGCACAACATCACCAGCCAACTCCACTATTCATGCTCGCGCGCGCGCACACACACACACACACACACACACACACACACACACACACACAACCCATATTTACAGTCCAACAATTGATGGGTGGGGCTTCTTGGACTGGCCTCAGATTCTGTTTTGTGTACTGATAAGGAGTTCTGATCTATTTGATATTTATTTTGTTTTTTCCGATCCATAATACACTAAAATTCATTATTATGAATACACTTTTACAAATCCTACAAATGTCCTGTTATGAATTGACTGGGAAAGAAAAAAATATCAGATGACATGTGTGACTATAGTTCAGATCAAGATTTCAAACGATCACATCAAGTAAAAACATTGGAGGAAAGCCGCTTCACACTCACACTGCAAACTATCCCAGTGTATGGTGCAGGTCCAGGTTTGATGGAGCCATCAGGACATCATCTGCAAACAGCAGAGATGAGATCCTGTGGTCCCCAAACTGGACACCCTCCGACCCTTAACTGGACCTAGAAATTCTGTCCATGAAAACAATGAACAGAACTGGGGACAAGGGGCAGCCATGGGGGTTTCCCATATGCACTGGGAACAGGTCTGACTGACTGCTGGCAAAGCAAACACAGCTCCTGCTCTTTTTTGCCCGGGGTCTTTGCTCAGGGCTGTCCGGTCTGAGCAAAGGGCCCTTTCTTAAACAGAGGGACCACCCCGGTCTGCCAATCCAGAGGCACTGTCCCAAACTACTGATTCCTCCTTCTAAAGGTAATCTAATTACTTGTTTAAATACGTTATTTCAAATTGAATTAGATTACTAATTATGAAATTACTTTGACAAGAAAAAAATAAAGAAAAAAGATGAAAGAACCCAATTTGAAATCTTTTCACTAATTAAACTTCCTGTTACGTAGCCTAATTTCAAATGCAACTGACTTAACCAATATTTGTATTTGTCTTGGTTCTGTTCCGTCACCAAAAGATGACATGAAATGCTATTTGTTCATGATACAAACTGCTTCACAAAAAAGTAATTTCACACATTTATTGCCTGGAAAAAGTAAGTAAAAGTCTCTAGGGTTAGTAATAGTAATCTGTAAATCCATTTTAATTTGTAACCCTTTACATTTCTGCTTTACTGAAAGCAATTTGGTTACAGTAATCCCTTATTTTGTAACAATAGCCCAACACTGGTTCTATTTATTTACTGCTTAAATTGAACATGTGGCCTGATGCTAGAAAGCAGACATAAAGGACTTTGCATTTGAAATCAAGGGAATCAAGGAGTTCCCCATGAATACATATTAGATATTATTAGATTACTACTAGCATTTTCTCTTCAATCACACAGTTCCTCTACTTCCTGTTGTTTCTTCTGCCCTCCCTTCTTCCTGATAATCACTTCTAACCTAAAGTGACCCCTACTCCTTCATTCTCATCCCTCTCTCTCTTTAGCCATCCTCACATCTCCGCTTCTCTGCACTCACTCTCCGGCTCAGCAGCTGATTCTCCAAACTTGGTCATGTTCTTGGTTCTAAGGCAAACACTGTGAGCTTTAAACAGCATCACTCACGCACATTCACACAGCGACTGGGCCCGTCTGTACGTTTCTATTTCAGCCCGGCTCTCTCAGGCGCTGGTCATGGCTCGCTGCAGGAGCTACTTGCGGGGACTGGATATCTGCGTCACTGTTCTGCTGTTGGTGAGCACGCTGCTAATTGCTTCACATTAATAGTATGTTTTTGTTGACAGCTGTGGGGAAGGCTCTGTTGTCAAATGTTAAATTAAAGCAAATGTAACTTTAATCAAGTATTTTTAATTTACAATTTTTAAAGTGGACACACTGTTCAACGTTCATTTTTTATTCTGAGATCCATGTATTTTTCAGTTAAGTGCATTCAAGAACAGCTCGGACATACTGTTAAAACAAAGCAACAACTTTATACTTTTGCCAGTGATCAGATGTTAAATGTAAACCTAATTTAATAAATAACACTTCTTACAACAATGAAAAAAAAGACAGTTGTTGATTATTTTTTCTCACAGACATCTCATCAGAGTAGCGATGACCAAATCCTAAAAAAAAGTTCAGTTGTCTTGTCAGTGTTCACACAATGATAATGTCGGGAGAGTGTATGCATACCTTAACCTATTTGTGGAACAATATGTCATTTGGACCTTGGCTACTCTGGAAAATACTGTCAGTGGGGGAGGAATGTAAATCTATGGTATGTTTAGAAACGTGCAGAAAGGTGCAGTTAGTGATTCCCCACTAAAAAGACTATATTTGCAACAAAAACAATGAGCAATATTTTATAGTCACGTTAATAACTCTTGTGAATTAATAAAGCATAATTAGAGATTATAATATTTTACTAAGAATGGTTCAGTCTTAGTAACTACTTCTGACGTACTTGCAGATATGTTTGAATTATTCTGCATTTATTCTTTTTCGTCCACTATCCGAAATGAGATCTTGGGTATGTAAAACATGAAGACAAAGCTGTAACCCACTTATTTTCGGTCAAATCAACCATTCAGGGATGAATCGGGATCAGTTTGTACTCCAAACCCACAATTATTTTTATTATTTTTAAAGGTTCAAAATGCACTTAATATTAAAACATCCGGAATGTTTTATTTAGGCCTATTTTATAAAAAGTCCCTAAATCTCATTCAGCATTAAAAAGAATAATTGTCAAAATTAAATAAAAATCCAGACGGGATTTTCTTTTGTGCATAACTTTTACACATATAGTGTCAGCTTCACAAAGAGCCATTTTTTATACTCCAAAAGGTCAGTTTTAATTAGGGGAAATATTTTAGTCAGGCGTTTTAGGGGGAATTAGTTAGAATGAAAAGGAGTCATTAATCCCCTAACCCCTTAGGTAAGTAGTTAAACCTGAATCATTCTTAATAAACTATTTGTTCATTATGAATTAAGTATTTGTTCAGGCTTTTATTAAGGCTAATTGAGGTGCAGTTATTATAAAGTGGTATAGTTATATTTGCTGAAAAACTATATTTTTGCCTGTATAATCTGCTGTATAAACATCCTCCTAACACTCTGTCTTCAGTTGTCAGGAGTTCTGATGATCAGTGTGGGCTTTTCCTCTATTGATGGTAACAAACCTGTCGCAAAGGTAAACTAATCTTGTACACAAGTTTAAACTATATATATATATATATGCTTCCAACGCTGTCTTAACAGAATCATTTTTAGTAACTATCCAATATTACCTTAAGCACAGACCACAATAAGCACATTCTGTGGAACATTATCAAGTTTGCTTAATGACTTGCTCTGGCGTGTCTCTCCGCAGTTGTTTGACCAGTTGTCCAGCAGTGACGGTCTGCTGGTGCTGCAGGTGCTGGGGCCCATCACTGTGGTCCTGGCGCTCCTCGGCTTGTGCGTCGCCTCTTTGGACATCAAACCTCTGCTTCTCCTGGTAACACAGACGCACATCTCAAAGCGGGAAAACGGCCTTTCAAATAACCAGAGTCTGTTGTCCAGTTCTCAGCTCTTACCTTTGTGGAGTTTGTGGCTCTGATAGTGGTCGCCTCACCTCTCATACAGATACAGGCCCAGGTAAATGCACTGCCTCTACAAGCCTAAACTTTTTGAACTTTCGAAGAAAATATTAAGCCTTTGACATATTGGTTTAATCATTTCAAGTAAACATACGGAGACATTAAAACAGGAGGGGCTAATATTTCTAAAGCACCATCACCAAACTAGCCCTGATTTAGCTTTGCTTATGTGCTTTTTCGATTTTCTTCACTCCCCAATGTCACCAGCAGAGGGAAACAAAAACCTAATTCACAATTTGGTAAACCGCCCTCCAAAAAAAACCACACCCATCACTAATCATGTTCTCGTGTCTCCCAGTTTATTTAATGTGTCAAATGATGTCTCTGTGCAGATGGACGGCGCAGTGGAGGAACTGTTTTTGAATGTGACCCCGCTCCACAAGGCAGAAACATATATCAAGCAGGAGCTGAGCAAACTGCAGGCGTCAGTGAGTTAGACAAACGACCACACATCATGACAATCATACAAGTATTTGCTATAGTAATAATATTTTAAAGTAGTGCAATGTACGATGTCTTGTTCACAGGAATCGTGTTGTGGCCTGAGGAGTTTTGAGGACTGGGAAGATCAACTGCCTGCTTCCTGTCTCTGCGCACCTCCCACTCCTTTCGCATCAAGTCTATGGGGGTAAACTTATTTGGGTGTGATTGAATAAGCTTGGATTTGTTTAGAATGTTGTCTTTCAATGCTTTAATTCGTGGAATAACTTGAAACATTGTTCAACTGACGCATTAAAGATAAAAGAAGATCGCATCAGAATGGGCAAACTGCACAAAACCTTACCTTTGAAAGTGTGCAATGCGAGCGTTAACAGCATGGCAAAATTTCAAAACATATAAGCTAAACAATAAAACAAAAACATTGATAAATGCCACCCTAAGGTTTGCATCTTGAGAGTAAACATTTCACAACCATTACAAGTGCACACAGATTGGTGAGACAAATTAATTTTTGCACAAGCACGACGACACATTTGCAAGGTGGAAAAGGACAACCGTCTTGGAGGTCAGAGGTCAGGAAAACTCACAGTGACATGCTTATATAGCCACCGATTGGCATGAGCAAATTAGCTGTCAAAGCTGCATACTATACATAACTATGATTTATATTGTGATGAACTGTAAATTAAGATGTGTCCGTGCATGTAATCTCATTCGTATGATAACTTATTTCGTCTGTGTGTTCTGCAGCAGCGCAGATGCCCATAACGTCAGCTCGATTGGCACCTGTGTGTTAGTCTAAGTGAAAACGTTGGGGTACCACAAAAACGCTGGTTCATTTCAAGGTAAGACACAAATGAAACGAAGACATTCAGGCAAAATCGCGCGTACATTGCAGTTAGAGAAGTGATCTGGTTGAAAAGATACAAAAGAAAGTTCAGTCTGGTCTGGTCTAGTGTGTCTGGTGTGGTCTAGTGTGGTCTGGTGTGTCTAGTCGTGGTCTGTGGTGTGGTGTGGTGTTGTTTCTGTAGAGATGTTATTGCTTTACAGTATGGCAATAAACTTGTTTTTTGTTCTTTTTCAGCCCTGGCCGATTCTAAAGAGCTATTTGAGCTTCCCCATTCAAACTTCGATAGGAATCATTTCGCTGTTACCACCATCGCAGATGTAACTCTTTCTTCATGTACACAGTGTGACTTCAACACCTCATGTAATGTCAAAACTGTATCGCAGAGCGTATAAATCCTAAAGGAAACCCTGTACACCCCACCCCACGTGCACGCAAAGTAGAGCAGATTGGGAGCCTGACATAGGCAGCTGTGCTACAATATAGTTACCACCCACCGTGTGTGGAGGAATGAATTAAAGCAGTGTAAAGTGCTTTGGGTGAGAAGGCGTTGTATACAGTAAATCCAATTGATTCACTAATAATGAATTAATAATCACTTTTTTACTCTTGTATTCTTAAATATTAAGTGTAGCTCTGACATATATCATATCATGTTAATGTCAGCACTGCTTTAGGCTGGACTAGTTGATCAGCCACCATCAGGTCATTGACAAAGCACGATATAGTAGCCCTCCCTTCATTATCAAATGGTTCCAATCATATTGCTATTTCAAGCTGCGGCTGGCGGAAGCCAATACAATAAATCTTCCTTTCCTGTACTTGGGACCGGACAGCACACAGGCCATTTTCTGAGAGCGATATTTTGTGGTAACCACTTGCCAAATCAATGGCGAAATCTAAAATCTTTTCAATCCTTGGCAGGGGAAAACACAACGCACTGTTAAGGGGCCGGAGCTATAAATATCCATGGTCCAAATCAGCGCTGCAATTTTCAAACCGGAAATCAGCGGACTTTTAAAAAAAACGTTTTAGATCAATAGGGATTTATGCACCGAGGTGAAGTTAGTTTCACATTGGACATTGGACATTCGCCTCCGTAACTTCAGCGGTAGCTTCCTCTAAGTGTGCCCCGCCTGCAGTAGCACGGTGTGGGGGGCTGCGATGTGAAGTGCCGCTTGGTACGCCAGTTAGGGACCGTCTCTAAATGACTGTTGCAGTGGCGAGCGTTTGTTTAAAAAATGTGTTACTTGAAAAATATCAAACATATTTTATATTTAAAAAGTAAACAAGGTTAAGCATCAATCTAAGTTGTTAATCCTAGTCGCCACAGTCCTTTTGGGTTCAACATTTAACCCTTTATGGGTCGTTTATGAATATTTTTCTTCAAAAATCAAGGACTCTTTTCAATAGCTTCAAAATCAGGTGACATAGAAAGTCAATTCCAAGTTATTATAGTAGTTTTAGTCTCCAGGTTACACGCACACCTTTTGTTTTTTCAATTTAACCCTTTATAGAATTTTAAGAAATATATTTGTCAAAAAAATCAAGGACTATTTTTCAATAGCTTCAAATCAGGTGACCTAGAAAGTCAAATCCAAGTTATTACAGTAGTTTTAGTCTCCAGGTAACACGCACACCTTTTTGTTTTCAACTTACCCCTTTATAGATTTTTAAGAAATATTTTTGTCAAAAAGTCAAGGACTTTTTCAATAGCTTAAAATCAGGTGGCCTAGAAAGTCAATTCTAAGTTATTATAGTAGTTTTAGTTTCCAGTTAACACGCACACCCATTTTGTTTTTCAACTTACCTCTTTTAAGTTGTTTGATGGGGCCTTGTTAACAATGTACAATGGCAATGTAACTGTCCTTACATTGTTACTCATCATAAAGGGCTTCTTGAACCGCTCTTGGTCGACCCATCACTTGGGACTTGTTTGCCTTGGGTGATTTTACCGGGGGCTCAAGCCCCTGACAACATAGCTCCAAGGATCATTTGGGCTCAGCCATTCGCATAATCCTGTCCAGTTTCTCCCCTGCTCTTCTCCCTGTACACAAACTGCTGAACTTCCAGCCACAACTCCATAAAACCGATCAAGTTTGTTGACGACACCACCCTCATCGGGCTCATCTTGGACGGGGATGAGTCTGTCTACAGGAGGGAGGTGGACCGGCTGGTGTCCTGGTGCAGTGGTAACAACCTGGAGTTCAACGTCCAGAAGACAGTGGAGATGATCTTGGACTTCAGGACAGTCACAGTCCCCAGCCCCCCCTCACCTTGACAGAGTCCCCCATCACCACCGTGGACTCCTTCCCCTTCCTCAGCACCACCATCACCAGGACCTCAAGTGAGAGCCCACCATTAGCTCCCTCATCAAGAAGGGCCCAGCAGAGGATGTACTTCCTGCGGCAGCTGAGGAAAGCCAAGCTGCCAGTGCAGATGATGTTGCAGTTTTATAACGGCCATCATTGAGTCCATCCTCACCTCCTCCATCACCGTGTGGTACGCTGGAAGCCACAGCCAGGGACAAACAGAGACTACAGCGCATCGTGCTTTCTGCTGAGAAGGTGATCGCGTTGCAGACTTCCATCTCTGCAGGACCTGTACGTCTCCAGGGCTCTGGGACGAGCAGGTTGGATCACAGCTGATCCTTGTCACCCGGACATGACTATTTGAGCCACTAAGTCCCATAAGAATAATAGGAATAATATTGCTTGGGTCTACAAATATTGTACCGGCAAAGAGGAAAATGATGTGGGATATTCCATTGAATAACCAAAATGCTCCAATGCAAAGTAGAGTATTGATACGGCTGAGGAAGATAAGGCAAAATACTTGGCAACATAAGCTTGTTGTGGATCAGAAGTCTATTTTTTAATTTTTTTATTTGCAAACTGCACAAAGTCTCTTTGTGCAGTTTACAAATAAAAAAAAGAATACTCGGACTATATGTGTTTTATCACCTAATACAGCAGAAAGCTAAAATTCATGAATATGAATTGTCTGTAAAAATTAAACATTAGGCTATCCTATTAGATTTAGCATTTTAATAATAATATAATAATAATATAATAATAATAAATAATAATAATATAAAATAAGTCTCATAATTTTATGTGAGCCGGTCGACGAGGCCGTCGACTTCTGACCAGGTCTCTTTGCATTTTGAAAAAGGTGACTTGCCCTCTCCAGGTGGGTGGAGAGTCCCTGCCCCAAGCTGAGGAGTTCAAGTAATTTGGGGTCTTGTTCATTAGTGAGGGAAGGATGGAGCGTGAGATTGACAGTTGGATCGTTTGCATCGGACTGTTGTGGTGAAGAAAGAGCTGAAGCTCAATCTACATTCCTACCCTCACCTATGGTCATGAGCTCTGGGTACTGACCGAAAGGACAAGATCGTGGATACAAGCGGTTGAAATGTGTTTCTCCACAGGGTGGCTGGGCGCTCCCTGCAACCTGGCCTGATAAACGCGAAGATGGATGGATGATAATAAATGAATACATAAAATCACCAGCCAAAAGAGCGTTCGTGGTTCAATTGAAACATGTATTCAATTTACAACAAGCACTGCAGAACTACCCTAAGCGACTTTTCTGGTGGAATGTCAGTAATTGTCAGAACTCCTTAAAAAATTCCAGGCAGAGATTTAGTTACGTCAAAATGTTGCCATGGACTTAATTTCACATTTCAGTCTCTGGAGGAAGCCCTGGTCATTATTGTCAAAGACAAAGAAAAGTTATAATATTTCTTGGCCCTGTAATTGCTGCTAAAAGGAGTGCAAAGAGAGGGAACGAGAGAACAGAAAATAATTAATTTGAAATATGTCACCTAAACTTATGTAGTGTTGTACAACCTGTAAAATCCAGTAGCACGTATAAAATGTAGGTATATTCCAATAATAAAATATCAGATATCCTCAACTTCAAAGGAAATCACTAAAGTCATGTTACAAGATGTGAATACTCACCTCAAAGTGATATTACTATTACTAGTACTGTATTGTCATCCATGCCCTCCACGTATGTTTATAAACAATTCTATAATCAAATATCAAAATGTATTTATTTATTAAAAATGTATTTGCTCATAACATTGACCCCTTTTCAGGAAATGAATGAACACTTTACCAAATGTGGTTTTGAATAATTATGGAGCAACATATGAACAGAATATGAATATGGAATATGCAAATGGTTCGATAACAGATGGAGACGCTAGACATGATAGTTCTAGATCTATCTAGCTGTGTGTTGGAGTAAATGTTGATTCAATGATATCATATTATGATAACTGATTTAGAAGCTATTGAAAAAAAGTCCTTGATTTTTTGACAAAAATATTTCTTAAAAATCTATAAAAGGGTAAGTTGAAAAACAAAAAGATGTGCGTGTTACCTGGAGACTAAAACTACTATAATAACTTGGATTTGACTTTCTAGGTCACACTGATTTAGAAGGTATTGAGAAGAAAATCCTTGATTTTTTGACAAAAATGTTTTTCTTTAAAATCTATAAAGGGGTAAGTTGAAAAACAAAAAAGGTGTGGGTGTTACCTGGAGACTAAAAACTACTATAATAACTTGGAATTGATTTTCTAGGTCACCTGATTTTGAAGGTATTGAAAAAAAGCCCTTGATTTTTTAAGAAAATATTCCTTAAAAATCTATAAGGGTTCAATTGAAAAACAAAAAGGTGTGCGTGTTACCTGGAGACTAAAACTACTATAATAACTTAGAATTGACTTTCTAGGTCACCTGATTTTGAAGCTATTGAAAAAAGTCCTTGATTTTTTGACAAAAATATTTCTTAAAAATCTATAAAAGGGTAAGTTGAAAAACAAAAAGATGTGCGTGTTACCTGGAGACCAAACTACTCAATAATAACTTGGAATTGAACTTTGACTTTCTATGGTCACCTGATTTAGAAGCTATTGAAAGAAATCCTTGATATTTTTTGACAAAATGTTTCTTTAAAATCTATAAGGGGGTAAGTGAAAAACAAAAAGGTGTGGTGTTACCTGGAGACGACAACTACTATAATAAGTTGGAATTGACTTTCTAGGTCACCCTGATTTAGAAGCTATTGAAAAAAGTCCTTGATTTTTTAAGAAAAATATTTCTTTAAAATCTATAAAGGGTTAAATTGACAAACAAAAGGTGTGCGTGTTACCTGGAGACTAAAACTACTATAATAACTTGGAATTGATTTTCTAGGCACCTGATTTTGGAGAGTATTGAAAAAAAGCCCCTTGATTTTTTGAAGAAAAATATTCCTTAAAAATTCTATAAAGGGTTCAATTGAAAAAAACAAAAATGGGTGTGCGTGTTACCTGGAGACTAAAAACTACTATAATAACTTAGAATTGACTTTCTAGGTCACCTGATTAGAAGCTATTGAAAAAATCCTTGATTTTTGACAAAAATGTTTCTTTAAATCTATAAGGGGGTAGTTGAAAAACAAAAGGTGTGGGTGTTACCTCAGAGGACAACTACTATAATAAGTTTAAGTGACTTTCTAGGTCACCTTATTAGAAGCTATTGAAAAAAGTCCTTGATTTTTTAAAGAAAATATTTCTTTAAAATCTATAAAGGTTAAATTGACAAACCAAAAGGTGTGCGTTTACCTGGAGAACTAAAACTACTATAAAACTTGGAATTGATTTTCTAGGTCACCTGATTTTTGAAGTATTGAAAAAGCCCTTATTTTGAAGAAAAATATTCCTTAAAAATCTATAAAGGGTTCAAGTTGAAAAAACAAAATGGTGTGCGTGTTACCTGGAGACTAAAACTACTATAATAACTTAGAATTGACTTTCTAGGTCACCTGATTTTGAAGCTATTGAAAAAAGTCCTTGATTTTTTGACAAAAAATATTCTTAAAAATCTATAAACGGTAAGTTGAAAAACAAAAAGGTTTGCGTGTTACCTGGAGACTAAAACGACAAAATAACTTGGAATTGACTTTCTAGTCACCTGATTTAGAAGCTATTGAAAGAAATCCTTGATTTTTTGACAAAAATGTTTCTTTAAAATCTATAAAGGGTAAGTTGAAAAACAAAAAGGTGTGGTGTTACCTGGAGACGACAACTACTATAATTAAGTTGGAATTGACTTTCTAGGTCACCTGAATTAGAAGCTATTGAAAAAAGTCCTTGATTTTTAAAGAAAAATATTTCTTTAAAATCTATAAAGGGTTAAATTGACAAACAAAAAGGTGTGCGTGTTACCTGGAGACTAAAACTACTATAATAACTTGGAATTGAATTTTCTAGGTCTATATGAAGGTATTGAAAAAAGCCCTTGATTTTTTGAAGAAAAAAATATTCCTTAAAAATCTATAAAGGGTTCAATTGAAAAAAAACAAAATGTGTGCGTTTACCTGGAGACTAAACTACTATAATAACTTAGAATTGACTTTCTAGGTCACCTGATTTTGAAGCTATTGAAAAAAGTCCTTGATTTTTTGACAAAAATATTTTCTTAAAAATCTATAAAAGGGTAAGTTGAAAAACAAAAAGGTTGCGGGTTACCTGGAGACTAAAACTACAATAATAACTGGAATTGACTTTCTAGGTCACCTGATTTAGAAGCTATTGAAAGAAATCCTTGATTTTTTGACAAAATGTTTCTTTAAAATCTATAAAGGGGTAAGTTGAAAAACAAAAAGTGTGGGTTTTACCTGGAGACGAAACTACTATAATAAGTTGGAATTGACTTTTCAGGTCACCTGATTTAGAAGCTATTGAAAAAAGTCCTTGATTTTTTTAAGAAAAATATTTCTTTAAAATCTATAAAGGGTTAAATTGACAAACAAAAAGGTGTGCGTGTTACCTGGAGACTAAAACTACTATAATAACTTGGAATTGATTTCTTAGGTCACCTAGTCACCTGATTTTGAAAGCTATTGAAAAAGTCCTTGATTTTTTGACAAAAATATTTCTTAAAAATCTATAAAAGGTAAGTTGAAAAACAAAAGAGTGTGCGTGTTACCTGGAGACTAAAACTACAATAATAACTTGGAATTGACTTTCTAGGTCACCTGATTTAGAAGCTATTGAAAGAAATCCTTGATTTTTTGACAAAAATGTTTCTTTAAAATCTATAAAGGGGTAAGTTGAAAAACAAAAAGGTGTGGGTGTTACCTGAGACGACAACTACTATAATAAGTTGGAATTGACTTTCTAGGTCACCTGATTTAGAAGCTATTGAAAAAAGTCCTTGATTTTTTAAGAAAAATATTCTTTAAAATCTATAAAGGTTAAATTGACAAACAAAAAGGTGAGCGTGTTACCTGGAGACTAAAACTACTATAATAACTTGGAATTGATTTTCTAGGTCACCTGATTTTGAAGCTATTGAAAATAGTCCTTGATTTTTTGACAAAAATATTCTTAAAAATCTATAAAAGAGGTAAGTTGAAAAAACAAAAAGATGTGCGTGTTACCTGGAGACTAAAACTACAATAATAACTTGGAATTGACTTTCTAGGTCACCTGATTTAGAAGCTATTGAAAGAAATCCTTGATTTTTTGACAAAAATGTTTCTTTAAAATCTATAAAGGGGTAAGTTGAAAAACAAAAGGTGTGGGTGTTACCTGGAGACGACAACTACTATATAAAGTTGGAATTGACTTTCTAGGTCACCTGATTTAGAAGCTATTAAAAAAGTCCTTATTTTTTTAAGAAAAATATTTCTTTAAAATCATTAAAGGGTTAAATGACAAACAAAAAGGTGTGCGTGTTACCTGGAGACTAAAACTACTATAATAACTTGGAATTGATTTTCTAGTCACCTGATTTTGAAGGTATTGAAAAAAGCCCTTGATTTTTGAAGAAAATATTCCTTAAAAATCTATAAAGGGTTCAATTGAAAAAACAAAATGTGTGCGTTTTACCTGGAGACTAAAACTACTATAATAACTTGAATTGACTTTCTATCACCTGAATTTTGAAGCTATTGAAAAAAGTCCTTGATTTTTTGTGACAAAATAATTTCTTAAAAATCTATAAAAGGGTAAGTTGAAAAACAAAAAGATGTGCGTGTTACCTGGAGACTAAAACTACTATAATAACTTGGAATTGACTTTCTAGGTCACCTGATTTAGAAGCTATTGAAAAAAGTCCTTGATTTTTTGACAAAAATATTTTCTTAAAAATCTATAAAGGGTTAAATTGAAAAAACAAAAAAGTGTGTGTGTTACCTGGAGAGTAAAACTACTATAAAAACTTGGATTTGACTTTCTAGGTCACCTGATTTAGAAGGTATTGAAAGAAATCCTTGATTTTTGACAAAAATGTTTCTTTAAAATCTATAAAGGGGTAAGTTGAAAAACAAAAAGGTGTGCGTGTTACCTGGAGACTAAAACTACTATAAAAACTTGGATTTGACTTTCTAGTCAACCTGATCTAGAAGGTATTGAAAAAAGTCCTTGATTTTTTGACAAAAATATTTATTTAAATCTATAAAGGGGTAAGTTGAAAAACAAAAAAGTGTGTGCGTGTTACCTGGAGACTAAAACTACTATAATAACTTGGAATTGACTTTCTAGGTCACCTGATTTTGAAGCTATTGAAAAAAGTCCTTGATTTTTGAAGAAAAAATATTCATAAACAAACCATAAAGGTTAAATGTTGACCCCAAAAGGACTATGGCGACTAGGATTAACAATTTGGATTGATGCTCAACGTTGTTTTTTCTTTTGTAAAGATAAATATGTTTGATATTTTTCAAATAACACATTTTTAAAACAAAACGCTCGGCCACTGCAACAGTCATTTAGAGACGGTCCCTAACTGGCGTACCAAGCGGCTTCTTTCACAGCGCAGGCCCCCCACACCGTGCTACTGCAGCAGCGGGCACACTTAGAGGAAGCTACCGCTGAAGTTACGGAGGCGAATGTCCAACGTCAATGTGAAACACTAACTTCACCTCGGTGATTGTACGCATATACAATTTATCGTTTATACGGGAGTTACGTTCAACCCCCCAAAAAAATGAAAAAATAAACGAAAGCACACAAAAAAAATTAAAAAACCTGCGAAACAGCGACGCCGCGAAATATTTATAGCGAGGGACCATTTATACTTAAAATAAACATAATGACTCCACGGGTGTCATAGAATGTAACTATATAGCAAGACAAAAGCATGACTCTGATTTGATTTGGTTCTGTGAGGCACAGTAAAGTATTAAAGATGTAGCTATTTATATTAGGTATATTGTTATAAGAAAATAACTCGTCGAGTTACATTATATCTTTTTTTTTTTTTTTCTAGAATCAGCCCATAACACAAATTATGTTTTATGTGTTGCAGATGTGCAGCAAATAGCCTTGTCTCGTTGCCCTGGGTTTGGAGGACCACTGGAGGAGTCCTGCTGTGGAGAAGCACAGTGGATGAATACAACAGAGTGAAATACCAACCTCAACCCTACCTCTCCTGACCTTTGACATCCATATTCTACCGCTCCGTGAAATAACTCCAGCTATTTATTGCATTGAGTAGTGAAATTGAAATAACTTGTATGTTTTTAGAAATAATACATTTTCAAAACAGTTCATCAATGGCTGTTAGGACTGTTGACATTTCTGAGGGGCCTGTTCAGGAGCAGGTCACCTATCAGGGTCTATTTTCAGACATAGCATGGGACAGCAGGAGTTCCAGGAAGTTCTTCACATCGGTGCTGTACCTCAATTTTGTTTTTGTGTTGTACATAGGGATGCATTGGGTGGAATGTAAGATAATACAATTTTAAGTGTAAGAAATGTATTTGTGTTGATAACCTAGAGTCATGTTTTTGTTGAAGGCTGTTTAGTCTTCCCATGCGGTTTATAAACCACACTAGTGTGACTTAACAGTAACTTACAAAGGTCCCTATATATTTTATCATCTTTAGCACATCTCATGAGTTCACGTTTTTTCTTGCACTTGACACAACTTTTGACAGATGCAATTTAATTAAAAAATAGGGACTGTGCCTCATATGGCACATGAAACTGCTGAGCCTTTTGGCGCAAAATATTGTCATGTTGTGACACTACGACTTTGAAGGGTAAAATTTGAAAAATATTATGTAAAATAATTGATATTGGAATAAAAACTGGTGGAGGGGCAAAGGTACCTTTGATTTGAGCTTGCATGTAAAAATAGTCTCCAGTTTTATTGCGTCAATAAAGAAAAAATAAGGCCTCCCAGAGAAACAAAACAAAAATAATCGTCTTCGGCGGCGCATATGCAACCTTACCTGTGATCTTCTTCACCAACTTTCGCTCACTCAACAAGATTAATGAACTGGTGGTGCTGCTGATGAGACGAAACAGGGACTTTTCGTCATCTCCTGTTTTGTGGTTCACGGAGACGTGGCTCAGCAAGTTGGTCCTGGACTGCACGGTGCAACTGGAGGGTTTCTGCGCCGATAGACAAATGGATCTCTCTGGGGAAAAAACACAAGGTGGAGGCGTTTGTTTCGTCATCAAAAACACTTGGTGTTCTGATGTGACTGTGATCTCCAAACACTGCTCTCCTGCTGTGGAATATCTCTTCACTTACTGCAAACCATTCTACTTTCCACGTAAATTTGCCTCATTCATTCTGGCCGCTGTTACATTCCACTGAGCACAAAGCACTTGTGGACCAGATTATGTGTGTGGAGCAGAACTTCACGGCCTCCTTGTTTATTATCCTGTGTGATTTAAACAGGGGAAATCTCAGCCATGGACTATCAAAGTAAACTATCAAAGTCCCGACCAGAGAGTAGAACACGCTGGATCACTGTTACACAACTCTCAATAACACTTTTTGCGCCGTGGCCCGTGTTGCTGTGGGCTTTTCAGATCACGCCATGGTTCACCTGATCCCCAGGTGCAGACAGAGGCTAAAGACAGAGGCCAAACCTGTAGTGAAGTCTTCTAAGAACTACGCAAGTGTTTGGACATTACAGACTGAGAGGTTTTCAGAGCTGCCACAGAAAGTTTGGATATGTACATGGACATGTGGTGTCATACATTCGATTCTGCAAGGACAGCATCATACCAACACACACCAAAGTCAAACCCTGGTTCACAAAGGGCTGGTGATCCCGGGGAAACCTATGCCAGGATCCTGTTTGTGGACTTCAGCTCTGCATTCAACCACCATCCTCCCTGCTCTGCTCCAGGACACGCTTTCCCAGCTCAACGTGCCTGACTCCACCTGCAGGTGGATCACTGACTTCCTGATGGATCGGAGGCAGTGCGTGCGGCTGGGGAAGAATGTCTCAGACACTCGGACTATCAGCACTGGAACTCCCACAGGGCTGTGTACTTTCTCCCTCTGCTCTTCTCCCTGTACACAAACTGCTGCACCTCCAGCCGTGATTCCGTAAAACTGATCAAGTTTCCGGACGACAACACCCTCATCGGGCGCTTCATGCTTGGACGGGAATGAGTCTGTCTGCAGGAGGGAGGTGGACCGGCTGGTGTCCTGGTGCAGCGGTAACAACCTGGAGTTCAACGCCCAGAAGACAGTGGAGATGATCGTGGACAGAGGGAAAGACAGAGCCCCCTTCACCACTGTGGACTCCTTCCGCTTCCTCGACACCATCGTCACTCGTGGGAGCCCACATCAGCTCCCTCATCAAGAAGGCCCAGCAGAGGATGTACTTCCTGTGGAAAGCCAAGCTGCCAGCGCAGATGATGGGGCAGTGTTACACGGCCATCGTTGGGTCAATCCTCACCTCCTCCATCCCCGTGTGGTGCGCTGGAGCCACAGCTAGGGACAAACAGATACTACAGAAGGTGCGTTCTGCTGAGAAGGTGATCGGCTGAATACTTCCATCTCTGCAGGACCTGGACATCTCCAGGCCTCAAGGACGAGCAGGTCAGATCACAGCCAACCCTTCTCACCCTGGACATGGACTATTTGAGCCACTACCCTCAGGCAGGAGGCTACGGTCCATCCTCTCCCACCACAAAAACAGTTTCTTTCCCTCTGCCGTGGGACTCATGAACACTTAACACCTGCCACTTGATAAATTATTCAAACCAATAACCCCTCATTGCACTGCATTTTTTTTTTTTTTTTTTGCGCTGTTCTGACCAACTGTAAATTGTGTATACAGTGCTCTCCCTAGAATATCTTTTAAAGGGATGGTAAATATGCCTCATATGGGGTTGCATTTTCCTCCAAGGATGGTTTATTGTACCATCATCATTTCCAAAGGTAAATGCACCCTAAACATACTATTAACACTATATCGGCCTATATAATATGCCTATATAGTACCAAGTAATAATTTATTATGTATAGGCTTGCAATATAAAGCAGGGAAGAGAAAATCTGTTCATTAACTTGACTAGACCCATTCATAGAGATGACCTGTTTTGAAAATAAAATAATAACTAGACTAAAAATTAGAAGGTTGAGTTTATAATCGCCTCACTTGAGGCTCTTTTTAACTATAATATTAGTTATTATAATAAGACAAGCTCCATGGTAACGCTGGGAGGAGGGACTTGAGACGTAGAAAAAGTCTGATTTCTTTGGGTCGCGTCAATTACAAACTGCTCTGTGAAGGACAGAAACACCGTGAACAGGGAGGACTACGCTCTGAGCGGAAACTCACTGAGAAGCGGACAAAATATCAACTGTAGACTGTGTATCTGTGTAGTGATACACACGTTGTCTTTTGACCCGTGAGTCAGGTCTGGCCAAGAAAGTTTCATTTCAATGCGGCAGATCGCCGCATATCGCACGTGCGCGCTCTAGTTTGGATTCTTCCTGAGTGGATGTGAGTCATAGCGGTTTAAGTGCAGTCCTCTCGCAACAGCAGGATTCCGGCATGTAGATGCCGGAAGAATAATCCCGCAATAGTCTGCGCGGGTTTCATGCGGTTTCAACAGTAGAAGTCTGACCTGCTAATATGAAATCCCATTCATTTTCGCGTGGAACCGTCCGCGTAGTTTAAATTTTACTCTGACCCGACCCTGAAAACCGGGTCTGCGCGAATCGAGCGGGAGGGGCGTGTCGGCCAAATGACAAAAAAAAAAAAAAAAAATACTTGTGGTGAGTCCCTAAAGTTCCCTCAAAAAAATCATCTTGTGCGCACAAATTGTAAAGAATTAGTTAAAATTCTCTTCTGCGCAAAACATAGTGGGGATAAGCAAAAACTTTCGGTGTCGATCGATAGTGAAGTTCCACTGCATGAGACTGCTTGGTCCTTTTACTACCTCTCATTGAACACCAACTGCCATCAATCATCATGGGCAAGCCACAGCATATTACCTGGTCTGGTCTTACCTGTCTTCCCTGCTGTTGCGAGAGGACTGCCCCTAAATCGCTATGACTCACATCCACTCAGGATGAATGCAGAGAAAAGTAATTTTCCTGAAAGTTTAGCTGCACAAAATCCAGCCCGACCCGACCCAGGCCCGCGGGCATTAAAGCCCGACCCGGCCCGAGCCTGACCAATTAACTTGATTTTGCATGCCCGAGCCCGAAGCAAACCCGAAATTTCAATTCATCCCATAGTATTTTTGGCAGAAAAAACACAAGATTTCTTAAAGTTAAAATAATCTACATATTTTTTATGATAATGATAACATGCATTTGCACAACAAAATAACGCTGGAACACAGAATAAGAGGCCAAAAATAAAGAGAGTGAGAGAGAGATCTTGATGCGCACTGGCTTCATTACGCGGAGAAATACTGCAGCCACTGCGGTGCTGTTTGCCTTTTCAGTTCCCCTGTCTTAAGTTCATCCTTTATTTCTTGCGTCTCCATATCGGGGGTACCTGAACTAAATAGATGCGGACTACATTCACGTCAGGAGATTACATTCACGTCACGTGCGCAAAGCGTGCCCAGGCTCTGCGCTTCCTGTTTAGTAGTAGTTATATAGCAATTACCTTACAGCCCCTTCTCTGTTTTAACCAAATTATTTATTTATAACAAGTATTCCTTAGTTTAGTATCCACACATCGTTTTAGTATACATTTTTATAAACATATATTTATTTAAAAAGTCAGCGAGAGAGAAGCCCGGCCCGGCCCGACCCGAACGTAATTATTGTCATTTTAGAACCCGACCCGACCCGGCTCGGGCTCGGGCTCGGGCTTAAGATCTTACCTCTAGTGACTGGGACCTATCCCAGTGACTTTGGACCTTAGGCGGGGTACACCCTAGACAGGGGCCAGCCCGTCGCAGGGTTAACACAGAAACCGTTAACAGTTTTTCATCCTGTCATAGTCTTTGGCAGATTAAGTAGTTGGTTGTATTCTCTCCTCCTGCTATACTATACTATAACTTTGAAAGCATAAAGTACAAGAGTACACGATACAACAAGACCGTGTGACAATATATTACAGCATTTTTTTGGATGCTCAAAGACACTTAAATACTGAAACAAAAGTAAAAAAGACAAAAAACTTAAGAATCAAGGAAGTGTTTTTTCTCGTAAAGGAGAATCCTAGTTCTGCATCACCATTTCCTGTGCCACAGCCTCAGCTGTCACCATGGTAACACTGGAAATCACCTAGTAGAGCATGGCTTGCAACAATGTAACTTGTTTGCGGCAACATATGCTGACTGTACCAATAAGTGGGTAGAGGTCATGGTAAATCAGACGGCTTTTCTAGGGTGCCATTTTTAACAACCATAAAATGTTTTGTCAGTTTCGTCCTCAAAGTAAAAATATTCACTTTACTGTAAAATCATTTTCCAAGAATTATTTACATTTTAAGTGACATTTGTGCCTATATGATGAAGGGTTTTTCTACTTTTATATTACACTAAAGTATATGTTTTATATTACACTAAAGTATATGAAATGTTTTTAAAGTCATTGCTTGAAAGTGCCACGTATAGTATTGTGCAACATGTTGTTATCTGAGTTACAGGAAAGTACCACCTGTAGTATTTCTGCTTCATGTTGTTATCTGAAGGTCGCGGCACCCAAAACTGGTCTGTACTGGACTAACGGAAACCACGAATCTAAGCAGGCGTGGTTGAATCAGTATCAGAAAACCAGAACCTGAACCAATCACAGAAATACACGAAGAATGATTCCTTCCTCCGCACTGCATATTCATTATTATTCATGTGTTTTGTAATAAATACTGGCGTTTGGGACATGTGGTTATGTTCGAGGAGATAGGGGCGAGAACGACCATTGTTAGCGTCCTGGACGTCCAGAGCTTTGTATTAGATGACTTTGTAATAGGGAAATAAATCTTCTAATGACAACTCGCTGAATCCTGGCCATCTCTATACTGGTATGTGTTATAAGATTCGTAGCGTAGGAAAGCGTTGACCATTAAACACTCTACTCTTACAGTAAACGAACACGGACTGTTGGCAGATTAATGATCAGCTGTGAAGGTAAAATAAAACAAGACAAGAATATACAGTGACTGCCTTTATTAACGCCAACAGGAAAAAGAGCGAATACTTCAATGAGCTGAGTGTTATTTTCAACAACTGTACGCAGCTAAAAGAAACTTCTGAAGAACAAACATGTATTTGTATTTTGTGATCCTGCTAACCAATTTTTTTTATGGATGTGAGTTTCCCTTTCCACTTTCAGCTAAAAAACAAAATCATCAACAACGATAAACAGGATATTGTTTTTGATTTAGATGTACATTTGTTTTGCACTTCTGAGCTACCGTACATATTTAATGAATGTCAAATGGACAAGTTACATGTTCAACAAACGGAAATAGGAAAATTGTTTGTTGTATTTGAAGAAAGCAGTGAGAGAAACAGGCCAAAAGGCAACAAACAAAATTATATTATTTCAATCCTTCATGAGCCGTGTTAGAAAAATGGGCAGTGTTTCTTTCAAATTTTAGATTTAGTTTATATATATATATATGTCGGTGTAATCCCTCATTCGTCCAGGAGTGTTCCATTGTAGAAAAAGATTCAGTTGTAGTCATCTGGACTCTGTTTTTAGAAAAAACGAAACGTTTCGACTCTCATCCAAGAGTCATTCTCAATCAGAGAAACAAGTCTGAGAACTCCTGTTTATATCCTGCTCTGTGAAAGCCCTGCCCACAGGGCGGGACCTCTTGCTAATGGCCCATTGAAACTTAACTGGGATGGGCCTATTGTTCTATTGTTCCCTGGCATATGGCTGCCTCACCTTGAGTGCCTATTTAGCATCAGAATGCCTCGGGCGTCTCCAGGGTTTCAGCAGACCATTATAAACAACTGGAAGGTTGAATCTTAAACCTCCATTACGATTTAAGGACATACTTTCAATTCCGGGGACATTTTTACAGACAGATTCACGGCTGTGCCATGGGCTCGCCCGTCTCTCTCATAGTGGTCAACTTGTTCATGGAGCATTTTGAGAAGAAGGCACTGACCTCCTTTTCAGGCATTGCTCCAAGTCTTTGATACCGTTACGTGGATGACACTTTTGTGACAATTAAGAAACAAGAGCTGGAAGCCTTCTCAGAGCACATCAATGCACTGGACCCGCATATCAGGTTTACAAGAGAAGATGCTAAGGGGAACCACTTGGCCTTGATTGTTCCACTATCAGAGGAGAAGACGGGAAGCTCCAGATAGAAGTATATAGAAAACCCACACACATGGATCAGTACCTGCTCTTTGGCTCTAACCACCCACTACAGCACAAGCTGGGAGTGATCAGAACACTACAACACAGAGCACAAGAGGTGCCCACCAGCTCAGAGGGCAAGAGGAAAGAGGAAACACACGTCCGGAATGCTCTCTCAGCCTTTGGATACCCGACTTGGGCTCTGAACAAAGTGAAGAGAACCAAAAAGCAGGACAAAAGGGACAAAAGGGAAACAGAACCAAGAAGAAAGGGTGTCTCCATCCCTTATGTCTCGGGACTGTCAGAAAAAACTGCAAAGAATTTTTTAGACAACACAAAGTCCCTGTTTATTTCAAACCAGGCAACACGTTAAGACACAAACTGGTTCACCCTAAAGACAAGATGCCTACACAAAAACAGAGCAATGTAGTGTATTCTATCCAATGCAGTGAAGACAGTTGCAAAGAGTGGTACATAGGGGAGACTAAACAGCCACTTCACAAGAGGCTTTATCAGCACGGAAGACACGCAAGTTCAGGACCCCAGAGCGCTGTGCATCTTCATCTTAAAGCCACAAACCACTCTATTGAAGACAGTGAGGTGGAGATTCTGAGCAGGGAAAAAAGATGGTTTTTGAAAGAGGAGTTAAGGAGGCCATCTTTGTTAAAAAAGAGAATCCTTCCTTAAATCGTAATGGAGGTTTTAAAACGGCGCGTTTTTAAACTCACGAGTGCGACTGGGAAGAGTTTTGATGAGTGAAAGAGCCATGGATCTATTATAATAACCCCGAGCTGCAACTCTAAACACCGCATCTAACTCTATGTATTCTTTATATACAAACAGAACAGTTTGGACTGAAGTGAAATGTTGCTGTTTTGGGGACAAATTTATATGAAATTAGAATAAAATGTGTTATTTTAAGCAGAAATTCCTTATTTTTTATTTGTTTATTACTATGAACTATAACGTTTATCCAAAAAATTATTGAATATGCGTTTAAATGGTTTACTGAATGTACACATTTTTTTTTTACCGATTACTCGATTAATCGAAGAAAAGAAATAAAACAATTTAATTTTTTTTAAATGTATTTATTTTCCTCATGAAGAAGTTTTTGAATATTAACTATAAGTTACCAAAATGTATCAACCCCTTAGATACCAGTTCTTTTGTCACATGCCATGTACTTTTACACTGACCATGATCACAGTGAGACTGGCATAAACAACTCTGTGTCTGTGTAGAATTTATTTTCAGCAGCCCTGTGTTAACTAATATAACTGGAAGGAGGATTATGATGGATGGCGTACGCATTTTACTAAAATGTATTGAACACAATTATATTTCAGATTTGACTATACATGGTGTTATCCTACTAAACTAAAGTCATAATTAGAAAAATATACAAAGACATACAGTCATTTAGACTTCAACAAAGCCTAAAAGTCTATTTAGTATTTAGGGTTAGTATTTATTTATATATATTCAAATTTAATAAGGTGGGAATGTATCATCAAGGCCACTATATTTAGTTGAATGTTTTATATAGAAAAATTCCCTTCTCACCCACCGTGGGTGGTCTCGTCCCTCCTCTTCCAGAGGCCAGGGAGCTTCAGGGTTCTGCGCAGTATCTGTTGGTCCTTGCACTGTACTTTTCTGGACTGAGATGTCTGATGTTTTTACAGGGATCTGCTGTAGCCACTCCTCCAGTTTGAGGGCCACACAGAGTATATAATATAATATATATAGCTATATATATTAATTATTATAGATAACTAAAACCATTGCTAGCATATCACAATTTCACATTTTAAAGTCTATAGGTTTTTCTAATTATGTCTTAGTTTGGTAGGATAGCATCATGTATCTATTATAAGAACTGGGTTAGGGTTACACTTTGTCAGCTTATGAGATTGAGTAGTGGCCACTCCACGGTACTCCACTACAAAAACACAATGGCCAAGTAAAAAATTCAATTTTGGTGGTTTATTTAGTCCCAACTTTCTAAGAAAAGTGGCAAACCATGTGCTTCAAAGTGAAATAAAACGGTTACATATTTACAGGATGAAGGTCACAAACGCCAGTGTTGCCCACCCTGCAACCAAGCACCAACTAACTGGCAGCTAAACTGGCCCTCCTTTTACACCCCTATGTCCCTCCCATGGGCATTACATACCAACCAAAATACATTTAAAAAGCAGTTTTCCCCAAGGTAATACATTGGAAATATTTACTTAGCCATTCCTTCAATAAATTGACAGCTCATTCATAGAGAAATTAACATAAACGGCACGAATAAATATTTATGACCACACGATCATTCATACTGTGCATTATAATGCGCTCCACACATGCATCTCTCTGTTTGGCCAACCAGCGGGAGCTACGTACTGTACATGGAGTGCACAGAAGCGACGAGTGTGCACCGTGGCTCTCACAGAGTTGGAGGAATTTAACTATCCAGGACAAGTGGAAGGTAAATGTGCCTGTTTAGTAATATACGTGCAAATCCCGGCTGGTTTAACATTCACGCGGTTAGAACAAAACACTGTGTGCAACGTGGGCTCCGAGCGTGCCACGTGGTGCCCTCAGTGATGGAGTGGACTGGGCAGCTCCGTCACAGAACCCATAAAGATATCTCTCATAGAGCGTCAATGCATTTTTTGAGGAAACACACTTGTGTTCCGCTGACTGCGACCTACAGGCTTCACAAAGTTCACATTTTGAAGTGAACTTTGTGAAGCCAACATGAACTTTGAATTGTTTTCAAATGCTCAAGGTTAAGTTTAGCCTAGCTTTGCACTCATCCTGCGTTTTCTTCGCTCTCGCTCCAACCAGGAAGTACAATTATAAACTTTACAAAAATGGCCAAACTGGGGACAATTGGGAAAAATGTCGAGTACAGTCTGAAATATGATATGTGTTCACTGCGTTTAACCTGTCATATAGACTTTAACTAAACATTATTGTTCCTATAGAATCTAATCTAAATGTATATTGCTATATATTTTAATTATTATTGATAAATAAAATCACAGCTATATTATCACAATTTCACATATTTTAACTAAATAAATACTTTCCACAGGCCTAGGGATCTTATTTATAATGTGTGTGCATGAACAAAAATGTTATGTACATGACTTTCCCTGTTATGTTTGACATGGAAATGAGCGGTCCGGTCCAAAAACCCTGAACTTTCTGAGACAAGGCAGAAGACGATCAGAGCTCAGAGAGACGAGAAGTGAGCAAGTTACTTTTAGTAAGAATTTCACGCAACGTTTTACAAGGGAAGCAGACAAAATGACAACAGGCCATTCTGTTTATGACTGACCAACAGGGAAAGAAGAGCTGGGATTGTGACATCTCACATCATATCATATCATTTTCTGTTGGTCAAATGTTAAATCAATGGAGATTTGAAAATGCAAATTACTAAACTTAGTGTTCATACTAAATTATTCTAAGACTTTAAACTGATAAATGTATTTAGCAGTAATCTCTCACCTGTTTATCACGTTGTTCCCTGGCTTTATTGTTTACTTTTTTACATTGGTTTGGCAAATGTTTTTCAATGCACTATTAGCACACCAGCAACAAACATGGTAGATCTACCTGTTCCTTTTTTTGGACTTCTGAATAAAAACAAACTGGTAATTACCATTTTTTGACAGTCCATCCCGAGCTGATGAGCATTTCAGTACACTGAGACTGAAAGTTTAGTTTGAATGAGTAAAATACATATAGACCATTCTCTGTGGACCGTGACATATTCTTTTTGTATTGGGTGGCAAAAAACTATCAATTAAACAGCTGTTTCTCTTGCCTAAAGCTGAGGACACATATTAAGCCCGATTTTCAGTCGAGCCTCCACAGTCCCATCTCTAGCTGAAGTCAGTCGCAACTTCTTCAGTCTCGTAGTGCTGAGCTGTTAGACCGGACTTGCATCTGAATTGCAAAGTGTGAAAGACATGACTAGAGCCCAGTAGCAGGCATTTAAACAATACTTATATCGGTAACACATATTAGGCTACCGCAATTGTGAAGTACGTTTTCAAGTAATAGGTAACTGTGTCCTCTTCAGGTTGCATCATGTGAGAATGTCCATTAACCTGGTTTCTTCAGGAAGTGGCAAGACAGTTTATAAAAAACAGTTGTCGGATGTGGTGAAATGCTTTACGCAGAATCCATTACCACTATCCTCCATTACTACAGGGTTGTAAGGAAAGGCAAGGCAAGGCAAGTTTATTTGTAGAGCACAATTCGTACACAAGGCAATTCAAAGTGCTTCACATAACAGGAAAAAAAATCATTAAAATCACAAAGACATGACAGAAATCACAAAATCTTAATTTAAAAGTGCCATTTTCAGGCTCGCCGTCAAATAGTTCAAGACATAAAAGAGAAGAGTGCAAAGAAAAGCATTTCAGTCATATGCACAGCCAAACAAAACAGTTTTTAGTTTAGATTTGAACATTGCCAGAGTAGCGGCCTGTCTCACATCCTCAGGAAGACTGTTCCAGATTTTAGCTGCATAAAACTGAAACGCAGATCCCCCATGTTTAGTCCTGACTCTAGTCTAATCTACTAGAAGACAAACGCATGGATAAGTCTCTCTAGGTCTGGTTTAGACACTATACTTTTGATTTGGCTATGTTTTTTAGATTTTTTTTTTTTTTCTTTTTAATTTCCCCCCAAATTTTGTTTAGATGGTTGTGCACGGTGGCAGAGCGGTTAGAGCTCAAGAAGGAAATCATGGGTTCGATTCCTGGGCGAACATTACATCACATGATCTCTCTGGGTGGAGTCTGCCGTGGGTTCTCTCTGGTTCTCGCAGCTTCTCCCACCGTCCAAAGACATGCATGTGTTTAGGGTAAATTGGCAACTGTAAATTGGCCCTAGTGAATGAGTGTGAGAGTGAATGGTTCGTGCTGTGTGTCTATGTCTCTGTGTTAGCCCTGCGACAAGTTGGCCACTGTCCAATCGGTGTACCTCCGCCTAAGGCCCAAAGGCACTGGGATAGGCTCCAGTCACCCGTGACCCTAACGGGAACAAGCGGTAGAAAATAAAAAAATTAATGAAATTTTTAGATGGTAAAAAGCTGCTGAATGTGATTGATCTGACGTGGCTGTTAAAATTCAAATCTGAGTCCATTATTACCCCCAGATTTCTAACTTGATGTGTATGTTTTAGAGCGAGACTCTGGAGGTGACATGTTTAACAATTTCTCTTGTTTTCTGTGGGCCAAAGACGATGATTTCAGTCTTGTCTGAGTTCAGCTGGAGGAAGTTGTTTTGCATCCACACACTGATCTGTTGGATGCAGTGACAGAGTGAATCCACTGGTCCATATTCACCTGTCGTCAGTGAAACATAGATCTGAGTGTCGTCTGCATAATTGTGATAGGTCAGTTGATACGCAGCGAGAATGTGTCCTAACGGCAGCATGTAGAGGTTGAACAGAAGGGGTCCCAGGATTGACCCCACAGGTCAGGGGCATCTGATCTGAGACACAGTTACCAATTCCAACAAAGTACTTCCTGTCTCGTTAAGTCACTTCAATAGTTTAAATCCATCAAAAATAAAATAGATTGTGCAAACATACTTTCAGCCTTTAAAATTCAGGCAGAATAACAATAAATGCCGCCCTAAAAAACCCAGTGTATGATTGGAATGAATAGAACATTGCACACTCTTTTATAATTAGTTGCCTATAAACTATGTATTTTTTATGACTAAATATATCGGAAGTTATATCAGCTATCGGCCTCTCCAACTTATATGTCGTATATATACATATATATGTATATATATCACCCCAAAATCCATATCGGTCGGGCCCTAACGACACTACAGATGTCCAGTTTGGTCATGTCTCGTGTGTGTTCCACTCATGGAACTATTTTAAGGTTCCACTACAGAGATGTTGTACAACCAAGCTCCAGCCGTCAAACATGGCTGCTACCACATACCACGTGACCAGTCCAACACAATCAAGTGAGAGCTTCTAGAGCAGAGCAGAGCAAGCTGAAGCTAAACATTTAAAAGCCGTTTTAGTGCTGCCCTGTGGTCGAGTGGTTATGGCACAGCACATCAGCCAGGCTCCAAGTGCACTAGTCCAATTCACGACACAGGTTTAAACTAGAAATACTCTATCCAGATTTTTTAATAGATCCCTGTGTACAACCTGCGAGCAGTTTTAAGCGCATACATGTTGTCTTTGTGTTACATTTTTAGGTGTCTAGTGTCCACAGGTGTAGATGTACACATTTAAAGAAACAGTTCCATGTATACAGAAAACGATTTAGAAAATATCACTGTTTTGTCTCTGTGTGGATGTGGCCTAAGTCACATGCAATTTAAATTCTGTAGAGGGCAGTTTATTCTGCCTTTTTAGAACTTAATTCGCCAAACTCTTCATTTTTAATCATTATAATCATCGCCAACAACGGATAATTAGTGTATCGGACACCAGCACTTATTTACATGATACATATCGTGTCTAGTCCATATTTGGAAGTTTGGAGAGTGTTTCAGTGTTTTATTTTGCACCTTAAGGCCGAGACAAGTTCCTATGTTTGTGAATTTTGTTCATTGACAATGAACCCTTTCAGATTCTGATTCTGGTTTTGTTGCAAATACATGCAAAATTTTAAATGAGGAACTGAATGTAGAGGAACACAAGGTCGATTGTGGACGATGAAAGATGTGTGAGAAAATATTCTTAAACAATTCATGTTGGACCCAAGGTTATTCTTGTTTAGCTTAAACTCTGAAAAACATGAACGCGTCAGACACAATTCAAAACAATTCCAAATTGGTGTGCAAAACAAGAGGTCCCCAAAGAGTGATTTCTTTAATAAAGTGAAATACATACAGTACCTTAACATTCAGTTCATGGTATTAGATATCTTCTCTTCACTTTAAAAAAAAAATATATGTTAGACCCTCACTGTCCACAGCTTTTATCCGTATAAATAAAGGAAATAAAATATATTAGATGTAGAAAAAATTGTCGATAATAAAAATGGCCTGAGGAGGTCTAAGGGTTTTACTTTTACTTTTACTTTGCCCCACCCATTCTTCATTCAATTCTGATTTCTCTGCAGATGCTTCAGGATTTCTCAAATACATCTTTCGTGTTAATTTGAAGAGTGATTTTATTTCAGCTTGACTCTTTGTGTCTGCTTGTACAACAGAAACAAAATCATGAGACTAAGAATAAAAATACAGACCTCGGCACAGCTTGCAATGACAACAAAAGTCAACATGTCTGCACTTCAGGGGACTTAGAGGGAAACAAATAAAAACATAAAAACACAACAAGACCATAAAGGGGATTTCTCACAATTGTAAGGCCATTACAGTAATCATGTAATTCAGCTCTTGTAACTGTCTTGACCAAGTCCGCACACTGCATGTTATCTGCATGTCCTGTTTTCATGGGCTGAACAGGAGGGGCTCAGGGGCCGGCCCAGGCTGCTCATGTGTTCTTTATCAGAGCGAGCGCTGCATCCTCTCACACAAAGTTAGTGAAGGTGGAACCTCCTCGTCTCCAACGCGACGGACTAAAGTCTCAAAATGGGAAAGATAAACGGATGCCTTAAATGCCTTTTTATCTTCTTCAATGTTTTGTTTGCTGTAAGTAACCATTTTAACTATAAAAAAAAAAAAATGAAAAAAAAATGCATGTATTGTTTTATCTAAATGCATCAAAGCTGTGTTTATGATTTTGCTGTCTGTATTTCCCGTAAAAGCGCAAAACTATTGTAGTGATAGTGTGTTTTTCCCCCTCATCAAAATGGGGGGAAAACTAAACAAAACATGATTTATTTATTTTTACAAAAAAGATTCAAACGATTTGAAGATATTGGGGGTACTTTTGGGGGTGGAAAGTTTTAATCAAAAACATCTGTGGGATTACATGTTGCATAACTCATTTCCAGTAAAGACGAAGAGAGGGAGACAAGAGGTGTTCAGATTTCAATGTAGCGCCCCGCCCCCATTTTTGGCCCCCATTTTACTCACAAAGACAGGAAAGAAGTCAAATGTAATATTAAAGAACCAGACAGTCTATTATTTGGTAATGTTCAGATACCTTACATAACGCAAAAATAGATAAAAGTACATAAATAAAGCAATAGTAATTATTATATTATTATAAAAAACTAACTTTAAACACAAAATAGAAAACATTTTTATTATTTTTATTATTTACATTACTCAACGTTTACATTAGTGCTCCACTTGAGTCAAACATGGTGAACTCCATGGGCGTAATCTATTGAGGTATTTTGCAGGCACTGTCTCCCCCTAGTGGCGATTGTATATAAACGCGCCTAATTAAAAAATAATAAAAATAAAATCTGAACCCAAGCAGAGACATGTGGCTAAGGATGTCACGATATCACATTTTAGAGTTACGATTATTGTGTTTTGCTTCTGAAATGGTCATGATAATTAACCTAATAATCTTGACATCTCTACATGTGGCTGGAAGAAATTGTGAAGGTTTGACAAGACTGGCAAGAGTGTGTTTTGCATTTGTGTGTATCTTCTGTGTTTTTGCCTACCTTTCTGTTGTCTGTTTTTCTTAGATCATTGGATGTCTGCTGATTTTCGGAGCAGTGAAGGCCGGTGGTGCCAGTGGACAGGTGCACAGCACACGACCACACACACACCACACACACGCACACACACACACACGCACACACACACACACACACACACACACACACACAGTTTATCAGGTGGTTAATACTTGTGCAAGAATGACATGTTTGTCACTCCATTATGAACGTAAACACACACTTTCAGCATTTGTCACCGATGTCAGTCTGGCGTTTTAAAAGCCGTTTGTAACTCTCCCTTCTGGAAAGTCTTTTGTGTGAGTCATGCGCTCAAACAGTAAAGGACTTTTCCAAGACAGGATGTTGTTGGCACGCACTGAATGCTCTGCTATAAACCACTACACAATTAAATCAAGATGTGAGAAATAGAAGGCCCTTTCTGAATCCAGCTTTGTGTTTTAAAATGTTTACTGTTTTCTAATACTAATACATGCTTAAAACGGACCCCATACAACTGGTAATCATTACATAAACTCCAAATAAAGATTCCTATGAAACCTTTTGAGATCTATTTGTTGATGTGAGAAGAAAGTTTATGCAAATCTATTAAAGTCTAGATTGTTTTCTGTTAAGTTTTTCCTCAGTGGGGACTCCAGGAATAGAGTGGGTATGGATCTTTTCCATTGGAGTCCTCGGTATCTCCTGCCTGGGAATCTACGCCGGATGCTCAGAGAAACCGCTAGCTCTTAAAATCGTAAGTATCTTTTAAAGGGGCTCCACTTTTCTGGTGAAGAGTTCGGCAATTGCTTGTATCCATTGAGATGTTATTGCTTTGCCTAGAATGTTCCGCAATAAATTGTTTTTCAAGGTATTTTTAAACTGCAAATGTGGTAAAGATAGCCATTATGCAAAGTCTCAAACAGCAGAGATCTGTTTAAAAATATACTGCAGTAGAAAGAACAGACACTGCTCTCAGATCTAGTGAAGGGAAAGTATCATTTACAGAACTTACTTAAGTACAGATACCTAAACATTTTACTTACTGTACTTTTATACTTTGTTACTTACCACCACTATTTTCAATATCCTTAGTCACATTATTATTCATAAATCATCTTCGATAGCAACAGGTCTTGATATTTTTCAGCGCATTGTTTTGTCTACTAGTTTGCAGGTTTCATGGTGGCTGGAATTATTGTCATGCTCATCTTTGGCATCTATGTCGCTGTCTCAAGAAACAAGGTGAAATATTTATTGTCATATTTATAGCAATTTAAAAAATATATTGTCATAGTTCTCATCCTTCTTTTGTTCTCAAAGATCAAAGATCTGTTCACAAATATTGGATCTGACGCATCTAAAACCTTAATGGAGAATGAAGGATTCAGAGCAACGCTGAAAGATCTCCAGGCCACTGTAAGGGTTGCATTTAGACCACTGATGTTGTCTAAATGTTTGGAGTTGATGGATGTCTCTGTGTCGCTGTAGGTCCAGTGCTGTGGGTTGACCAGTGCTGAGGACTGGGGCCCCGCGATCCCAGACTCCTGCTCCTGTGATGGCTTTTCAGAAGGAGCATGTAAAGCTAAACCGCGGGTTGGTTTTGTGACAACTTTTAGTTAGAGCATAAATATTCAACAAAAATACGTATGTTTTGTTCATGTTTGACATGCGAATGTTATTGATTAAAAAATGACAACAGCAATTGTGAGTGAAAAAACAAAACAAACACCTAAACGACCGAGACTTGACCCAAGAATACTCTAATTCAGGGGTAAAAGTACACCCACAAAGCCCTTACTTATATTAACACATTGCTTCTGTCTCCAGGATACCACTGGCCCAAACCAGATCTATGCCACAGTAAGTCAAGTTATTTTATTCATTTAATGTTATTAATTCATTCATTGCATGGAGTAATAGCTCACTTTAGTAACACAATGCAATGTTGTTCATCCTTAGACCTGTGGAGAATACATTTTCAACTTCATTGACCTTTTCCTGAACATTTCAATGGGCTTCTGCTTTGGTTTTGCCGTCACAGCAGTAAGTCTTTATTAACTGAGTAAATATTGTATTGCAGATTCCATTTTTCCTTGCTTACCCCAATCACAGGCATAGATTTATATTTACATTTCAAACATGTTATGTCCCATTATTTTGTTATTTTTAAATACACATATATAACTATTGGAGTAGCCAAATTTGCTAAATACATCTTATGTGTTTCTATCGAAAATCCCACATTTTCAGTTCTATTCATGGGTTTCAGACAAAAGATTCCTTCCTGATTTCAAGAATTTTGGGAGGACCGTTCCTCGTTCGAAATAGATATTTTGATTTGAATTGTGCTATTGCTATGACAACAGGACCGTCAGGGATTCTGATTATGCCTGAACTCCATGAATAAAAGCAAATGATAAACTACATGCCAGTACATTTTTGCTAGTGTGAACACGTCTGTGTGACTCTGCAGTTGCTGGGGCTGTTGGTGACACTGCTGATGCTGCACCAAATCAAACGCCACGACGGAGAAGGACCAGCCATGTCCATGAAGAACTACTGAAGCAGCGTTCCCATAACCTCTGACCCTGCATGTTTGCTTCATGAACCATTAGTTTGAGCAAAATTACCAGTTACTCTCAGGAATATATGATGTCCGATTTTGCAGTTGGCGCCACTATTGAGTTTTATTGTGTTTTTGTGGGATCTGTGTTTTTACTTTTTGTACTTGTGTTATGGTTTACTAACCGAAAGTTTGTTTTTATATTGATTGTGTGAGTATAAAAGTATATTTGTTTTATATAAGAATGATGAACACCATGTTATCAATGTAAGTACAGCACTTGTTAAATCGCTATAGAGGATTAAATTCACTTCTGGTAGCTCGATTATTACTACAATCACCTACAGAAGAAATGAAGGCAAGAGTATGTGCTCTTCAAATCAAGGACCAGTCTCAAATAAAAAGTTGAAAACAGCAAAAAGGCGCCGCAGTGTGAGCATGCTTTTTACCCAATTATACAAATCTGTACATGGGTTTCAGGATAGACTATTGAGGTGAGTCGTTACGCCGATGATGTTACAAATGTCAATATCAGGCTACGCCTTGACTATTCCTTATCATAAATACATTTTCTTGATTTGAATATCTATATAAAGATTCTGACAGTGACTCACAGTGTTAAATGTTTAGAAAACCAATTGATCAAAATCCAATTTTAAAAGCAGACAGCTTTCATCCTTCATGGCTGCTGCAGAATATCCATTACGGCCCATTTCAAAGACTCCAATGGATCTGGGACACTGAGTCCTGTTTTGAAAAGAAAATGCTCAAGACATAATCTGTAGGTTCAAAAACAGAGGGTGCACCGATAGCCTTGTCTTCAGCAACAGAGCTAAAAGTCTTAACACAGAAGGACTCAAACACCAGAGAAAAATTAGAATCCGGTGAGTGCACTTTGTAGGTGAATATAGCACTGAAGCAAACCGAATCAAACAAATAATCAACCAGAGCTGGAGTATTTTAAGAAGTGACAGCGCATTGAGAGACCCCCCCCATCATCAGTTTCAGAAAAGCTTCTCAATTGGCAACAAAAACTGTGCTGCACTTCAATTCTCCATAGGTGGCAGCAAAACACAAACTATAGACAAATTATAGCCCACGCCTGAACAAGAAGAAATGACAAACCTAAGATACATTCTAGAGACTAGTGGCTTAAACACATTATATAATATTGTCAATTAAATATAAATGGAAACATGGAGAGTGCAACATCAGATGTGATTATGTCGTGTCAGAGGGAATATCCTAAATCCCTTTTCCAAATGTAGCATTACGAGTGGTAAAGCAGTCTTTTGCGAGGCAACGTAAAAGACCCTCATTTTAAAGGGCGCCCTCACCTCACCACATGCAGGTGGACAGAAGACCATCCTGCTACACAAACATTCAGCCAAGTCATTTCGCCTCAATCCTGAAATCTTCCAGAAATGTTGCTGATGTTGACACGACTCAACACAAACGTTTGTCATTTATGTAATGCAACTCATTCTCAATAAAGCACACAGGCACACTGGCATATTTAGCTGTATAATTATAAGAATAGATCCACTTTGGTAAGTTTTACCTGACTAAATATGTAACAAGTGCACTGTTTGTACATTCATTCAGGAATGGTCTATCATTCTGAATCAAACTGAAAAGGAGTTTTCCACCTGTATGGCAGTCACACGTTACATTCTCTCTGTATGTGATGTATGTGATAGTATGTGCCTTCCATCATGGAGAATACTGGATGTGGTTGTCTCAAGTACGGAACATGCTTAATCTCTTACAATGATTTTGCTTTGGATGAAAGAACTTCTCTATTATTATCATAATTTAATTCATTGCCTGAGAACGAGAGATTAGAGAGTTTTGTGTGCTGCTGTATTGTATTGACTACTCGAGTCCACCCACTGCACGTCAGCAGCGAGTGAGCTGAGCGCACAATGTGACCACAGCAGATGTGACCGATGCCAGGTTTGTGGTTAGCTTTGTAGTGCTTTGATTATTACAACATGAAGATGAGTAGAAAAATAAGATATTAATATTGAGTCCCACAAAGAGTGTTGGGAAGGAACTACATACCATTCCATGCTAAATACATGTACCACAAATACATAATCACAATATTAATGTTGAGTAACTGTATTCTCGTGGAGTTGTTATTTCTTTTGATTCAGAATACAGTTACTTTCCTAAAACCAAAGGAATACATCGTAGTTGGAATTTAAACTGCACAGAATTATTCAGAAAAGACTGCTCTTTTGTGAGTGCACAATTATTATTATCATAAACACAAACAAACATAAAACAGTTTTAAGCCTTAAAAATGCATTTAATGCAGATATTTGGTATTTTGTAAAAAAAAAAAAAAAAAATACATTCAATGTATTGGCATATCTCAAAATAATTTGAAATGCTGAGATGTTGCGCTGGGTCCTTGCCCGCCTTTGGGTGAAAACATTTAGTTTCATTCTGTTCCGGCAGATGAAACTGGCACGTCGACGGAGGTCTAAGTCACGTGGAGGAAAGAAATGGAGTCCGAGTGTTTGTGCGAAATGGAAAGAGGAGTTACTTAAGGATCAGAGGAAAAGAAAGGATGAGTCTTCCTTTAAAAGAAGCTTGTAAAAATGTGAATTGTGATGAAAAGTATGAGGTTGGAATGAGTGCTGGGACAAGAGAGTTTTCAATGATTCACATGCAGTGGGAAGATTTGTTGGGCGGGTGGTGGGAGATGTGAATTCAGTCAAGATTTCAAGAAGTGGAATGGTGATTATTGATTGCACATAAAAAAGTCAGAGGGATGTCGCCCCCGAGCTCTGTGGAATAGCTAATGTGAGGTGTTTTTATCTGGATGGAAAGACGAGAACCAAACGTGATGTCTGTACCTCATTGGATGAAAACATGTTTTTGGGTGTTGCTTATGTCTGTGAGGTTAAAATGTTGTCTCGATTTGTGAACGGAATGTAAGAGGGAAGTGAGTCGATTTGCGTGACTTTTTTGGTGACCCATTACGGCCAAAATGTACCTGGATTATGTACAATGTCCAGTTCGGGCCTTAGAAAGCGTGCCACCCCAGTGTTACTCCTGTCAGGAATATGAGCACGTTTATATCACATTATGCATTGCAATGGGAATCAATGTAAAGTGAGGTCCGAAAAGAAATTGAATGATTGAATGAACGGCTCCTCAGTGGCCGTAATTTAGAAATACAAACTCATTCATTCATTTAGTTGCTTCATGACAATAAATGATGTAAATATTTGATCAGACTCCACGTGTTTGATTAAGGGATCCACAATGTATTCTGTTATTCATGTATGTTAGCAAATAAGCATGTTTGTGGGTTCATTGTAAACCACAAACTCTAACCCGCACTGTACAAACAATTCATTTAACTATATTAAATCCAACACAATAAATACTGGACTTTATCGCCCCAAAAATAAAATGATAAAGTACATTTTACAGGTGGAAATACCAAACAAAATTCATAAGAAAACAGGGATCATACTGTGGATTCCTGTTTTATTTTGATTGATCTGTGTGTATCTGATACACGCATATATGAAGAGCTTTGAGTCAAGTCGGTCAGTTTAAAAAGGTTTAGCATAGTCTCTGTGAATTGTCTGAAGCGAAAACACTGGTCCTTCGGGTTAGGGGTTCCTTTTGTCTTTGGCTATTTGATAGGAATCAATAAATATAGTTTTTGGACCTTTATTTGAAGTTTATCACCGATGGACACAGCGTTTGTTTTCACCCAAAAGGGGCGGAAACGTTCTGGTGTCACAGGAAGTGTATGACTGGAGACATCAATGGGTTTCAGTCAGAAGTGAGACTAAAAAGCAGTGACAACAACAAGCTTTTGTGGACATTTACATCTAAGCTTCCTCGTCCACAAGCCCCCTGCACCGGACGAGCCCTCAAAGCTTCAAGAGCACGTACTTTGTGTGGGGGTGTGACTGTCTGAGCCTAAAATATAACAGTTGGAAATTAGGCTTGTTAAAACTGTCTGCAAGTAGGCTAACGTTATTAGCATAGACACGCAATAATGTGTAAATTAGCATTATCCAGCTGCTGACTACCTGAAACAAACAGCTCAGCCTCAGTCTGGAATGATTTGTGTAAGTCCACTGGTCCCTCCTGACCACAGTAACACAGTTCTGGACAAATGGGTCTTTGGGGATGTTACAGAAGAGGAATCTTTTGTTTTGAGACTTTTTGTATGCCCGGCCCTCCGTGATCATGCAGGTTTTTGTCCTCAAGCAACTTAAATGTATATAGTTGAATTGCAGATGTTTGTGCGTAAACCCTCTCTGAGAGTATGACATAATCAAAAAAAAGAAAAAAAAAGGAAATTATTTTACACACTTTTTTACCTGTTTAGTGAGTGAATAAACAATCAAACTAACAATCAATCCATCATGAATCCGTCTCCTCTTCAATTATGTGTCCGCTTTAGAGTTAGATGACCCAGGCTTTACATGACGGAGAAAGCAGAAGCCTGACTGTGGCTGCAGGAGTACACGCAGGCGCCCGAGACCAGAGTAAAGAATCACAGACACCTCACTGGGGACACACACCTGACAAGTGCTGGGAAAGTCCTGTCCTCAATCAGTTTTCTTCAGAGCGGTCCACACAGTCTCAAGACACACCAACGGACATAGGCCAGCAGAGAGGTCAAAGTTTGAAACAGCCAGATAACTGACAAGGCACTTTCCCGACAGCAGACGCACAGCGAGCGTCCACAAGGACCAGGGTGAGATGAGACGAGGAGAGCGTTTCTAGGAGATAACCTCAGTGACTTCAGCCTTGTGTCCTGACATTTTTTATGTGGAAAATTAAAACAACTAAAGTATTCCATGTACAGTTTATTTAAGCAACACTAACATCAGACCTAATTTATCCTAAGATTTAATACAACGTTACAGGAAATTCAAGCAATTCCAAAAACAGCAGCATTGAAGGAGGGTCAACTGTTACTACCTACAGGACAAGAAAGTGTGCCTTAAGCTTAAGCCATTGATCTTACTGCAAGAGCAGCAAAACTATTATTTGTGTGTCTGTTTTTCTAACATTATTTTCTGCAATATACTGTAAATTTTATATTTAACTTAACGCCTTCTCTACTCCGAGGGTTAAAATTGGTAGTTATTCTGCTCCGCTAAAATTATTCAATTGTGAACACCAACGCAGAACAATCCAACGAAACAATCAGTCATATCATAATAATAATGCAGCCTCCATATCATCCCCTGTCTTGGCCTGATCCGTGAAAGACAATCTCTCAAGTAGCTCATTTAAGTCTGCACAATTGTGCAAAGTACCTTTGGGATACTTTCTGCACACTTCACTTGACTTCAATTCAATGCAGAATTCAGCCCAAATTACCCATACACAAAGTATATGTTTCTGAACAATGACTAATGGCAAGAAATCATTTGAACTTCAAGGGCATGCAAAAAGAAAGCTCTATAATAAAAACACTCATCTGGTTCAACCTTCCAATTTTGAGGGTTATATGAACATACTTCAGGATATACAGTACATCTATAATATTTGCAGCTGTTATGACTTGATAAAAAGTTATGTTAAATGACGGAAAGTGAGGCTCAAAAACAGCACAGACACATCTGAACAGTGTGGATGTAATGAATAATTTATACCACATGAATGTTGTGGGCTGAAAACAGTTAAATAGGAACAGCCTGCAGGGAAAATACACTGGAACATTTCCTGTCTGTCACACACACGCACGGACACACTCTTTCACATCAACAGCATTTGCATGCAGAAAACATCAAACTGCTTTAAGTTACAAAACCACAAAAAGCTCTCAATGTCCCCTTAAAGTTAGCTTCTTCGGTACAACTATCATCATTCTTTGTGTCAAATATTTCAAATAACATTAAACTTTTTATCCCACCATCACATCTGAGGGTGCCAAAGCAGCTTGACACGAGTAAAAACACACAAATACATTCAAATGTCTCATCTTATTGACGAATATGTTGTAGGTATGAAATGATGCAAAGTAGGAAAATCGAATGCCTTGACCAAGTTGGTAAAAAAGACATATTTCCCTCATTTCGCTAAAACGCCTGAGAACTCCAGAATGCACGGATCAACTTTGCTTGTAACAAAAGCTGATCAAAAGACCGCCTCCCTGTCAGCATTTGGCTCGGAAAACGTATGTTCCAGAAGTTTGCTGCCTTTTCTTTTATTGATTGCTGCTCCAAAAATAGCCCCTGACACGTTCCCCACTATAGTCCACTACTGCAGGTACATAGACAGCGTTTGATTCACGGCCCTGTCTTGTCCGTCAATCATTTGTACTTCAAACCCCGATGTCACACAACACAAATCACGTCCTCTTTCTCTCCAGTCTGCTCACAATTAACTGTGACCGCCTTCATCGCTGTTACTATGGTGATGCCTTAACCAGCTAACATCCTCACTACTTCTTGTCTTTGGTACTTTGGGATGTATATGGAAACAAGCACGTGTTTGATGGGATTTCGTCTGGTTGCATCACTTCAGGTCTTACATGAAGGCTGGATGTGTCTGTCTGTCAAAGTTGGTCATGACAGTGCAAGATCTCCCCGTGTTTCTATTTATAAAGACGAGTACTCTGAAAAGGCCACACCAGGGCACAAGCGTTCCCTTACTGGCCTTTAAATTCACTTGTCGAACAGAGGCAATTACAGCAAAAAAGACACAAGAAACGTCTGCTCCAATAGCTGACAAACGCCTCTTTTTTGTCAACGAAAAGGAAAGTATTCTATTGATAGTTCTAATATGTCCATAATGCTGCACAATAATCTAGAGGTTGTGGCTACAGATTTTTCTGATCTCAGAGATGTGTTTGCATCCCAGCTCTGACAATTTACTTTAATCTGTCTCCTCCAATAAAGCTTTATTACCGTATTTTTTTTATTTTAAAAGATGTTTAAAAGAAGCACTTAGATTGGTCCTTTTGAGAGAAGAAATCCACAAATCTGTCCTTGAAGTAGACATATTATGCTTTTTGGTTTATTGAAAAAGTTTGGATTAGATTTGATTAGCCTGTTTTGTTTTTTTTTTAAATATAAAAAAGTTCAAAAATATGTTTTTTGTTGTTGTTGATACAACAATAATGTGCAGAGTAAAATTTCATAATAGACCAGTACATATTGGGCCAGTAAAGACGAGCACATGTCATCACTTAGAGCAAAGTATGTTTTTAAGAAAGTGTACTGTAAATTCATAATGATATTAAAGTGTTGCACATTCTTTTTCTCCTCAAATCACCATCTCCGTCAAGCAGTCACTCATAACACTCACATCCACATATAACACATGTATTAGTGTCAGGCTCAGGAACACAATATTAGTATCTGCTTGGGAGAAATTCACCGTTCGTGTCAAATCGAACAGTTGTCTAATATCACCCAAGACATTGTTAGAATTTACCCAAATCTTCCTTCCTCTGATTTGTTTGTTTGTTTGTTTATAGGATCCCCTATAAATTAGAAATAAATAAATACACATTTAAAACAAATCGCCATGCCCATAAATTTAACAAACAGTTGTGTTTTCTAACAAGGCTCTGGTGTTACCAGCCTTTAGAATTGAGATGTTCTGTGGCCGAAGCAAAACTACTAGTTTGTTTATTACGAGATTATGAGAACCCTTCTTCTAATGTGCACCCTTGATGGGTGGCGGTTTGATGAGCACCTGAATTCGTAGCCGGCTGTGGCACATCTGGACCCCAACCCTGAGGGTGGCCAAATGCAATTGTTTTTGCAATCTGTATTGAGTTACATCTATTTTTCAAATGCCTTTTTGTGCTGCTTTTAGTTCATCCACTTCCTTTTGTTTGAACTAGAGACTAGTTATTAAATTCTTTAGTCTGGTTAAAAGAATAAATATACTGTGGATGTTCTGTAAAAATTTTGCAGAGAAACAAAAGAGGTTTGAAATCTTGTGTGAATTAAACATCCAAAGTTTTGGGCTAATGTATTTGTGTCTTTCTGCCTGTTGTTGATTTGTTCTAGTTTGATCGTGAGCCACGCTGTTGTCCCTGTCAGTCAGAGCGCTGCATGGTTGGGTGTTATTTCAGAAGCTTTTGTTGTAGTTATTTCTTGCTGAAATACAGTGGAGTCGTGTCACATCAGTGCGACTGCTCCTCCGCGGTGGGGAGTCTGTCTACGTCAAGCCTCTCTCAATCCCTTGATTCTGAACTCCTGTGCCGCGTTACGTCTGATTACAACACAGCCATGAGAGCACTTCATCATCACAACGCACCCACAAACCAGGAGCTTTCTCCAGAGGTGACTGACAAACTCCTCTTATCCCAGAAACAGAGTATTGTGTAACTTTAGCTTCTTTGACAATCATATTGAATGAATACTTTTGGCTTTCCACATGCTACTTTGGGCTTGTTAGGGTCATTATCGGGTCAAAGAATCTTTGGGGCAACAGAAGCTCAGATGGAAGAATATCTTCTGATGCAAAGGTGTTGAAGTTCCCACTCCAAGCACTGTGTGTATGTGTATGTGTATGTTGTGTATGTGTATGTGTATGTGTATGTGTATGTGTATGTGTAGTGTGTGTGTATGTGTGTGTATGTGTGTGTGTATGTGGTGTATGTGTGTGTTGTGTGTGTGTGTGGTGTGTGTGTGTGTGTGTGTGTGTGTATGTATGTTGTTCTTTGATGTAAGAGAACTCCAAGGGCCGTATTTTTCCCCGGACGTAGTGTTAATGGGAGCCTTTTCCAGCGGGCAGTTCCAGGTTGCTCTTTCGCTACCTTCGCGACCTTAACGCTGGCGTTAAGAGTCTGGACTTGGCCGCGGGTGGCCTTAGTCCATATATGGTGAACCAATGATAACTGTGGCATTCAAAAGCACCACCTGAGTGGGTGATGCAGTCATGCCTCATATCCAGGCAAAGAAAAAGGTGTGCAATAAAATAGTTTGATTTGCAGTTTTCAAAATATTGAGATACTAGCCAAGGAGCGTTTTTAATTTAATTCACCTTTATTCGTTTTGCGCTACCCGGAGAGCTCGCTTTTACCCCTGGGGTTGCCCGGACAAGACTAAACCAAGACTAGGGCCGGTCCAGAACTTGGAGATGCTGAGCACAGAATACGGCGCAGTCCGCGCACACATCTCTGCTAATAAACACGACTTGAGATCCATAAACAGGGGCAGGGAGCAGCAGAGCCACGGGAGCGGATAATCCCGAAGCGCACACCCTCAGACTACTGCGATGACCCGCATTAGTCCCGCTGCCAGCCCTCTGAGCCCTCAATGATGGTTGTCACCCTGTGGGGGAAGTTTACAGACAGCGATGCACGGCTCGGAGTTCCGTTCGTTCTGTGCTCAGCACCGCACCGTTACACACAGCTGAATACCTGAGTGGTCGGTGGGATGCTGCGTGGCCCGGAGCACGTGTGGACAGAGCCCACTGTGGTCAGCTCCGGAGCCAAAAGTCTGATCGTACGTGCAGATCAAGTCTGATCGTACGTGCAGATCAAGTCTGATCGTGTTGTGCTATCATTTTCGCAGACTGGGACAAGGATTTTGGGTGAAGGTGAGGGTGAGGATTTATCCAGTTTACCAAATAGACGTTCCTCTGTAAGATGAGCACTTGAGAGTCTGCACAGTCCATTCTGGCCCAGACCGTGCAGTACCAGGTATACAATGCTGGAGGTGGAGGTGTCCAGCAAAGAGCTTTAAGAGCTGAGTGCGTGATGCCGATGCACTAAGTGAGTGGGAGAAAAATGTAAACAAATAAAATTGGACTGTATTCATTATTCAACATTATTTATAATTTGTGTTATTTAGGCCCATGAAGGTTGTTTCATTATGATTATCTCGTCCATATGGGAATAGTAACACGACTCCAGTGCACTAGTTTTGAAGTTTATTAGTTACGACTCTGGCCATTCCCAGAATGCACCACACCACACCCTCAATTGGATTCACTCCACCTCATATTTTGGCATGATCACACCTCTTGTTTAGAATTCCACGCCCTGCGCTGTCAGCAATTGCGCAGACGCAGCATGTCAGGAAATGAGCTCCTCAATGCCCAAGTCAACAATAAGACTGGGGACAAATTACGGTCTCAAGACAATCATGAGCTAAATTTTATTGTTTGAATTCACTGTTTTCTGTCCAGTTACTCCAGTTGAAAATAAGATGGGACATGACATGGAATTTCAAAGTAATTTAAACAGCTGAGAGACACAGTGTAATTAGATACACAACTCAAAATGAACAACAGACAAAGGTTATAGTTTAGTTTAGTTTAGTCTTTATTTGAAGGAACAATGTAGGCTACAGATACATTAAGATTGTAAAAAACATGTTGTTCTGCACCAGATTGTAGTTAAATAGCTCTTTTCCATCTAAAAAATCATTTTGCTCATTAATCTGAAGGTTGGTGAGAACGTAACCGTGAAATTGACCCCTTTTCTGGAAATGAATGAACACTTTCCCAAATGTGGTTTGTGAAGCTTTATTGACCAAATAATGAAACAGATAAATAGAAACATGGAATATGCAAATGAGTCGACAACAGATGGAGACACAAGATATGACTGTTCTTGAACTAGCTAGTGGTATGTGAGTTAATTCTAAGATGATCTTATCAGCCAGATTGTGAAATGCATTCATACAACCAGAGCCAGAAGAATCTGTGATCCTGAGGCGATGGGCCTGGTGTGTCCAAGAGCCTGTGTGTCCATGTCGTCTCCAGAGTTCACTCAGGGATCACGTTGGGAGAGACTGCTCCGTCCACACGCGGGGCAGGGCACGGCCTCTCTGGAGCTCCAGGCTCTGACGGTGTCAGGCCGAAGAAGCACTGGATCAGGTTCAGGGATCTGCCTTCTCCTTGGCTCTGAGATGTTTCGTTGTAGACTTGAAAAGTTGCAAAAAGGTCAGTTGCTTGAGTTTGCAAGATGCAGTTTAAATCACGTCTAAGAAAGACGGGCACAGTTTTAAGGGAGAGAAAACTTAGCTTCCGCGGGCGTGTCCCTCTGGAATGTTCTTTGTTCCGTGGGTTAGTTTAGCATCGCTAGACCAGAGATAAGACCATTTTCTCATCTCCCTGGTTGAGAGACTTCCTTCTTAAAGATCTGATAGAACTGAGTTTGTCTTCTCCTTCTCTCTCTCGCAGACCCCTGGGGGGGTTGGTTTAGCACCTGTGTTCGACCAATCAGCACGCATGCTGAGTCAGAGTTGATCAGAGGAAAAGATCCGGAATGATTCAGCCATTGTTTAGCATCAACATTAGGCCACATAGTTTCAAAGGCAATATTGTTCAAAAGACAAGTTACAAAACAGTTAAATGAACGGGCAGAACACAATAACATTATGTACAGTAAATTTATCTTGTGGACAAAGTCTGCAATCAGATGATTGAGTTATAAAACCGCATAGTCTTTTTAGCGTTTTAGCTTTTGTCTTGGAAGAGAACATTTTGAATCCAAATCCAGTCATTTTATGGAAAAAAGTTTCTTGCAAAGTTCAATGAAGTTTCTGCTCTTGCAGAAAAGTCGTAAAATCTACATTTGGGAGTTGTACATGGCAGCACCTTACGACCCGCATTCCTATTGCCATGGCAACATTCAGTGGTCATCTGCAGGTTACTGCACACTATTGAGACACATAGCAAACTCAGTTTCTCCTGTGAAAAAGCAATAATTATTCATGAATGTGTACAATTACATGTTTACATATTACACACACATTTCCGGTGCATGTGGTGTTGCATGTAATAAAACGGTTAATAACAAGGCACTACATTGGGCTTATTATAAGGGGAAAATGTTTTTAATTGTTACTGTTGACAAGTTTGATTATTCCATGGGCACGTTTGAAGATTTTAAGTGGCCTCAGGATAGTTTGCCTGCTTGGGACCAGCATGTTAAAAAAGGTTTGGGATACTTCCAGAGTTAATGAATGTCTGTTGCATTTAAAAGTTTTTATTTAGTATTTGAGGCTTTGACCCATTTCCTTAATATGTTTTCTGATGGTGAGAGTGGGATCTTAAGTGACAAATACTCAGTAACATTTTGTATCACTTCCCCATTTACAGAAACAGTGGGAAAGGTCGATTTTTTACATTTATTGACAAAATTAATAGCTGGTGTTTTCTTAGTGTTTCTTGTTAGACGTGACTCATGTAGCCAACTTGCTACTTTTTCCAAAGCTTCTGTAAGTTTAGCTGCATCCTGTTCTGCATCCTTCCCCATGTGTACACAACTGTATCATCTGCATACATTTGGACAGTTACATCCTCACACAGATTATAGGTCATTTATATATAGGCAGAAGTGAGCCAATGTTTGAGCCTTGTAGCGGTTCAATGTGGGAAGCATTCGTACGAGATATTGGGAGCGTTCTGATAAGAAGGACTGAATCCAGGCCAGCGTGTTCGCGGACAATTTGTATTTTGTTAATTTTGAGGTAGAATAGGTTGGCTAATTTTATCAAATGCCTTGCGGCGATCTTGTAAGATTGCTCACACAACCCCGCATTGTCCAGATAGAGTTTCATTGTTTCAGTGAGCTGGCAGCAAGCCGTTTCTGGCGAATGATTCGTTCAAAACCCAAACTGCATTGGATGTAGTAGGTCCTTAATCTCCAGACATTGAGTGAGCGGCTCAACTACCATTTTTTTTGCTGGTTTTGGATATAACGCGTACTGATAAGCCTGTAATTATTAATATCCTGTTATGACCACGTCACACATTTGAGAGCAATCAAGACTTGCATTTTGATTTTTTATTGTTGATATTTGCTCAACTAATACAAAACACAAACATTCTTAATTTGCTTGTCCTGCTTCTTTGTGTATATCTTGCAGTAGTATGTCAGATATGCTGGTGGATAGTGACTGTAGAAAAGTCTAGCCAAGAATGTGAGGCATTTGAATCAAGAGAAACATTTATGGGTAAGCAAAAACAGTTATCTAGGATCCATTGATAGTTCTGAGGAAAAAAATAAAAAAATAAGTGAATAAAAACACTGACAAATGAAACAAAGCAATGGCACAAAGACACACCAATCCATTTGTGCAGTAAAAGTAATGCAGTACTTTTCACATGAAGTACAAAGGATTGTTGGGTGTAATGGTGCTCATAGAATTCATCACTTTGAGAGAGCTGCTCGGATTCCGTGACACATTACAGCAACTTCTGCATAATATCATTTTAATCTAAATAAAAGCCACCACAGAAATATGGAGTGTCAGGACGCATCCATGTTTCCTGAAGTGCCCTGGAAGTCTTTTATTAAGGAGGACTATTAGATTAGATGGATGTCTCTGAGTTGATATTAAAATCCCTGCAGCACTAAAGCACTTTGAGGGAACTCTTGTGAATGCGAATGAGGAGTAGCAGAGTGGATCCTGTATCTCTTTGACAGATTTTTGAGAAGTGAGAAGTCTGCTTCACACGTGCATTCACCGTTTGTGGATATGTACTGTGTTGAAACAGTTTTTTCCTGTCTATCACAAATATTTTCAGTAGCATTTGCAATCTATAACTTAAAAACACAAATACAAATAAATAGGCCTATTGCATTGTATGTCACACTCTAAAATGCTCCTTCTGTTCAGTTAGGTCTATATTATGTTGTGTTTTTTGTTGTTGAACCAATACTTTTTAGTGATATGGGATATAATGCTTAATGATGATTAATTAATGATTAAATTGCAACTTCTGGAATAAGGTGGGTAAAGTGCAAGCAAGCAGAAGCTGCATGAAACCTGTATGTGGCCACACATAGAGATAAGAAGTATTTACTATGAGCAAAGCCTGCTAATGCAACACTTCCTACACTGATTCACTGACACATTTTGATGTTAAGTTTGGGGAAGATCTCTAAACTACTAAAATTACATGGAGTATGGCCTGCGTGACGAAGCAGGCAGGTGTTTTGAGATTTCAAGAGGGAGACTGAGTAAACATGGAGGATTACTGGAACATGCACAAATTAAGCAAAACACAACTCTAGGTATGTTTCTGATGAGGATACTACATTATAAAATGGATGAAACTTTTAAACAGTGTCTCACGACCCAAGGCAGGGTTGTATTTTTTGTATTGTGCGGCGGTGGGGGGAGTTTTGGTGCAGGGCACCTTTTAAAGCACATGCTTGTGGCGCACCCGGGCTCTCTCTCGGCACGGGTACCAACCCTTTGTTTTCTTTTCCCTTCTTTTTCGTTCACCTCTTCACTACACTTGACCATGACACCATATACCCCTGTCGTTCACACAAATCATCTGCTAACCTGAGGCTCCTGGATTCGTCCTGATGGCCTCAAAACTGGTCAGTCTTCTGTTTGTTAGGTTTTCTGGAGTTTAGTTATTGTCGCGGCCCAGAGCTGGGTTGTGACAAGTGCATCTCGGACGTAAAACTCCAACTATGGAAACAAAAACAAAATTGATGACAAGACTGGAGGACTGGACTGAAATAATTTTGGACATTTACAAAATGGAAAAATATACTTTATTTTGAAGTTAAACATGGACAAATTTGTCAGACACTGGAACAGACGGTACCTATACACTAGGAGACATATGCCTGACTGACATTTATTGTATTCTGTTTACTTTTGATTTTGTCTGTTTGTTCTCTGGTATCTAGACATCAAGTTACTGATCCACATGACCAGGATCTACAGCGGACATTGGGATGTAATTTGGGCTTGAGAGGTGTAGTCCAAAATCCAGCACCCTGAGACCGTACACTAGCCATAAGGAAGGAGGCCATGGACTAGTGAATGTGAGAGCCACTATCTAGGATGAAACATCCAAGATCCACAAGTACATCAAGGACAAGGCCCCAACAGATGATGTGCTCAGTGAATGTCTCAGCCAATGGGGAACAGAGGATGAGGTGATGGAGGAGGGACCATCATTGGAGGACAAGCCCCTACATGGGATACACCACTGGAACATAACTGAAGTGGCTGATATCAAAAATCCTACCAATGGCTAGAGTGGTCTGGACTGAAGGACATCACAGATGCACTCGTCATGACTGGACAGGAACAGGCCCTGAGCACCAGAGCAATAGAGGCCCAGATCTACCACACCAGCAAGACCCAAGGTGAAGGCTGCGCAAAGAGGCCCTTGAGACAATCCAGCACATAACTGCAGGGTGTAAGATGCTGGCAAGGAAAAATACACGGTGCGCTATAACCAAGTGGCTGGCATAGTGTACAGGAACATCTGTGCGGAGTACGGACCCCAAGGTCAAAGTAGGAAACAGCTCCAAAGATAGTAGAACATGACTGAGCCAAGATCCTGTGAGACTTCCAGAAAAAGAATGGCAGAATGGTAATGGCAAACCAACCACGATACCAAGTGATGGCAACATCAGGAAAAAGGAACACGAGAAACTGGAGAAATACCAAGGGCTCAGAGAAGAGCTGTAGAAGGTATGGAAGGTGAAAGCGAAGGCGAAGCCAAACTGGAGGAGTGGCAACAACAGATAACTGGAATCACATCAGACATCTCAATCCAGAAAAGTGCAGTGCAAGAAACAGCTACTGCGCAGAACCCTGGTGGAGAACCCGAGCTTAGCAAAATGGATAAGACCACCTGCGGAGGGTGAGAAGGGATACAAAAATAAAAAAATAAATACAAGTTTTATTTTAAATAAAGAATACAAATTAATGAAATTATATAAAAACTTTTATAAAAGAACCCCTTACTTCAAATTGGGGCAATTGAAACAATATCCTTTAAACTAGTGTTGACCCAACTACAGCGTTACATATTTTACCAGGCACATGTTCATTTCCCTCAGAATTTGTTTGCTAATAAACTCTACATCAGCAATAAGATGCTTCATTAGACAAGTGAGAGCTGACATGCACATGCTGCTTAATTGGTTTAGGAAGTTTCCATAACAATGCAACCAACAAACCAAGCAGCTGAAGACTCAATTGCCTGAAGGATCGGCAGGATGAGTGACAGACTGTCTCTTTGTCTGCTCCTCCTTGCCACTTTCATTTCATCTTCATTACTCTGCATTAGTTTGTGTGTGTGAGTGTGGTTGGTGTCTGACAGATTGGTGTCAGCCCTGCTCTGTTGAGACACTGACTTTTCTTGTCCTGAAACTCAGCCTTGATCATCCTGTCATGTACATTTCTCAAATATGAATTGTAAATCTTAATATGATGCTGTGTGATGGTTTCCCAGAGTGTGTCTCTATGCACTTGAGTAAGTTGGAGGCAAAAGTTGAATGCTCTTTTTGACCTGAAAGGCTGAGTATAAACATTGATTAAGAGATGTTTTGCTCGAGACACTTAGAGTATAGTGCAAAACTTTTACAGTTGCAGTGGCATGGCGAGGAAAACTTGCATTGTAAAAGACTTCTGTGACATTTTCCAATCCACGGCCACATGGGAATTCGTAATGAACATGATTTCTGAGATTATTTCTTCAGTGCGTGACATAAATACATAAATGTAAACCATAATGTTTCATTGATCTTCTCCGGTTTCTTGCTTATTATTATTATTATTATTATTATTATTATTATTATTATTATTATTATTATTATTATTATTATTATTATTATTATTATTATTATTGTGAGAATAACTGACTCAACAGCGCTACAGAGAACTTGCGTCCTACGGGAAATGGAATTTCTAAATGGAAGTGTACATTTTGGCCAAGGCTCTTGAAATTTGAACAAAGTGCTAGAACTCCATGAGACAAGTCAAACATTACAGACGGACAGGATGTCGACCATATTGGATCAAAATGCTGCTGCCACTTTTTGATTTTGATTTTTTAAAATAACTTGCCCTAGATTTTTCATCCAGATGACTTCAGACTCCACGTGCCACATCTAGAGACATTGAAATGTGATAATCAGCCATTAGAAAAATAATAATAATTCCTCACGGTTTCTACGTAGCACGCTGTTGAAAAACACTTTTGTTTCCTGTTTCTTTTATGACATGCAATGGCTACACTCAATGAGCTGAAACTGAACTTTTACTACTAATAATAATTATGGCACTTGGGGAAATGTGGGGGTTCTATTCTGCAGGACGCCATGAAAGAAAGTGAATTATTGATACAGTGCGTTTTTCACTACTGGCAAGAAGTAGTAAAATAGGTCTCGCACATGCTTTGTCCGATCGGGCGGAAAGTTTAATCATTTGTTCACTGCTTGCCACTGATTACATTCATGGGTCAAACACAATGAACAGTATTACAGCGTCACCTATAGGAATGCACAAAATGTACTTTGAAGAGAAATTTGTGCAATTTTGAAGAACATTCCTTACTGTGCCCCTGATAATAAAACTCAATCAGACCCATGTCCTATTTTCCCCCCCTTTATAAAACCTTTACTCTTTGATTTTTTTTCTACTTTTCAAATAAATATACATATAAAAACAAACACAAAAAACAAGAACAGGACCAGAGAGAAAAGACCTAAACCAAAACAAGCAGACATCCACCAAAAACCGAGCAAACAAAAAAAGAGAAATCACGACACATAGAACCCAAAGAGAACATCCCAGTTAGTCCATAGTCTGTCAAATGTGTCAATTTTCAAATCTAGTCCGAATGTGATCCTTTCCAATTTACAAATGTCCAAACTAATGTCTGCCCAGTCCCTGATTGTCGGTGTAATTTGTGTCATCCGCTTTTTTGTGAAGGCCTTTTCGCCGCTGCCAAGAGTATGTTCCAGATGTAACTGTTATTGTGTCCATGGTAGGAGTCTTCAGGCCCCAAGTACATAGTTACAAAACCCAGTGGAATGGCAATGTCAAAAACTGTTTGTAGTGCATCCTTAATTCAGTCCAAAACTTTTGAACAACAGGACAGTCCCAGAATATGTGATAGTGATGCCACAGTTTCTCCAACAGTCTCCCTGTGAATAATGGGCACTTTGACAAAATGTGACACATTCTTCCAACAAAACTCTCTCCAAACATGTGGTTTTTTTTGTCCTCCACAGGGATGTACAAACATCTTCCCACTCTTTGTCTGTCAAAACAAGACCACTCTGTCTTTCCCATTTGTTTTTAATATATTTAGTTCTAAATTCTTTACATGTTCAATTAATTGGTACTCTAACTCACATTACTCAACGGAGAGGTAAAAACATTTGCACAGATGCACCGACGTTGGCATAATGAACCAGCATAATGGAAATGTCTCTCCCATAAATGTTTGCTCACATAAAGGCTCTACTGCGCCACCTTTGGGGTCAAGCTTATTGTCTGCTACTTTGATGTAACTAATGAAATTTGATACAGTGACAGGACACGTGAAGAGAAACCTGCAACATAAATGCTTCTCAGGAAGTCAGCCATATTGGATTAAAATGGCACTTTGGCTTTTATTTATTTTTTTGTTAACAAAATGAGCTCAGAGACCTTGACGTTCAATAATAAGACAATAAAAAAAAAATACGTGCCCGGTAGTGAAGCTTGTGCAGCTGGCCGCAGTGTGGTGAGTTCAAATCCCAACTGACATTTACTGCATGTCCTCCCTTCTCTCTCATCCCCCATTTCACACTTTCCTCTCCTCTCTAATAAAGCATATGGGCAAAATAAAAGGATTTAAAAAATGTGCATCATGCTGTCAAAAACGCCTTAATTTCCTATTTATTTGGTGAGTTCTCAAAGCCACATGCATCAGCCTAAAGAGCAACAATTCCAACCACTGGTGCTGAATTGAAAAATAAACAGAATAGACCAAAGGCCACTCAACTATACCGCCCCCTACTGTTCACATATAAGTTCAGTTTTTTTCTGATCGGGTCAACATTTGGGGAAATGATTGTCTACATCAAAAGAAGCAAAAAGATAAACAAGACCTATGTCCTATTTTGTACCGTTTGGCCTGTGGGAGCATGATTATCTCCGTTCAAATCTTATTAGACTTTTTACAGACAAAAATGATTTTCACTTCACAGGGGCGAGGGGGGCAGATACGAGCCTTTTGACTTGTGTTTGATTCTAATTTACTTATATATATATTATATATTAGCAATTATTTAAGAAAGCACCAAGTCTTAGCTTCATTTAGACACCAAGTTCATGTATGTGAGCCACCTACTGGCTAAGAAATGTATTTTTACTTTCCGAAATGTATCCAATAAAGGGCTCTAGGGCGTAACAGGTGTAAACTGTCATTTAACAGAGACACTCAAAGAGAAAGCCACAAACTAACAAATCAAAATGACGGAAGGTATCAAAAACACACATCAGATGAAGGCCAAAAGCGCTAGAAAGGAGAAAACTGACCTGATAGTTAAAAGTGACGACAAGTGCAATCAGTACAGTGAGGAAACAAAAACTGGTTCACCGTAAGGACAAGATGCCTACACAAAAACAGAGCAATGTAGTGTATTCAATCCAACCCAGTGAGGAAAGTTGTAAAGGCACAAAAGGCTGTATCAACATAGAAGGCACACACATTCAGGATTACTGATTGCATCTTCATTTTAAAGCCATAAACCACTCTTTTGACAGCAAGGTGAAGATTCTGAGCAGAAATTCTTGCTTGAAAGAGGAGTTAAGGAGGCCATTTTTGTTTAAAAAAACGGAGAATCCCTCTTTAAACAGAAATGGAGGTTTAAGATTCAATCTTCCTGCAGTGTACAGCAGCATTTTGAAGCCATGGGGCGACATCAGTCCTGGCCATTATGATGCAAATCAGGTACTCGATGATGAAGGAGTAACATCTAGGTGACAATAGGACTTTGATAGCCCTTACAGGGCTGTTAAGATTAAAAAAAGATGATTGGTTTCAGGTGAACAAAAACAGTGTAAACAAAAACAGGACAGGCTATTATCAGGCGGCTCCGCCCAGTGGGCAGAGCTTAATCAACGTAGAATAAGTATCCGACTTCTCAAACTAGCGCCGTAGACGGAGAATGACTCTTTGATGGGAGTCGAAACAGCTCCCCCTGCAGCTCACTTGTGAAAATACATTTTCAGGTGCTGCCCGGTGGCCGAGTGGTTAAGGCACAGCACATGTGTGCCAGGCTCCAAGTGCAGCCGGCCGCAGTGTTGTGAGTTTGAATCCCGACTCCGACAATTTACTGCATGTCCTCCCTTCTCTCTAACCCCCCATTTCACACTATCTTTCCTGTCTAATGAAGCCTACGGGCCAAAAATAAAAAAAAAAGAAAAGAAAATACATTGTCAGATAACAGACCCAAAAGCATTTTGTTTGTTTTTTTTCTTCTTTTTTATTGAAATAAAGCAGTATAATCACATACAAAAACATTTAACATAGCCAAATATAAAAAAAGATCCCAGGATAGTCGGATCGATAACGATAATGTTGCAAGGCGACAGAAGCTTCAAATTCCCTTAAAATACATCAAAGGGATTGACATTTAATATGGTAAAATGTTACTTAGTTCTCCTTTAAATGTAGATGCATTCTGAGTATTTGATATATAATTTGAGGTTTTTAATTTATTGATAACTCTCTTTCTTCTACTGGTCAGCTGCAAATAACAAAAATGATTTCACCTTAGGGAAATCAATGGGAGCCTGAACAAGTCATGTCCTCAAATCAAATTTAAGTTTTATATTATACTTTTATTATTTGGTGGGGACAGTGCATTTTAATGAACGTACATGATACACATGCTGTAAACACGCCGATGCCCATCTCTGCTTAGCTTCTGAGATTTGACAAGATCAGACATTGACAAGTTGGTACCATATGACAGGAGAAACATTGCGATTTTATTTAAATTGTCATTATTATTATATCATTACCAATTCATAATTTAGTAATATCCTTTTACTGAAATGATCCAATAGATTACCAAACCTATACAAATTTTATTTAAAAAAAATAATATTGAAATACTGAAATGAAATATAGAATTATAAAACCCTTACAACCATTTGGACATCTAAAGTCACAATTTACTGTGAAAGTCATATATCATGACTATCATATCATCCCGTCCAATGCATGCAACTGGTTCCCTAGTTCAACATAGAAATTTGATGAAAAATCCAGGTCATGCAGATGTGCATCAATTATAATGACAATCTGAATCTATGTCGCACATTTATTAATCTGAAAAAGGGAGAACTAGAAGATACAAATTTAGATTTATTTATGGGTTCGGCAATGTGCTTAATCCTAATTTTCCTATTATTTTCAGTCATCTGGTAGAAGTCAGTTGCAGCAGCTTCAGAGTCATATAGTGGAGCAGTTACAACTGGTCTCGCTTTTGAATTGTGGAAAAATGTGACTGGACCCCCGTCGGAGTAATTCATTTTAATTTTTATTTTGCTAAGCTAAAACGTTATGTTTTCATCTTTACTGAAAGAACAATTGGCTTAACAGTCCTGCCTAAACATCAGATTAATAATACAGTAAAGGCACAAGGTACACACACAAAACTGTAACACTTTTCTCTCCTTCTCTCATGCAGCGGTTGATGTCAGCCTCATAAATGATCCAAATGAAACAGGTTTTCCTACGATAAAATCTACAGGATGCCCAACTCCTTCACCTCTGTCTTTTTTAATGTCCTTTTGAGAGAATCCTGAGTGAGTTAGCATCACTGGTCAATTTCATAACGCTGTTTAACCAATGAAAGCCAGGAAACATAACAGCCTAAATTAAGTAATAATAAATTATGTTCTATAATTATTACAGAATATGATCATGTTTTTGCAGATGAATGATTGTATTGTAGGGTAAAAGTGTCTTCAGTAGTTAGTCACAGTCGTGTAATGTGACTCTTTCATGACAGGCAGAGCCACAGTCTCACTGTGGTCACGCAGATTCCCGTCATGCAGTCTGAACCCTCCACAACGTTCTTGCAGGCACAGTATATACACCTTCATTTATACAGGGAGCGAGCTCTCATTTTCAAGAGCGCCCCGTCAACACATAAAAACATTCCTAAATTTCAAAGTTCTGTAAGTTCTAATGCGTTTACAACTCGTAAAGTCCTGCAGTGTGTCCCCAGATAAAGTGTTTTTAAAACTGTATCTCTGTTTGGTTTGGCCATTTGACACAAGGGCTGTGATTGGCTGATCCACACGGACTCTATGGAAAACCTATTAAATACAGCTTAGAACTGCGTTTTGGCACAGAAGTGTTTGCACACGAGCCTAATGTGAGTTTATTGTGCCAGTAAATATATAAATGCAAAATAAAACAGTTTAATTCCCACAACACACCTGGACCCTGATTATAAACTCGACTTGTGAGCCATAAACGAGGGCAGGCAGCAGCAGAGCCACAGGAGCGGATGATCCTGAAGTGGACACCCCCAGACTGCTGCCAAGACCCGCATTAGTCCCGGTGCCAGGTCTCTGAGTCCCTGGTGATGGTTGTCACCCTGTGCGGGGAGTTTACAGGCAGAGATGTGCGTGGACTTTGGTGCGTAACCATATGGCACTTGCCCCCCGCCACGAGCTAGTTTGCCCCGTGGTTCGAGCATATGTCCTTGAGGACTGCATGAGTCGCGTGACCAATCACCAATAAATAAATAAACTGGATGTTTCATCCTTTTAATAATAATGTGAGGGGGGCCTCCAGGATCTTTCAGACCCAGGGCCTACCGATACCTTGAGAAGGCCCTGCGGTCTGGAGAGTAGAATGGGACAAAAACTGATTTTAGCAGTTAATGCGATGTGGCTGGTGATCCAAATACACAGAACAACTGTTTCAATAGACGTTTCAGTCCACATAATGTGAGATATTCTAGTCCAATATTGGCCAGTAAATAGACATACTAGGCCCACATCAATTTATATTAGTGTCTGTAAATCATTCATCTCCAGTACACTAATTACTTGATTAAACCATGATTTTTATTGGTGTTCTCTAGTCACTGGTTCTATTTTAAACTACACAAACTTGGATTTTATGGTATATCAATTAAGCAATAAACCCCCCCGGCCCGCATCTGTCTGGTTTCCATGCTTCTTGGGGACATTACATTGATTTGCATTCATTTCCTGGAGACTGATCCTAACCCTTAACCAAAATTGGTACATGCTTTACATCAACCTAAACCATAACTTTAACACACACACACACACACACACACACACACACACAGATTTCGGTTAGGAGGCCCTGATTGTTGTCCCCAAAGGAGGCAAGTCCCATGGGAAGTCCCCATAAAATGAATGTGTATTCCTTGTTCAAGTGATGTGGTACAGGTATATAAAGGCAAGGCAAGGCAAGGCAAGTTTATTTGTAGAGCACAATTCGTACACAAGGCAATTCAAAGTGCTTCACACAACAGGAAAAAATGCATTAAACATCAAAGACATGGCAGAAATCACAATCTTAGTTCAAGACATAAAAGAGAAGAGTGCAAAGAAAAGCATTTCAGTCATATGCACAGCCAAACAAAACAGTTTTTAGTTTAGATTTGAACATTGCCAGAGTAGCGCCTGTCTCACATCCTCAGGAAGACTGTTCCAGATTTTAGCTGCATAAAACTGAAACGCAGATTCCCCATGTTTAGTCCTGACTCTGGGCACCAGCAGGAGGCCGGTCCCTGAGGTCCTCAGAGTCCGAGATGGTTCATATGGCACTAACATGTCCGAGATGTACTTTGGTGCTAGGCCATGGAGAGACTTGTATACAAGCAGAGCTGCTTTGAAGTCTATTCTCTGAGCCACAGGGAGCCAGTGCAGAGACCTGAGCACAGGACTAATGTGATCGTACTTCCTGGTTCTAGTCAGGACCCGAGCAGCAGCGTTCTGGATGTACTGCAGCTGTTTTACAGCTCGTTTGGAGAGGCCAGTGAGCAGGCCGTTACAGTAGTCTAATCTACTAGAGACAAACGCATGGATAAGTCTCTCCAGGTCTGGTTTAGACACTATACTTTTGATTTTGGCAATGTTTTTTAGATGGTAAAAAAGCTGCTGATGTTGATTGATCTGACGTGGCTGTTAAAATTCAAATCTGAGTCCATTATTACCCCCAGATTTCTAACTTGATGTGTAGGTTTTAGAGCGAGACTCTGGAGGTGACAGTTAACAATTTCTCTTTGTTTCTGTGGGCCAAAGACGATGATTTCAGTCTTGTCTGAGTTCAGCTGGAGGAAGTTGTTTTGCATCCACACACTGATCTGTTGAATGCAGTGACAGAGTGAATCCACTGGTCCATATTCACCTGCCGTCAGTGAAACATAGATCTGAGTGTCGTCTGCGTAATTGTGATAGGACACATTCTCGCTGCGTATCAACTGACCTAACGGCAGCATGTAGAGGTTGAACAGAAGGGGTCCCAGGATTGACCCTTGGGGCACCCCACAGGTCAGGGGCATCTGGTCTGAGACACAGTTACCAATTTCGATAAAGAATTTCCTGTCTTCCAGATAGGACTTTAACCAGTTTAGAGCAGTGCCAGTGATGCCCACCCAGTCCTCTAGTCTCTGTAAGAGGATCCCATGATCGACAGTGTCAAAAGCAGCACTCAGATCTAACAGAATTAAGACTGAGACTTTGCCCGCGTCAGTGTTCAGGTGGATGTCATTTGTCACCCTTGACAAGAGCGGTCTCTCAGTGCTGTGATGAGGTCTAAAACCTGACTGGAAAACAATCAAATGAGTTGTTTATTAAGAGGAAATCAGTGAGCTGTTGGTAAACAACCTTTTCAAGGACTTTGCCCCAAAATGGCAGATTAGAGATGGGCCGGTAATTACTCAGTACTGCGGCATCAAGACTGCTCTTCTTTAGGAGAGGCTTTATGAGCGCATTTTCAAAGACATCTCTAATTCACACGTCTTTCAAGCTTTCAAGAACTCATGACATCTTTGCGGGCAAACACCAGTGTCACATACACCTCCGATTGACCGAGCGAGAGCGACTCATATGTTAAAAACTATTTGAGTGAGTGGTGCTAACAAACTGCTTTCAGCACAGACTTTAGAAATCTGGGTGCGGTAACACATCGAGGCAGCATGTAGATGAACTCAGGCTGGTGATGATCTCCTGGACAGTTTTGTCAGTTACAGGTGCAAAGTGAGTCAGCTCTAAGTGTGTAGGTGGCTTGAGGGTTATTTTTTGCATTGTAGAATTGATAGCATTTAATTATATAAAGGACTAATTAACTTGTCACAGACTGTTTGTAAACAGTTACAGTAGCTATGACTTCATTAGCATTTCTGTCACATCACAAAATAAGACATTTGTAAAACGTTATGTTGGGTGGGACCAGTGGTCCTGGCGTTTTGCGCATTTTGCGTTTTGGCTTCGTGTGCCTCTTTGGCCTCCGCGTCTCGGACTTTCTGTTTCACATCAGATTATTATAACATAACCGCGGTCCTCCGAGCTGTTTCCATGTGCATTGGCTGTTTAAAGGTACGACTGTGACTGGGAAGCAGAGTTGTTGAGTGGGGGAGCGCAGGGGTCCACGGTAGCGTGAAGAAGGCGCTGCGGTGGGCGGCGCGCGGAGTTAGATGCGGTTTTTAGAGTTGCAGCTCGGGGTTATTATAATGGATCCATGGCTCTTTCACTCATCAAAACTCTTCCCAGTCGCACTCGTGAGTTTAAAACGCGCCGCTCTCTTCCTGTTGCGCCTTCGTCAGAGCGGAACAAGCTCCGTGTGAAACAAAAGTGCCACAAGTCGTTCCGCGCGCTCCGCGCGCCACAGATTCACGTGTTTTTGATTAAATATGTAAATTAAACGAATCATCGAGGCAATAAAAATAAGAATCGAAGCTTTTTTGTAATCGAATTAGTCGATTCACTCGAGTAATCGTTGCAGCCCTATTGCAGATTTAACCAGGGGTTGAAATGTAAAACGTGTAAAGGAAGTGGGGAAGGGTTAAAAAGGATTAATCCTAGCAGGAAACTAATGAGGAAAGACTAGGGTGACCAGATGTCCCTATTTACCCGGGACAGTCCCAGTTTTGAGCCCTGTGTCCCATGTCCCAGCAGATGTATTCAAAACCATTGATTTGTCCCAGTTTTATCCAAGACATGTCCCAGTTGTCCCACTTTTGACCCCCTTGAGACCTACCAACAGTAAAGAAGGGAATATATTGTTGTTTCTTTAGCCAAACTAGAGAACATCTGTCTTTAAAATAACCAAAACACAAAAGATGCACTAATTTCCACTGATAAAAGTTTATTATTACTTCCCATCCCATCCCGGGTGTTTCCCAGTTTTTAAATGTGAAAATCTGGTCACTCTAGATAAGACTCCAATTGAAAGATTATAATATTATAATATTTACAGTATCCAAACAGAATAAATGGTGACATAAATGAACTTTACTATCATGCAACCTGAACACAGCGTAGTCAATGCAAAGGTCAATCGCTCCATGGCCAAGTTACAACTCCAGCTTTAATGTTTACTCACACAATTTATGGTACTATTATTTGTAAAATTTAATCTGTGCCTAAAAGTTATTTATTTCTCTTGAATAAGGGTTCATGTAAAAGTAAGGTAAATGTGAATGTTTAAAGTAAAAAATAACAACTAAATAATCAACATAATACTATATACTGTATTTCGAACGGATCGCGAGCAACGTCTATGCAAAGGTCCTCTTGGGACATGGGATCATGGGGGAAGTCATTTCTTAACTAAAACACACCTGTCAGGAGCCCACAGAGCTGCACCACCATCACTGAAAGTCATCGAATGTGGGGCGGAACACACAGTGAATAAGAAAGCACAGTGGGTGTCTTGACAGTCCCGTGTCTCTATTGTCTGTTGTTGATGCTCTACATTTGAGTTTGATCACACTTTTATTTTTCCTCCAAGGAGTAGCTGCATGCACAATTTTCTGGGTTAAATTATGAATTGAGTTTTATAGTTTGGCACTTTCTTTCATCTTGAAGATTATGTCTAACAGAAAGAGAAATAACATGATGATTACAAATCTGCACACAATGTTGGTCTAGTGCTATATTTAATGTGACACACAGGAGTTCATGGTACATTTTAATAGGCGCTAGCTGAGTATCTAACATCAGCAATGTTAAACAAATGAGATGCGCACAGGAAGTCTGGGCCTCAGCTCTGTTTGTTACAGTAAATGCTGGTGTAGAACTGAAATATGAGATTGAATTTAATTACAAAAAGAGAACCGTATGTATCTCCTTTTTAATACCAACACTGATATTACGGTCACATCTGGATCATCTTACATGACAGATGAATGGGCCCGGCTCGTCCTGTGTGTGAGTCTGTTGAATCTCAATTAGACAGCTGTTATTATGAAAACATTTTCAAGAATACAACTCAACAAGGCAACATGGTTAGCAGATTTAGACACAGATTGGTACCTGAAGTAAGTGTCAACAAAATAATAGCCCCATATCAACATATGGACTTCGTCGTTGTTTTGTCAGTTGAAACACAGTGAAGAAGGATCGTTAAATTGTGATGTTTATTCTCACAATAATCATAACAACATAACATGAAACAGAACTATTGTCCAATCGAGCAGATTTGAATGGCGTCTGAGAAAAAAAAATAATCTCAGTGTGTTAATAATCTCACAAACCTTTTCAAATGTCCTTTAAAACAACATTAAAGTTGTCTATCACCAGATTGTGGAGGTAATATGAGCGAGTAATTGAGAAACCAGACCTTTTATAGTTAGAAAGATGGTGTATTAAAACTCAATTATAAGAATTTCTGTGCTCTCTTAAAGTTTGTCATTGCGTGAAGGAAGGTGGTAGCGCTTTTTCCAAGGCTGCTCATAAAGTAACTGTTATTGATGAGACATGAGCCACCATTGCCCCACTTTCATTGTCTGACGGACTGTGACAAGAATTAGAACAGACTGAGGATATATTGGGTTTCCGCCCCAGAGCTACAGAGGTATACGAGCACTTAAGGTAAATGTGAGAGTTCATATTGTTTCTGTGATCGGCAAAACAAACAGCTGTAGAAAAGTAATTAAAAGGAGCCGAAGGAGTGTGTGTCTCGAGGACAAATGTCTGTCTGAGGCAGTAACAGCACTCTTCATCACTGTCAGTGGGAGTCACCGGAGGAGGAAAAGAGCGAGAGAAAGAAAGAAAGAGAGAAAGAGAGATATGTAGTTTATGATTTAATTTATGACAAAGTAGCATACTTTATATTAGTGTAGTAGTCAAGACCGCACAAACTGAGACCAAGACACTGCTGCTGAGTGTTGAGACCGAGACTTCTGAGTGTCGAGACTGAGACAAGACTGTGCCCAGGACTAGACATTGCCCAAGAATAAACCTAGACGGTACAAAAAATATTGGGTAAATAGTGTAAAGAGACTACAACTGTAATATGCATTATACATCATAGAGTGCTTCTCAAACCTGTTCTGGGGATAAAGAATTAATTCCTGCAGTAATATCACTGATACAAATAAAACTATGAATATACAGTATCATTTTTACTAACCTATATAAAATGTCTAAATCAACCTGAAACAACAGTAATAATGACAGTTTGATATTAATGCAATTTCTTTTTAGCGTCATTGTCATTAGTTTTAACAGATGGTTTGAGCATGAAGTCCTGGACTGACAACCAAGCGTCACCAAGAGTCTCACTGAAAGCTCTCCACCTCTCCTTCTGTCTCTCCTCTGTCAATCTCCTCCTTCTGTCTCTCCTCTGTCCATCTCCTCCTTCTGTCTCTCCTCTGTCCATCTCCTCCATCTCCTCCTCTGTCTCTCCTCTGTCATGCTCCTCCTTCTGTCTCTCCTCTGTCATCTCTCTCCTTCTGTCTCCCTCTGTCCATCTCCTCCTTCTGCTCCCTCTGCCCTCCTCTTCTGTCTCTCCTCTGTCCATCTCTCCTTCTGCTCCTGTCCTCTCTCCTCTGTCTCTCCTCTGTCCATCTCCTCCTTCTGTCTCTCCTGCTGTCCATCTCCTCCTTCTGTCTCTCCTCTGTCCCATCTCCTCCTTCTGTCTCTCCTCTGTCCATCTCCTCCTCTGTCTCTCCTCTGTCTCCCTCTTCTGTCTCTCCTCTTCCATCTCCTCCACTTTCTCTCTCGCCCTCTCCTCTTCTTGTTCTCCTCTGTCCATCTCCTCCTTCTGTCTCTCCTCTGTCCCTCCTCCTTCTGTCTCTCCTCTGTCCATCTCCTCCTTCTGTCTCTTCCTCTGTCCATCTCCTCCTTCTGTCTCTCCTCTGTCCATCTCCTCCTTCTGTCTCTCCTCTTCCATCTCCTCCTCTGTCTCCCTCTGTCCTCTCCTCCTTCTGTCCTCTCCTCTGTCCATCTCCTCCTTCTGTCTCTCTCTGTCAATCTCCTCCTTCTGTCTCTCCTCTGTCCATCTCCTCCTTCTGTCTCTCCTCTGTCCATCTCCTCTTCTGTCTCTCCTCTGTTCCATCTCCTCCCTGTCTCTCCTCTGTCCACTCCTCCTTCTGTCTCTCCTCTGTCCATCCCTCCTTCTGTCTTCCCTCTGCCATCTCCTCCTTCTGTCTCTCCTCTGTCCATCTCCTCCTTCTGTCTCTCCTCTGTCCATCTCCTCCTTCTGTCCTCCCTCTGTCCATCTCCTCCCTTCCTGTCTCTCCTCTGTCCATCTCCTCGCTTCTCCTGTCTCTCCCTCTTCCCATCTCCTCCTTCTGTTCTCCTCTGTCCATCTCCTCTTCTGTCTCTCCTCTGTCCATCTCCCTCTGTCTCTCCTCTGTCCATCTCCTCTCTTCTTGCTCTCCTCTGTCCATCTCCTCCTTCTGTCTCTCCTCTGTCCATCTCCTCCTTCGTCTCTCCTCTGTCCATCTCCTCCTCTGTCTCTCCTCTGTCCATCTCCACCCTCTGTCTTCCTCTCTCCCTCTGTCTCTCCTCTCCCTCTCGTTTCCCTCTGTCTCTCCTCTGTCCCTCTCCTCTCTCTGTCTCTCTCTCTTCTCCCTCCCTCTGTCTCTCCTCTTCCCTCTGTCTCTTCTCTGTCCTCCCCTCACCCTCTCTCCCTCTGTCCCTCTCCTCTCCCTCTGTCTCTCCCTCCTCCCCTCTTCCTCTGTCTCTCCTCTGTCTCTCTCCCTCTGTCTCTCCTCGTCCTCCTCCTCACCTCTGTCCCTCCTCTCCCTCTGTCTCTCCTCTGTCTCTTTCTCCCTCTGTCTCTCCTCTTCCCTCTCCTCTCCCTCTGTCTATCGCCTCCCTCTTTCTCTCCCTCTCCTCTCTCCTCTCCTCTGTCTCTCCTCTTCCCTCTCTCCTCATCCTCTGTCCTCTCCTCTCCCTCTCCTCCCCTCTGTCTCTCCCTCCCTGTCTCCTCACCCGTGTCTCCTCACCCTCTGTCCCTCTCCTCTCTCCCCTTCCTCTTTTCTCCTCTCCCTCCTCCTCACCCTCTGTCTCACCTCTCCCTGTCTCCTCACCCTCTGTCCCTCTCCTCTCTCCCTCTTCCTCTGTCTCTCTCTCCCTCTCTCTCACCCTCTGTCACCTCTCCTTCTCCTCTCCTTCTGTCTCTCCTTCTGTCTTCCTTCTGTCCTCTCCTCTGTCCCTCTCCTCTACCTCACCCTCTGTCTCACCTCTCCCTGTCTCCTCGCCCTCTGTCCCTCTGTCCTCTCCTCTCTCCCTCGCCCTCTGTCTCTCTTCTGTCCCTCCTCCAAAACAGCACATTAAAATTGAAAATTGAAATTGAATGGTTGCAACACTTTGTTAATAATATGGATACGTTCTGGTTCCATATCTCCTCCAAAACCTTTTTAGATTGCAGTGGCATTGAATATCTACTCGCTTGTGATTTTTCAAAAAAAGACCTCTTCACTGGTCTGTGCGTGTTCTGTACACGGTCTGTACGAGGTTCATGGCCTGTGTGGCTTTTGTCAGTGGTCTATGTGGTTTCTGTCCATACCTGGAGGTCTGTGGCGGGACTCTTATGGCTTGTTGTTTATTTAAATGTGCTTCTTGATGTCTCTTCTGTCAAATTGAATTTGCATTTTATTCTCATACATAACAGAATTAAAAAGATGAATACATTCGACCTGATGTTATAGTTGATCAGTGATTCAAGTATTATTCCTTGGTTGTTGAACAAACTGTTGTTTTAGCTTTTAGCGTTTTGAATGTTTATTGTCATTTTACAAATATATGACAGTTTATATTTACCCAGGTAATTATTCATTTACAGTCAATGTTGACGGCAACTACAGCAGAGACCAGAGGACAGCCCAGAGCGAGTCAATGCCAGTGCTGCAGACCAGTGCAGGACCACCTATAGCATAGGTGTCAAACTCTGGCCCGTGGGCCAAATTTGGCCCGCAGTGTAATTATATTTGGCCCCGAGAGGCTATACCAAATGACTACTAGGGCTTGGTGCGCCGGTATTATACAGCGCATTCTATTCATCGTTACTACTACAAATCCCATTATATATTGTATAGTAATAAGTGTTTGCTTGTTCCATATTCAATGTTAAAGCAAATCTTGTTTGGGTCAATATTAAAAGTTTCATTTGTTCAATACTGGCCCGCGACTTTGTTCAAGTTTTACATTTTTGGCCCACTGTGGATTTTGAGTTTGACACCCCTGACCTATAGGGTCGCTGTTGACTGGTTTAAGGTGTGGTCTGTGGTGTGGTCTTTGGTCTGTGGTGTGTCGTCTAGTTTGGGTCTTTGGTCTGTGGTGTGGTCTTTTGGTCTGTGGTGTGGTCTTTGGTCTGTGGTGTGATCTTTGGTCTTGTGGTTGTGGTATTTGGTGTGGTCTTTGGTCTGTGATGTGGTCTTTGGTCTGTGATGTGGTTCTTTTGTCTGTGGTCTTTGGTTCTGTGGTGTGGTCTTTGGTCTGTGATGTGGTCTTTTGTCTGTGGTCTCTTTGGGTCTGTGGTGTGGTCTTTGGTCTGTGATGTGGTCTTTTGTTCTGTGGTCTTTGGTCTGTGGTGTGGTCTTTGTGTCTTTTGGTCTGTGGTGTGGTCTTTGGTCTGTGATGTGGTCTTTTGTCTGTGGTCTTTTGGTCTGTGGTGTGGTCTTTGGTCCTGTGATGTGGTCTTTTGTCTGTGGTCTTTGGTCTGTGGTGTGGTCTTTGGTCTCTAGTTTGGTCTTTGGTCTGTGGTGTGGTCTTTGGTCTGTGGTGTGGTCTGTGGTGTGGTCTTTGGTCTGTGGTGTGGTCTGTGGTGTGGTCTTTGGTGTGGTCTGTGGTGTGGTCTTTGGTCTGTGGTGTGGTCTGTGGTGTGGTCTGTGGGGTGGTCTTTGGTGTGTGTTGTGGTTTCTAGTGTAGTATTTGTTTTCTGAAGTAGTGAGATCTGCAGGATGTGGAGCACCAAACCTGAAGTGTATTATCAAAAAAGGATTTAAGATATTCACAAACAATACAACATATACATAACAAATGTAATGAAAAATACACTGTGCCACAGCTAGCTCGCTCCACAATTGTGAGACAGAAAGTTCAGGTCTTATGTACTTTTTTTTTAATATTAATCCATTATTTTATCCACTATTTATCCATATTTTCATAAAACACAAAGTCTATTAAAACATCAGGGTCAAATGCATGCCTTGTTTTAATTCTGTTCTGGCTCGAGAATAAAATGCAAATTCAATTGGACAAATGAGACATCATGAAAGTCACACCACTGCCCTCCAGGTATGGAGAGAATCCACATTGACCATTGACAAAAGCCACACAGGCCACTGACCATGTACACACCAGTGAACAGCGCCCATGTTTTTTTTAATGTAACCTTATTTAACTAGGAGAGCCCCATTGAGATTAAAAATCTCTTTTACAAGAGATTGGGCCCTGGCCAAGAGGCAGCAGTTACAACAAACAACATCAACATTGAAATAACTTTGCACATACTGTATTTGATGCCATAGCCAATGCTTTCAACTTGGTTTTAAAAGCATTTACGGACAGGAACTCAGTCAATTTCCATTCTTTCTACAACATGTTCCAAGCAAAAGGAGCTGAGTGAACAAAGGCTTTCTTCCCCAGCTCTGCGCGGGCGAAAGGAACAGAGATTTGACTTGATTGCAAGGAATATGAGTCCACACTTCTCTGTGTGATCAAAGCACAACTGTACGGAGGCAGTAATCCAAGCATTGCCCTAAAAAAAAAACAGTAAAAAAAAAAGAAAAAGTGTACCAATGTCCTTGTCTCCTAGTGGCCAAAGAAGGCCATCCCACTTGTGAGTACAAGTCATAATGATGTGTTATGGCTCTACAGTTAGTACTGAACCTGAGAGAAGCATATTTTTGTGGAATGTTTGTGCCACGGTTAGCCCAGCTTAAGCATTTGCCTAAACCTACCACACAGCAGGTGTTTTATTCAAAAATTGTCATTTTAAATTGGATGAAATCAACCTAACAGTCAACATTATGAGCCATTTCCAATGTAGTATAATATGATGTAGAAAGCAACTGTTGGGGAAAAAGATTTGACAACAACCTGAGGAACGTTTCTCTCTTAATTACTATTGTTTAGAACCGTTTGGATGTGGGTTGTAAAAATGGCAAAAAGCTTAAGAAAAGAAGCTAATTTGGAGCAAGTGAGTGTGTTAAATTCTTAGCAGATATTGATTGACTGGATTGGCTCTCTCCACAGTGGTGATTGTGCTCATTTGATAGCTGTCTCTTGAGCTGAGCCCCCATGACCTCACGAGTGCTACATTGATCACAGATGACATGTGCGCGTCTGTATGAAAGATATGACCATATAAAATCATTTGCTTATTGTGTGATTGTATGCTGGGAAACAAACAATGGGCGAAAATAAATAAATGCAATCAAAAATCACTAAATTAACTTGAATAATTATTCCAATCAAAGGAGATCCAACATTGTTAATAATAATAATATTTATTTAGAATTACACATTTACACATTCATTATTTTGCGCCTTTAAAGACATTTAGTTGAAACAATGAAAGACATTACATTTAAATCTCCGTACAAAAATACACTAAATGCTAAATGTGCCTGGCCACAAATTCATTGAATATTGCATACTAATGTCAAACCAGCAGTGATCTACAGGTAAAACATGTCTAGAAACCATCAGAACATGAATACACAATGACATACACCTGAATTAAACATGAGTACATACAGATAATCACCCGCCACTTGGAGCCTGAAGTGGCAGGCATTTATATTCGTCTCCTTTAAACATTTCATTGTTTGTGCTGTATTTACATCCTATGGGAATGAAACTCAATCATTAATAATCAGTATCATAGGGGACCTTAATGTAAACTGGGAGGGTAAGTCTGCAAGAAAGAAACTCAAGCAAATAACTGATAGTTTGAACGTAACCCATGTTGTTTGAGTCACAAACACCAGCAGCACACACATGGATTACATTTTTAGCAATAAAGAATATCAAAATCATACATTATGATGATTATGATCTGATTATATGGTATTGCGATCAAGAAAACAGACTAACAAACGTTTTATTGCACACTTTGACAAAACGGAATTTTTGGTATTTAACATGAGCAATTGAATGAATGAATGAATGAAAGAGGATTTTAAAACTGCAATAAAAACATTGATTGGAAAGACCTTCTTTATGGTGATAATGAACTAGAAATTATAAGTCAAAATGTTTCAGTCTCCAATCAACGATGAACTTTCAGTTACAGTAAAACATAGGAACACAGGAAACAAACCTACATAAAAAGAAGAAGAGCATCACCTCCAATTAGAGGCCCATCAGTATTTTGCTGTCCATCTCAAAATTGTAAAAAAAAGTGATCTATCGACAAATTATGGACCATATAATTAACAGCTCAGTCTCACTACATCTTAAGCAGTTTGGATTCAGAAAGAACCATTCAACTGCACCTGCTACATGTTTTTATTGAAAAAGTGAAAGCACTGATGGACAAGGGAGAGTTTGTCTTCCACGACTTATGAAAAGCCTTAGCGTCACCAAAGCGTGTTATCTAGTAAGCTGAAACATTTGAACTCCTCCACTGATTTTACTCAACTCATAATGTCTTACTTGTCAAGTCGCTCCAAACTAGTGAAGGCTAATGACCATACTTCCATACTTGGGCCAGTCTTGTTTAGCTTGGATCTGCCTCCATCTGTGACCACTGTGAGACCATCATGTATGCGTTCGAAACTGTAGTCTTTCCGAATGGTATAACTGCAGAAAATGTTGCAAAATACAAGCAAAACGAACACAATGTCAAACGTTACATCCTGGCTGAGTCATTGCTGTCTATAACTGAATGTTTCAAAAACAATTTGTCTGCTCTTCAAGAATCATCTTGACCTGCAATATCTTTATCTCTGGTAAACATTTTAAAATGTAACCACATTAAAATATTTTGGGTTTTATATTGATTCCCATCGCTCCTTCAAAGACCATGCCAAAACAAGTAAAAGAAAAATATAATTTAGTTTATCGAATTTCAGAATAATTAGAAAATGTCTATCATCACAATCAGCAAAATCCTCTGGAATCATTTCACAAAAAAACACTTATCACCATTGCCACATCCCACACAAATATAAACTCCTCAGTTGGGAAAATCTATGGAAACTGCATCATATTTGTTTCATTTTTGCAATTCTACATGGTTTAGCTCCACCTCTCCTTTCCTCCTTTGTCACTGTCCAGTCTAACAGATGCACCAGAGGCACGTCTAGAGGGGACTGTAGTGTCCCTCTGAGGAAAACCGCATTAGGCTACGCTAAGTTCTACTTTACAGCATGTATTGTTTGAAACAGCTACCAGTTTTTGGTTACATCAACATCTCATATTTAGTTAGTTTTCAGTGGGACAGTGTACATTAATAAACATCATAACTATGTAAATGCTCTCGAATGAGCCAAAAGGCTCGTTTTCATCGGCAGTCTGCCTGCCAGATTGTAACGGACCCCCTGAAAGTAATAGTCCACATGCATATCACAGTATCAATATGGTAAAATACATATCATCAGAACACACAATTATATATTTATAACACTATATAATTAGGAGAAGATAAAAACACTGTTAATGCTCACATTTTTATGATTCAATTAGCAACTTTTTGGTATTTATTTTAAAAGACTGAAATGATGGTGCTTCTCTCACTGATTGGGGTTAGGGGTCCAACATCCTACTATTTTGTAGTAGGGTGTTTTACTGTTGGAGCAAGAACAGATCTATGGGTGTACTGAAAGAGGACTTGACTCAATTTAAATTTAATTCAATACATTTTTGTAAAGCTCAAAATCACAACAGAAGCTGCTTCGCAGGGCTTTCCAAAATGTTGATTTAGCAAGTTAGAAAAGTGAAGGTCATTGGTCAATGATAAATAAGAAGACGATAAACCAATAGAATTAAGCAAATGGATAACTGTCCCAGAGCATCCACTGTTTGTAGACCCTCCTTCTGTGAGTAAAAACTACAAAAAACTTATGATTTTAAACATGAACCCTTTTACAACATTTCTAAGGATAGGCCACCCAGATGCCACCCTCAGAGGGGCAGAGGCAGGATATTGTAAAACAGATTTTAGTTTAATTGTATTCTTCTTATTTTGTACTTAAAACGATGTATTCCCACAAAAATAAAAAATAAATAAAATGTACGTCTTAAATTCTTAAAATTGCAGGGAGGGTATAATAAGCAAATTAAAGGAACTTTTATATTTCAAAACATCTGTTGATCACGAGCAAGTCCATACTGCCCCATCCACCCCTTCCACAAAATATTTTTTTAAATATTTAGGAACATAAGCTTCTACATCCTGCCAATGTAATTGTGGCGAGTGGGGGATGCTAATTTGAAAATAAATGTTAGCCAAATTAATTTGAAGGAAGGAAAATGAACCAATGCCACTGGGGCTTTAACCCGGAAAATAAAATAAGACATTAACATAAAGGACGCCCATTATATTGAATGGGGCAAAAATATTCCATTATTAAATATTTATTTTGCAAAGGTCTTGCATTTTTAAGCTTCATGAAGTTTCCTTTGCAAATTTCTAAATAAACACATTTATCACCCTTCCATTTGATCCACCAGTTCATTTGCTCCACCATTACAAACAAAATTGAAAATAAAGGAAGAAAAGGACCACAGTTTAATGGGCCGGACCTGGACCACCTTAATCTCCATACTATGTGCACATTCCAAACGTATGCACGCAACTGGGATTCTACCACCTGATGGCTGCCAAAACAAAAGCTATGTTTCCATAGGAGAGGTACATCGGAGCGGTCTTGTGGTCTTTCCACTGCACAAAGTGAACTGTTCTGCCTCGTTTGAGGTGTCTGAATGGGTCCGAAGGGCTCCTAAGGGGTCCTTGAGAAGTACTATCTTCCAGAGCGTGCTGGCTCGCTTTCGCGCAAGGTGATTGGACAAGAGAGAACACAGACTTGATCACACGCACAAACCAGTTGAGGAAGCACCATCTGAAGAGCCGTCCGCTCCGGGGCGTGCTGGCACCCTGAAGCCACAGGACACCGAAACACAGGGCCCAAAGGAGAGATGAGACACCAAACCTCCACCAGAGCGCACGAGCCGGGGCCAACCACCGCTCCCGGAATAGAAGGCTCCTCAGAGGAAACACTGGAGATCCTAAAATGGAGACAATTATTCAAGTAAAGACAAACTATATCGGTAGAAGCTAAGAAATATACAATATCCACAATAAAATAAAATAAATAAATATAGTAAAACTATAATGAGCCTAAAATGAGTTAATAGAAAAAATAGATAAAATGAATAACATAACTAATACAATAAATTGAATAATATATATTAATCAAAAGTTAAGCTAAAGAGGTGGGTCTTGAGCCTGCTTTTAAAAACGTTAAAAATGTTCTCTGAGGCCCTGAACCAAAAGACCAAATTATCTATATAAAACATAAATAACATCATGTCCAATGTCTTTGTACCCACCGAAAGCCTCTAGTTGGACATGAATTGTTTTGAGGTCGGACGCTGGACGTCCGACCTCAAAACGCTGGACGAATGCTATTTGGAGGAATGACTGCTACTCAGGAGGAAGCTCCTGATTGATTGACACGCTACGGATTTTGCAAAAAGTTCAGTTTTTCCGACTTTGGCTTGATGCTGCCGCTGCTGACGCCTGAACGCTCAAGACGCACTGTGCCGAATGCTGGACACATGCCACAGAAAGGCTGCTTGGATCGATATAGCTATCAATTGCAACTGTGTTCAGTTCTGATGTATTATGTGTTCAGGAGTTCTTCACAGTCTGATAAAAAAGAGTGTTGTTTTTAAATAAGTATTTTCTGCACACTTCTGACTGGTCCTCAGCAGAAATGACAAGAGCGACATCAAATATTGATCCCCTGCTCCTCATGTCTCCCTTGCCACCTTCTTCCTTCTCAACTTTTTCATCTGGTTGACAAGCTTTGGTTTCCTGGAAGCAAAAAGGAAAACGACTGATCCTTGTTTTGGGTGGCTGAGCGAAAACCAATGGCAATGCAATTTAGATGAAGATAAATAATATTCCTATAGCAAAGCATAATGAAAGATATAATTTTTCATGCGAGTGGTCCGGCAGGTTCCCCGGTGTTTTAACGATTCAGTCTCTATAGATCCAGTGTTACTAGTGAACCAACAGCCGGCAGCCTGATTGATCAGTGAGCCACGAGCCAGTGGCGCTCTGAATTAACATATTAATTTGTGCTTGCATTCAGCTGCGGCAACAAGATGGAGACCGGCGTGTTGTGAGCAACATTACGGCATTACAGCATATGAGATACTGGTTTAATATCGCAATGAAATTTCATTTACAATGTTGAAATTAAAACCTTATTTTTCATTTGTTTTCATTAGATCCTCTGTTGGGCTGTAAACGGATGACAGAAATACTTGTGTGTTTCTGCATCTTCCCTACTCCATTAGTAACACAAATGCAAAATATGCTAATGTTACATGTGTAAGCAGAATAAACAACCCTGTACAAGCCTGTGTCCAACATCAAGATTAACATGGGGACAACCATTTAAAGTTTATTTTTGGCATTCATTGACATCATTGCACCAAGTTCAAAACTCCAGATAATGATCAAGATCAGTTTTACTTTTTTGATAATCATGATCAGAATGATCAATGTCAAGATCCTGCTCCATCTGTGACCAATGTGAGACCATCATGTATTGACCATTCATGTATCTGCTCACACTTAACCTGGCATTTGTCTCTCTGTATTCTATCAATATAGCAATGTGCTGCATCATTTAAACTGAATGAAACTGCAACCTGGGAAACCAAGATCATAACCAAAGAAATGATCAGTGGTACTGGTAATATTCTGGCTTTAGTCACACATAAACCTTCCATGCATTATTCAGATAAAAATGCAGAGAATTCAGTTCTGGCTTCATTCACACGTGGTAAATTCCCAAGTCAAACAGCATGTGTAAATGGGGCTTTAGTGGAAAAACTAAGTGCTAAAATATTCTACAAAGTAGACTGATTAGTTTAAAATGTTCAGTGTTCACGTGCACCAATTTGCTGCGCGGCCAGAAAATGGATTTGCCATCAAGATTGGCAGCCCTATGTCAACTAATACAAGGGGAAGAAGGATTCAAACGGAAGGCACTGCCCAAGGCAGCTTCTGGAGTATAATATCTACAGTTGGAGTTTTTATTAAATAAATGTTTATTAAAATATTTTTTAATATGTTTATCAAAAATATGTTTTGATTTGTGTGTGTATTTTGTGTGTGTTTTGGAATTTGTGTGCATGTTTTGGAATTTGTGTGCATGTCTTGTGCATGTTTAGTGTGTATGTACAGCATGTGGGTGTTTTGAGCGTCAAGACTATTGGTGCCACTTCCAACCTCATACAATGATGACAATTATGAGTGACAATGAAATACATGAGACGTCGCCCAGCCAAACAAGGTCTACGTCAGGTGCTGGGGATCTAGAGCACCTTAATGACAAATGTGTTACCGGAACAAGACGGAAATGGGAGAGATGCGAGAACAAGGCTCTGTTGGATTGTTACTACTCTAGTAACCCTAGTCAGAGGGGCTACACGCAAAGGGTGTGGGATGCATGGCTACTTCGAAACCCAAAATCAAAGCTAACAGCGTAACAACTAGTAGCTCAGTGTTCCAACATCCACAAATGGCAATTGCTATCACAGCTTGTGATTGACGAGTTACAACACAAATGCTGTGGTAAGGGGCCGTCGGGCAACCAAGTGAATAATCAATATTCTTGATCCGAAATGCCTGTAACATATACAGTGGGGCAAAACAACTTAAAATAAACATGTATAAAACTTTGTCAGTGTTCCAGAGGACACTGAAGGGAAAAATGTGGTCAGGTTTATGGAGGCTTGGATCCCCGAACATCTAAAACTTTCATCAGTCACATTGCACATCACTCCTTGGCTCCCAAGCTGGCTCTGAACCAGTGTCTAAGATCTATTATACTGAAGTTCTACAATTTCAGTGATAAACAACGTGTCATGGCGGCAGCTAGAAGTCTCGCCACTGACCGGACCAGACCAAACAAGTGTCACATCTTTTTCTTCAATGACTATTCTGCAAGAGTCGTCAAGAAACGTGAGGCATTTCATCAAGTGAAATCGCGCCAAAAACAGAATAAAGTGGAATACGCTTTACTTTATCCTGTAAAGATGAGGATCAATGTAGATGGAAAAATAAAATAAATTGACCACACCGGAGGAGGCATCAGTGTTTACAGACTCGCTGCCAGACCCCTGAATGACATTCTTCTCTTTGTTTCCTTTTTTCAACTGAAGGGACCTGGACTGTATTAGAGACATGTGAGTATTTGCTCAATGCAGGAGAAAATATTCTACTAACCGAACCGGAGGGCCATTTTTATTTTCCTATTATTTTTAACGGTTTTCCTTCAATCTTCTGATCCCTTTTTGGATCAATCATTGGGCTCCTTGCAGGTTTTTGGCAAGAGCTCTTTTTAATTTTTTTTTTTAATTTTTTTTTTTTATTGTAATTTTTTTTGCCGGTTTATTAATTTTATTTTGTATATATTCTTATACTTTTTGTGTTTGTGTGTTGGGCTCGACCAGAGTTTTGTAACAAGAGCAGATTAGCAAGAATTTAGCCCAATTAAGCGGTCAAAGATACTCGCAAAGATGATATACCTACATAAAACCCATTTAATGACTTAGAACATAAGAAATAACTAGACTTGGTTATGTCGGTGTAATCCCTCATTTGTCCAGGAGTGTTCCATTGTAGAAAAAGATTCAGTTGTAGTCATCTGGACTCTGTTTTAGAGACTTGTTGAGAATGACTCTTGGATGAGAGTCGAAATGTTTTGTTTTTTCTAAAACAGAGTCCAGATGACTACAACTGAATCTTTTTCTACAATAAACTTGGTTACAATAAACTTTACTATTTCTCATACATAAACATGTATACAACTTTGTACTGTTGTTACATAAAGGATTTATTTGCATAAGTCCCTTCAGTGTCCCCTTTTCAGGCAATTAATGTTTAAAATTAAGTTGTGACTCGAATAAACCTCCTATAGAGAGAGCCCATTTTAACCAAAGGCAAGAACATAGTCTTTTTTATAAATTGCCACTTGTTTCAATAGGGCCCTTGATGAATCAGTATAGATAAAATCAGATTGGATTCCTGATAGGACCAAGTTTATCCCCAAACAGGAGATGAATCAAGCTTAGTTTAAAGAGACTTGGACAAAGGGGCTTTAACTCAGTCCCAATACCTAATTAAAAGAACCTTCCAAGACCCATGTACCTTTGCTCACACCACCTCAAAGTAATTCATGCTGCCGTACTTGAGATTACTCTTTTATTTGTGCTCCTGGGACAGTCACATTAATTTACACAATGTCAAACTCAATGGTGCCCAAAGTTTAGCTTGCAGGCCAAACCTGGCCCTCCACGGGGTCTAATTTTGACTGCAACGTGGTGCTGAGATTTATTATTTAGGAGTATCTATTTAATTCAATTTTGTACTGAAAAGATTGTAAGTAGTCGTAAAGGAGACCACATCAGGTCTATTCATAGGTTAATAAAAGACAATTTAATCATCATCTATTTGCAAATAAACTTTTAAAAATGCAATACAACATGCCCTTGGCATGTTAATATGCATTCATTTTGGCCAAAAAAAAAACAAAAACCCTTTTTCTCTAGGTTTCTATTACATATTTGTTGGCCGATATATTGGGCTGATATTTGCACTTTTTGGCATATTGGCATTAAATCTACAGCATCTATGTTTGGGCTGACCAAACTACAAAAGGGAATGTTATAAAGAGGCACAGACAGCACTGCACAAATGTGATTACACACTGCTAACGTATGGGTTGTGGATGGTTAAATTAAAAAAAAAAAAGATATATATATTTGTTTAATTATGTAGTGGCTAGCAGTGCAGTATCCATGGGTTTCAGGAAACATTTTGAGGACTTTTAACCATTCAAAAGAACATATTGTTTTAAATTGTTTATGTTTTTCATTATCCTGAAACCCATGGATTGGACAGTAACTGAGTTTGTCATTTCAAACAATAAACCATACCATTTTGGTGAAAATGATCAAATCAGTTCTGAACGTTGGCCCAAAAATATGTTCTTGCGATCAACATCAGAACTTACCAAGTTAACATAACGTCAGGCTGCATTCGAAATGTCACATGGCGATGAGCCTAATAAAAAAATATTTTTGGCGCAGATGTGTTGTGCGGACCAACTTCTTTATTAACAAACTGCTTATTTATCACACTAATGCACACCCTCTTCAGTCAGAGGTGGGGTTTTTGTATGATGAAGAGTACACTCGCTAAATGACATCTTAAGAGATCTTTATGGCCCAACCAGGCCATTACAGCCATTACAGTTATATATCCCCAGACAGTAAACAAAAGCTGTCAGTGCTTGACTGACGCTGCTCATTCATCTCAGTAATTGTATTTCACTAGAGCCATTTTTAAAAATCACATTGCCTTGGATGGGTGTGTGTTGTGTATTTTCCTTCAGAAAGCAAATGTCGCCTTGAGGTATTAACCAAGTCAGGCCTCATTACACACATATACACCTGCACACTCGTCTTCCTCTTCTACACCTCCCATTCCTTTTCCATTCATTTCTTCTGCCTCTCAACCATGAAATCTATTCAATCATTCACCAGAGTAGATTTTGACTATTCCCTTAAAGAAAGCAAGCACTGTGAATGAAGTTTTCACTTTTGTGCAACACAAAGGAACAAGGGGTCTTCATCCAATTGAACTTGTTTGTTGAGTCAAAAGCTTGTGTCAGAAACTCCAGCTCTCAAATAACATAAACACATACAGTAATGTGTAAAATCTGTGATGCCTCATACTTGATGGAGTGTTCGGAGACAAACTGTAGTCACAATGACATCTCTAGTATAAAATAAAAAAATTCCTCTTTCCACTGCATTTTTCTGGATTGTTGGTATTTTCCATCAATTTTATATTGTTATTGGCCGATATGCATTTTGAGTACCTCTGGTTTGAAATATTATGTTTTAGAACATAAAGTCTGTATGACAGTTTAGACCACACATTTCACTAACACACAGTGAACACCATACATTTTGCCTATATGTCACCAGTTTGACCATTACAAATATGACATAGGTCGAGGCACTGTTACCAGGCAACCATACTGTAAACATGAGCAAACTCCATATAAACCACACAATAGTTATGATTTGTCAAACAGTAACACCTTATAGTGTTTTGTAAGGTTCAGAGAAGAAGCAGAGAAGAACTGAATGAATGAAACAAGCCTGAATGATGAAAAAATAAAGAACTGAATAATAATAGTAATAATAATAATAATAATAATAATAATATTTTTTCATGTTTTTCTAATTATTACTTTGTTTGGTGGGATAGTACCTGCGGTAAATACAATATTTATCATAGTTTTACATCAGTCAAGAGGCAGTTTGTGAAGAAACATTGAGAAAAAGTAGAAAATTACACCAAGTTCTAATAAGGAATCCTTCTATCTGTCATCAATAAACAAAGTTGTATCCAAAATGCAGGGACCATTTACACATATGAACATTTTCGGACAGTTTAAACATACATTTCTCCAAATAATGTTTAATATGGTTTTAATTGTCCACTAAGCACTTTTGTGTAAATTAGGCGAGTATTGGCTCTGCCACTTACGGGCAGGCTTTCTACGGGTTATCGGTGACATCAGTCAGTCATATAAGGGCTTCCTTTACCATCTTTTTCCCTCTGACCTCATGCTCTTACTTCTGGTCTCCCTGTGTTCACACTGCTTACACATAACTCTCAGGAAACATCCATGAGTCAGCTTTAAGTGCAAGTTTCAGTAATATTCGTAGCGCTGATATAAGTGTTTGAATTTGTACTTGCTTCCATGGGCCCGCACCACTTGCTGCCACGCTCTCACTGTGTGCCGTCTGCCATGCCGGCTGACGAGCATGCTGACTGTCTGCCGTCAGTTTCTGTCCAAGCATCCACCGCACTTGTCCAGCTAGAGCTACAGGTGTGTGCCGTAATCTGGGATCTCTAACTATCGTCTAGCTGCACGTTTAGGGGTGATTATTTTTATTATTTTATAGATCTGCACCATGAAGCCAACTTGGGTGCACTGTCGTAGCTTTGCCTTGCCCTTTCGTACCTGATCCGATCATATGGGACTAAATTAACTCTTATTGAAAGAAATGTGAAATGGTACTTTTGCCTAACTAACTTATTCTAACTTCAAGTCCAACCAAATTAATTTATGAACAATGTATAAATAAATTGTATACTTTTCCTATAATTTGAACCATGCCTCTGTTTATCAACAACAAACCATACGTGCCTCACATTTAGCTGGTCTTGGGCCAACTCCCGTGGCCTTGTTGGTTATGTTTTCATTAATATCATGTTTTAATTTTAATTAGCATCTACTGCCAATAACGAGCTAAGCGAAATGCCCTTGGAATACCATATATACATTATAGTTTCTGTGTCCAACCACGAAGTAAACTTTTAACCTTCACCAAATAGACTATGCCAAACTGGTTAAGATTAAATTTAATCACGTTAACTATCTTTCAATGAAATTTGTAGTCATAAATTATGCTCTTTAAAGGTCTACATGTTCTGGCATAATTTTGCAAGACACTTCATGCCCTCTTTGCAACATCCACACATCTTATCAAGCGTAATCCTTCATGTCCATGCTATTCTACCTGCTTGTGGATTTGTTATTGCTTTGCATGGTATGTTCTCCAGTCTGGTTTTATAAAATGTTTTTTCATGCAATAATAATAATAATAATAATAATAATAATAATAATAATAGTAATAATAATAATAATAATAATAGTAATAATAATAATGATAATAATGATAATAATGAGTTTGTCTGGTGGCGTTCTCTGCTTGATTTAGACCCTGCATCAGAAAACTTATAGTGCACCAAACATAAAACGAAACAAAAAATAACTGACATCTTAAAAATGTGTATTATTATTCTGATATGCTGTGTGGACTGTCATGCTGGTGGGCTTACACCACGACTGGCGGCTGATGAAATAGTGCTACAGAACAACAAGAGTCCTGCACAAACCATGTGTCAATCTGAAGACATCACTGTCCACTGTCTGCTTTCTTCATCCCCTCTTTAAAGATTGAAAATGGATGGATACAAGGCTTGTTTTTCAGTAATGCATGTATTTGTCAAAGATTTTAAAGTAGCAAGTGAGTTTTTTTAAAAGATGGGCTCTTTGCTGTCGTTGAATCTGTGAATGATCCATCTACATTACCTGTTCACCTGGGGAGATTACCCATTTCTGTGTGGGAGCAGACATAAAGTGATCTTGGACATAAAAAACTAAGAGCCAGGCTAACAATATTATGGCTAAGATAACAGGCCCAACCACGACCCCGGCCTCTGCATCCTCAACTGCCCACGGGAAAAGCTCCAGCTCCGGTTCGGATTCGGACGCCACACCGGAGGAGACCAGGAGTGGGATGGACCCAGACTGAAGGCCGTTGACGCAAAGATTGATGCAGCGCTCACTGGTGTGCGTGTCCTAAATTCAAAGACTAACGAGATGGATAACCAAGCCAGAAAAATAAATAAAATTTACCATACCGTAGGAGGCATCAGCATTTACAGACCCCTGAACATTATGACATTCTTCCCTTTATTTCCTTTTTTCATCTGAAGGAACCTGGACTGTATTAGAGACATGTGAGTATTTGCTCAATGTCGGCTGATGTGTTCCTCTTTTTGCTTGTAAATACCCATGAAAAAATGCTCTACTAACTGAACCGGAGCTGAATTTAAAATTTTTTGACGATGGTTTTTGCCCTCAGTCTTCCGATCCCTTTTTGGATCAATCAGTAAGCTCCTTGCAGTTTTTTTGCAAGAGCTCTTTTTTTTTTATATATATTTTTTTAAAATTTTATTAGTTTTATTATGTTATGTTTGGGTAATTTTTGTGTCTGTGTGTAGGGCTCAACCAGAGAGTGTTGTAACAAGAGCAGATTAGTAATAGTAAACTTAATATGGTAAATAAAAAGGTATCTGAAAAAGTTAAAATTGCATCCTTTAACATTAATGCCATACTGAGCCCAATTAAGCGGTCAAAGACACTAGCAAAGATGAGAAAACATCTAAACGACTTAGAACATCAAAAAATAAGTAGACTTGGTTATACTAAACTTTACTATTCCTCATACAGGGGCAAATATAAGAGGGGTGTGGCCATATTGGTCTCCAGTAGAATAGCCTTTGAACAGACTTTTGAACACAAAGATAAAGATGGCAGATTTGTGTTGGTTTAAGGTGAAACTATAAATGAAAATATGTTTACTACTACTAAATGTATATGCTCCACCAGGAAGTGTCCTCACTTTCTTTACTAAATTTATAGTTCTGATTGCAAACCACTCTGAGGGAATCCTTGCCTGTGGCGACGACTGGAACATACATGTTCAGCTGACATTGGATGTCTCAAGTTCACAAAGTAAATAAAACATTTTATAAATTAATACATAATGTATGGTTGATTTATATATCAGGAGAGAGTCCACCAATGAACACATTTTTCCAAAGACTTTTTTTGTTTTTCAATAAAGATTGGTCAAAAATCACCGAGGTGGACATGGATACAATAGATCAAAGTGTTCATGCCCCTATCTACATCACTATAGATCTGGAACAGAAACGGAAAACACTCTGGAGATTTAATGTTAGCCTACTCAATAAACCTCAGTTTAAAAAATAAAAGTCAAATGACATTGAGACCTATGTAGAGGATAACGATAATTGTGACATTTCCTGGACCCTTAAAAAAGCTCAAATCCTTCCAAGTTGGAATGGAAGCCATTATATCACTAGTACTTAACGAAGAGAAGGATCGACTTGACTGTGCCTCATATAGACCAATTATCATATATACACCTCAATTATGGCAAAAAGAATGGAACAAAGATTCCCAAATTGAATTAATAACGATCAGCCAGGATTTATTAACAAACGACAAACACAAGATAACACAAGGTGATCTTTACACATAATTAACCATTTACAAAAACAACAAGGCTGTAATAATAAGATTGGATGCAGAGAAAGCCTTGGCATCTGTTAGTCAGATTTATTTAAACTGCTGTTCAGTATCAAATAGATTATTTCATAATAAAAAATATTGAAGCTCTTTACGTCTTCTTGTTCATTCTGTATTTAGAACCATTGGCACAATATATTAGACAATCGGAAATAATTTATGGTGTCCCAATTGATGGGATGTAACATAAAATTGCCTGATACATAGATGATGTCTTATTGTGTCTGATCAATCCAGAGATTTCCATACCTAAAGTGATGCATTTTATTGAAAATATTGGTCCCAATGTCTTGATACAAACTAAACATACAACAAACTTTAATTCTATCTTACATTTACAAAGACCTACCCATTTAAATGGCAAATGGAATCTCCAAAAGAGAAAAAAAAAATTCTCCTCTTTAAAGAAAGATCATGAAATACCCTAATACCCTAATCCATATTTCAGTCTAAATCAAAAGATTGAAACTATTAAAATTGTTTTGCCCAGATTTCTCTATCTAATGCATACTCTTCCAATTTCCATACCCAACTGGCTGTTTGATGAGTGGAATAAAACAATCTCTAGGTTTATATGGCATGGTAAGGCATGTATTTCCTACCTTGTCTGAAAAATTACTTTATTATTGCTGAAATCAGAGTGTTGCTGCAGTGGTGTGACCTAGAGTATGAGGCACAATGGAAAAATATTGAGTGTAATGCTGTGCCGGAGGTTCCAGTACTGGCCTTACAGGCAGTTGACAAATGGCCGAGTCATCTGGAGGAAGTAGAGAACCCCTGTGTAAAATCTGATAAAATCTTAAAATGGTTGGTTTATGACCATGGTTTATTTACCAGATTGTAAAAGAAAATCAAATGAAAATCTTTGATATGTTGAAAGAATCTTTTGGCTTGGAGAAACAAGACTTTTATAGGTATTTACAAATAAGGAGTTATTTCAATCAAGAAATAAAACGGCCACTAATCTGGACAGCCACTCAACTACATATATTAAAATGAAATGGGAAAGAGAGGACATATTGACAGATGAAGAATGTATGTACTTCCCAATGGAGGACAAAAAAAAATTACATGTTTGGAAATAATTCTGTTGGCAGAATGAGACCCATTTCTTTATCCCCAAATTCTCATTATATTCACAGGGAGGTGGTTGCCATACACCATTATCATGTGTATTGGGACTGTCCTGTCCTGACACCATCATCCCACTCAATTTTGGAACAATGTATTTGGGTCTCAAAACCCCTGCCATAGACACAATGAATGGATATCTTTGGAACATACTTCTGGTAGCTGGGAAGGCCATCACACAAAAAAAGGATCCCACCCCTTTCTTATTTTCTAATTGCATTCTGTACTTATTTGGTTACTCTTTGGTCCTACCCGGTTTTGGTTTGTTGTTTTATGTTATGATAATAATAATAATAATAATAATAATAATAATAATAATAATGATAATGATAATGATAATGATAATAATAATAATAATAATAATAATAATAATAATAATAATAATAATACTAACTGAAATCTGTCATGTGGTAGGTGTATGAAGAAAATCTAAGAAACACTTGACACAAATAGCTGTGGTACAATAATATGAGATTCTGTAATATAAGCTTCTATAACAAAAGATGCATTATTGTGAATATATGATTGTTGAGGAATGCTAGCAAATACATTCAATCATCTTTATTTAATTTTAATGTCACGGTTACACATTTTCAGTTCAGCAGAAGGTGTGACATATTATTTTGTTTATATTTAAATTGCTCTGTATGTAATGATTTAATTTCACAGACCTGTGACGGATTCTGGTACATACTTGAGGTTGATAACATGTTTTTAGTTAGACTTGTTCTGAGTGACTACAATGTATCACCCTCACCTCAAACCAGCACATGAATATTCAGCTCGTTTCACACTATTTTACTTGTCACTGTGCATGTGTCTCTGTCTGTATTTTGTCTAAAGAAGGGTTGTGTTAGGCTAAGGGAAAAGCGATCATGTCCTCAGAATTATAGTGAGATGTGTGTGTGTTTGGAGGTGCAGCTTAAAGGGCTATTGGCTGTGACACTGAAGCCTTTTTAAGCTGTCATCCCTAATATCTGGTGTTTGCAGCGACAGCAGCTAAAAGGTGTGCATGTGGGTGTTTACCGATCTTACTCTCCATAACAGTACAACAACACTGTAAATGGAGTTTAATATTTCAGCAACCTTTCCGACCCCAAACTCACTTTGCGTTTTTTATTTTGACGTACGCAAACACACGCCAGCACACTTTCACACACATCTCACTGCAGCGTGACAGCTGCGGTCACGACCTCAAGAAAAAGAGAGGTTTTCACAAAACAACCAAAAGTGCGGCTGAAAACTGAAAATAAAAGAGACTATGATGTGATCGTAACCATGGTTACACTGAGCCCATGTAAAAAATAATTTTAACAGTCACAAAATCAGCTAATTCATCAGTACATGTACATTACAGTTGTCTTTGGAGCTCAGACTTGGAAGTGATGTCGATCTTGATAATAATGTTATAATACACTTCAGTCACTTTACCTGCTACTTATTCGTTCCATATGCTACACTTGAAACAACCATATTCAGAGCTACTTAGTATTTTTGTGTGTGTGTGTGTTATGTAGCTATGTAGCTTCTATTGTGCTTTACAGTAGATTGATTTGTACAAAATATCATCGATTTTTTTTTTTTAAGTCACTTGAAAGTTCAAGTCGGTTTGAAAACGGCTTTTAAGTCTGTGTAGAACTTATTTTCTTTTAAAAATGCGTCGTATAGCGGCGCCCAGACAGGCTGTTTTTTACCCAAATAAGGTCCATGAAACTTGGAACATTAATAATCATTGCACTTTTTTTTATACACTACATTTTTTACTTATTGTTAAGTATTGGCAAAAAACATGCTTTTTTGTGTAACATTGACAACACGACATCCTTAATCTCACTGAAATTCAACACATTTGTCATCGTCTGCATGCGTTGAAACCATATTTTTTAGGTAGTCATTAGCCCCACCTACCTGTACCTTGAAAATTGCACTTTTACTGATAAGTAACAAATATGGCATGTACATTGTTAACATTAATTTAAACAAAAAACTATGGTGAGGCCAAGTCACATTTTGTATTATGTGTAAATTTTTATCACGATCAAAATTGGTGGTTGAAGTGGCTTGCCTAAGGACACAGTGACAGTTTCTAGAGCCACAGCCGCTATGCACCTAGTATTCTCCTGGTCCCCCATCCAAATACTAACCAGGCCAAATCCAATCTCAAAGTAGTATTGCCGTTTAGTAGATGAATGATGTGCGAAACATAATTTTCCGGAATGAAAAGGACACAGTTCGCCATAAATTTACTAGTCCCTATGAAGTTTTCTGGGCCAACTGTACTGTAATGTCGGCCACAAGGTAAAACGTTTTTTCTATATTGTTCTATAAATATCAGAAAAGACTGCACACCTGTAACTGAAAATACCTTGCTGAAGCCCTGAATGTTTCAGCACTTTCCTGTCCCTCATTGCACTAAAATTATGTAAATCATAAATAGAGAAATAATCACCTTTTTGTGCTCTTCTAAGACATATGTTTTGGTTCAAACCAGGTAAAAGCGCAACTATAGTGTTGGACGTCACTGCTTATTAGTGGTTCTTGTAGAGTGAAGGGCCACAGGACAAAAGCTTTCACATAAGCTCTTGAGTCGTGAGTGCTCCTCCTGCCACCTACATGCACGAGGCAGGACTCCACGTAATATTAAAGTATTCATCATATCCGAGCGCCTCAAGGCTTCCTCTCGTCTCTTCCTTTGCTTGTTAACACAGCGCTAGCCTATGCCTGATGTAATTATGAGGTTTTTATTAATCAGCTAAAAGCACTTGTAAGTAATTTGTTGTCAATTCACCAGAGCATTATTTTATACACACATTCAGTACCATAGAACATGGAATTGTCATGTCTTTGCAGCAGACGTTTCCGCAAATGTACAAATGCACACCACACAAACGCTACTTTACTTATAATGCCCATCTTACTGTCGCTGCATGGTTACTGAATATTTTGCAAACAAACCACAACTAAATGTACAACACATATTATACATGTACAGTAAATGTCCATATCAGTTGTCAGTAACAAAATCTGGTATGTAATCTGGTACATTTCTCTCCTGTTCACACAGCTCTCTAAAAACAGAACACACAGCTCTCATTTAGAAATATACATTTTCATTGAATCACTACAGGCCTGTTCATGCCTGGAAAAGGACTTTGGCCCCAACATTGTCACTTTCAATGAAGAAACTTAAACTTGACATAAAAAAATAATTGTGAGCACAAAAAATCTAATAATATTTTTTTTTACATGGTAATAAACAGATAATAAACAAAGACAATGGCGTCAGCAGAGAGCACATGTTTGAATGCGTAGAGACATCCTAGGGTGATGGATGCTGGTGTAAATATTTTATCTATCTCTGATTGTATGTAATATACATTACATATTGCAAAAGCAGTGTTGATGCATTTTTTTTCGTGACATTTCTCAATTTTCTTCAGCATAAATATCTTGATAAAATCAAATCAACATCATTACACTTTTATTTAAATTATATTTACTACAAAAATGTTTGAATATTTCAAACTTTAACAAAAGTTGAGCCCATTCGCAGCCTGCGCTGACCCAATGCGAGTCACTGAGATCAGGACCAAGACAAAGTACAAAGTTGTACTCTCTGCCTCCTAGTTTTGTCATTGTATTAACTCTAAACATCATATCATGTTGTTTGAATAACACAGTCCAAGTCCTTCTGCAGGCAAAGGCAACATTACAGTGTAGCTCCCACTATTCTTCTTTACTGTAGGCTCTGCTGTACAGACCCCCACTGCTCCTCCCTGTGTTTTATGTCCCCTCCCTGGTTCTTCTGCTCTCTCTGTGAAGTTTCTGTGCAGAAACTTGAAGCAGAAGAGAGGTAGGCACAAGTGTCACCCTTCTCTTTCACTGGGCGTGTGCGAGAGAGCTCAGGCAGCATGGTTCTGCATCAAAGCCCATTTGGAGTCAATGGGTGTGTCATGACAGATTTTGTCAGCCTCCCGTGGTGATGTGGGACTGTCAGTGTGTGTGGACGTGTGTGTGTGGACGTGTGTATGCTGACTCAGTTCCTCGGGGTACATCCCTCAAGTTCTCCCTTCAAACTGTTTTTTCTGTCACTTTTGGCTGTGTTTCTTCTTTTTCTATCTTTCTTTACAGCATCCTTTTTTTTGTCGTATTATAGACCCTTCCCAGGGGTTCTGGAGTGTGGGGGTCATGGGCATATATCTCTTCCACTAAACAGGATGTATTTTTCAATAAAATGACTTATTTATTACTTTCATCTTATTCGGGCATTTATTTTCTGCATATTCTACTTCTCAGGTGACATTTGGGCACATTAAAGGCTACTCTTTTGGTGGCACACAAGGCAAACAGTATTGTTAGTTTTTTGGTGGTGGTGGTTCTAGGAGGACATAGATGGATAGGGTACGAAAGAACCAGGTCAACAAATCTGCAAGCTGACAGTTAAACAGAAATTATTTGATTCTAGGACTGTTGCAACAGCAATTTACAATTTAAATCAAAAATATTTATTTGAATAGGAAAAAGTCCTCAAATGTTTTTAGAAAGGCTTTACTTTCTTGTTATGTTCAACATTTTGAGCATGCACTTTTTCCAGTTCTAATTCTTCATCATCGTGAAAGGTATGGATAACAGGGAGCTGAAACCCATGCATTTCTACACACATCTGAACAAAACAATAACAATCTGACAGGAAATGCCTAATGGTTATTATATGTAAATATTGCCACAGTGACCTTATTTTCTATTTACCTGACTTTTCCTAATACTGTCATTATTACAACAGTTTGTGAGAGAGGCACTTGTAGAAGTTGGCATTAAATCCCATTATGAGTGGAGGGTGGTTTAGCCGGTCTTGTGCCGGAGGAGAGCTTCTCCGGGTCCATTTTGACTGGAACATCCCATAACATGGATGACTGCTTCATGCTCACAAATTATTCTTTACCAAACGGGCTGGGAAAATGTTTCTCATCTGTGTCACTGCAAAGTCCTTTAGATTTCTCTCGAATCTGAATGATGAACTAAACTATACTTCTATACTAGTGTCAACAAACCGCAAACAGTGTTCCCCATATTCAGCCCCATCCACTATTTTCTTGGCACTTCCAGTTGAGTGGGAATTCCATTCACATAAGAGGAGAATGAGGAAGAAGTCCTACCTCGAAAATATTATGTAAAGTAGGTTTGATTTGTGTAAAATGTTCAATGCTCATGTGCACCAACAAGTCAACAATGCACCAATTCCCTGAGCAGCCTGAAAACGGCTTTGTGTCAGTGTCGCTATTGAGATCAGTAGCTTTATGTAAAATAATACAACCAGAAGGAGGATTATAATAAAAGGCAGCGCTCAAGACAACTTCCGGCATAAGGTGAATAGCAGAGGATATTTCACATCAATATGATTCCTTCATGAGATAAGCATTGCAGCTTCAAACCCATTCCTGAGTTAAACGGAGTAAAGAGCAGTGGCAAGCGTGAACTTTTATGGATTGGCAAGCAGACTTGGGGTGTAAAATCGACAAAAAACAACGTACTTTGTCTCAAACCGAAGTCTCCCACGGGCAAGCACCTATCCTACTAAGCTAAACTACCTTACTTGTTTAGACTGCCGGATGGATTCAATATTCTCACTTCACCGATAAATTAATTGCACGGATTAGCGCTCTATGTTATTACAATCCTGCCGATATTTCTAACTATGTCTAATCATTGGAAACATAAACAGAGCCTCAGCTACAAACAAAGACTTAAAAAACTCTAAAAGCTAGTTTTTAAAAACTTGTTAAAACTTGGCGCTGCTGATGCTTCGCTTCTCCTCTGCACATGCTCAGTTAGACACAACCTACAAGCATCCAAGATTCCCCACACAGGTTTATTCAGCATGGTTTGAGGCTGTGTTGTCCTCGGTGCACATATGCAGACCTCTAAAACAAGTTGCTGTCCGCACAGGTTGTAAAAGCACATGTTGGAGAGCGTAATAAGATTGGGCTTCTGACTTACTTACATACTTGGGCATCTGGATCGATGATGAACTCTCCTTCAACAACAACATACAAGAGCTGACAAATAATCTTAAAAGCAGATTGTCATTCTTCTTTAGACATAAAACATGTTTTCCTCTTAATTGTAGGAAACAGCTTATTCAGGCTACATTTCTTTCAGTTCTAGACTATGGTGACATTATATATATATGCATTCCTCACAAACAGTGTTAAAACCTCTGAAGTCAGTTTTTCATTCAGCTCTAAGGTTCCTTACAGGAGAAGGATGCAGAACTCGACACTGTGAATTATACTCTAAAGTAGAATGGCAATCATTGGATGCAAGAAGGGGACAGCACTGCATTTTGTTTGTGTATAAGGCGCTAGTTGGCATTTTGCCTGATTATTTATCAAGTTTATTACACATCAGATCATGTATTCACCATTTGAGGTCTAAATAAATAAATAAAATGAAGGAATGAATGTGTAAAAATATGTGAATATCTGAGCAAACATATATCGCAGATGGGCACAAAACCCTAAGTCTGTTGGATCAGGCTTGAAATAGTTGAAGACCAATTAGCAAATATGTCAGCAGGCTTGGGAACTACTTCCAGATAATTAGTTCTACATCACTAAGTGGACCTCCATGACTTACACATGAGTCTTTGCCCACCTTCACACATCTAATCATGTCCCTGGTGAAGAGTCCTTCTGAAACATGTCTCACTTGAATCGATACCTTGAAGTTGTAGGTCTCCTGTGAGTGATTTCTGCTCTGTCTGCAGTAGAAGAGTGAGGATATTCCCTGCAGAGCCCCTATCTCCTTCAACACGGCTTTATTAAAGGCCATATTCTCCTCACTCTGCTTCCCTGGGTCACGCCATCCATTTTTTAATTTCAGCATTTGCCGCATCCATGTGCTCCTTGTCCACATTTCATTTGACCAGTAATATATGAAGGTATTGTGTAATGATTTTTTAAATCTCAAACACATCAATTTCTGTGACACTTGAGTCACATTTGACTGTGAGAAATACATACAATAAGCATATTGCTTTCCATAAGGCATACTTTTATATATTTAAGCTATTAGGGGTAGGTGTTGATAAAACTGAGCTCTATATGTTCAAACAAAGACACTTCTCCTCAAATACTATTGGTCAGCCTCCTTCAAGCTATGAATGAGTGACAGGTGGATTTAACCAATTACAGTATACATATATATATCTATACATCTATATCTATATCTATATCTATATCTATCTATCTATCTATCTATCTATCTATCTATCTATCTATCTATCTATCTATCTATCTATCTATCTATTCTATATATAATATATATATATACTATATATATATTATATATATATATATATATATATATTATATAATATATAATATATATATATATATATATATATATATACTACTAATACTACTAATATATGCACTAGCTCTGATTCATGACTGGCGCAGGCTTTAGGTAGTTCCCATTTAGGACAATTCATTCAATTTATTATTGCAACGCCCAAAACCACATCAGCAGTTGCCTCGAGGGGCGACAGTGAAAAACAGAATAAAAAACTGATAAAACAGTGTTCACAGGGACTTGGTATTGTCCCAGCATCCCGTGTCCTTGAGATTTGATCAATCACCCATCCCTCCCCCTGCACAGCTGCATGCTCTCACCTTCACAGCTGGACAATGGCCCTCACCCGTTCCTCTTCACACCTCTGCTTCGGCCTTTCAGCTCACCACTCCACCTGGACTCACCCAACCTCCCACACAGGTGAGGAGAGAGCTGAAGAGGATTAAAACAAGGAAGGCAGCAGGACCAGACGGCATCAGCTCCAGGCTCCTTAAGTCCTGCGCGGATGAACTGTGTGGAGTTATGGCGCATGTCTTCAACATGAGCCTGAAGCTGAGGGTGGTACCACAGGTCTGGAAGACCTCCTGTGTGGTACCAGTGCCTCATCTCCCTGCTGCACCGCTCTCTCTCTCACCTGGAAAAGCCTGGCAGCGCTGTGAGGATCCTATTTTTGATCTCTCCAGCGCCTTCATCACCATCCAGCCGCTGCTCCTGTGGGACAAGCTGAGACGGCTTGGTGTGGACTACGACCTGGCGGAGTGGATCCTGGACAACCTCACAAACTGACCCCAGCCACCGTCCTCGCGCCCTTTCTCTTCATCCTCTACACTGCAGACCTCAGACACAACACGGACAGCTGTGTCCTGCAGAAGCTCTCTGATCACTGCCATCATCTGACTCATCACTGACGACGACGATGCAGAGTACAGAGGACTTTGTGGACTGGTGTCAGCAGAACCACCTCCTCATCAACGCGAGGAAGACCAAGGAGATGGTGGTGGACTTCCGCAGATGCCACTCTGCTGCTACCTTACCAGTGAAGATCCAGGGAAGGGACATTGAGAGAGTGGACTCATACAAGTACCTGGGTGTTCATCTGAACCACAAACTGGACTGGACTCATCACACAGACGCACTGTACAGGAAGAGCCAGAGTCGGCTCTACCTCCTGAGGAGACTCCAGTCCTTTGGAGTGACAGGGCCACTCCTGAGGACCTTCTACGACTCGGTGGTGGCATCAGCCCTCCTGTACGGTGTGGTCTGCTGGAGCAACAGCATCACAGAGAGGGAGAGGAAGAAGCTGGACAAAGTCATCAAGAAGTCCAGTTCCGTCCTGGGCTGTGCTCTGGACTCGGTGCAGGAGGTGGGGGACAGAAGGGTCCTGGCTAATCTCACGTCTATGCTGGACCATGTGTGTCGCCCCCTGCAGGACACTCCTGTCCGCCGCTCTGGAGAGCAGCTTCAGTGACAGACTGATCCACCCTCGCTGTGTGAAGGAGAGGTTTCTTTCCTTCCTGCTGCTGTCAGACTTTACAACAAACACTGTCAGTCCTGAACGTATCATTTAGCTTTCATAATCATGTGCAATACTGTCATACCCCTGTGCAATACTGTTATACTCCTGTGCAATGCTGTTATACTCCTGCAATACTGTGACACTCAATCATCCCTGGTGCAATATTCTCTGTCCATATGACAGCTGTAAATAAGAGTGTTATTATTATTAAGATTATAAGAGTTTTCTTTTCTCTTTTTCTAAGTTATCTGTTTTTATAAGAATTTTTTATAAGATGTTTTTTTAATAAGAGTTTTCTTTTTCTAAGTTATCTGTTTTTATTATTATACTGTGCATAATTTGTTTCTGTACTCTTTGTTGCAACACTGTATTTCCCCATTGTGGGACAAATAAAGGTGATCTTATCTTATCTTATCTTAGACCATGGACCCAAAAGTAATTAACACCACTAGAGAAATGTCAGTCAGGCTGATTGGGTACAGTCGGAGTGTACAGTACATTTAAATATCAGAGTAAAGAGCAAACTTTACTTTCATTGAGTAAAGACGTAAAGTCAGCTCACAAAAATCTAATTCTGAAAAAACAGAACTAGCTCAACTAGTTTTGTTTTACAAATTTAGAAATTATATCTGTAAAAATATTCTTTAAAAAAAAAAAAAAAGTCAAACATGTTCATGGCCAATGAAGCTTTTGCTGTAAACCATTTTATATTGATTTATCCAATCAGAAAGCAGAATGGGCCCCACAAGAATTTCTCATTTGGGTTGCCAGCTGGAATCCAGTTGGTTAAAACCTAAAATGCATCTCTCTACTTTTTTTTTTTTAGTTTTTCTGCTCTGGGACATCTTATTTCCTGTGAAAATTGTTTAATCTGCTTCTGTATTTTGTGTGTTTGATTCTCTAACTTTTTGTTGGTTAAATAGACAACTCATTATTGTGAGAGTGAATGCGGAACAACGGATGAAAATTAGCCCACCGCTAATCCGGCGTGTTCACATCATGTGTTTCATGTATGTTCATTAACGTGCACTGTCCCAACCAAATAAAATAAATATTGGAAGCCCACCTAGGAGCTGCTGTTGTGATTTTGGGCGTTACAAAGTAAATTGAACTGAATTGCCCTAAATGGGAACTACCTAAAGCCTGCGCCAGTCATGAATCAGAGCTAGTGCAGCCTCTGCAGCTCAGTGGGCAATTTCTAGAGGTTTTGAGCTGAACGCATGGTTCCCAACCTTTTTGTTCCCAACCTATGACCCCTATTTTACTTGTGGACATAGGCAACCCAAACATTTTCCTATTGAAAGCTTTGTTTCTGGTTAATGTGTCACAGAACAGTTTGATTTATAAAATACTGCATATGGAAGTTGGACCGCTTTTCTAAGAATCCCCTGAGAGTCTGCTCAAATTTGGGTTCCATCTAAAGCTGTGCAATACCAAAAAATGGGGTATCGATCAATATCGATCGAGTCAGTATTGAGATTACGATATCGATACAGATGCCAATGTGTGCTATATTACTTTACAATAAATTAAATTGTGTATAAATATATATATATACACACCACACAATATATATTTGGGGAAGAATATATATATATATATAGATTTAGAATTAATTATTTCACAAATGTAAGGATTTATGTCCAATCTACTGTATTAAAAAAAAAAGTGTCTTGACTCGTGCATCTCTCTGTGGAGTCAGTGCAGGACATGTGTCCTTCCTCTCCTCGTCTCTCACCATAAACTGTACTGTGCACAGCTTTTTAAGAGTTTTGAAAAATGCACATTTGTCTTGAAAACTGTCTTTAGGTAATTAATTTCCTTCTAACGGCACTGAGCTGTGCAAATCGACTCTAAACCTAAATATCAATATATATTGATACTTGAGATTCAGATTAAACTTTTTTTTTATTATATTCATTTTCCACCACATTTCTTTACATTTAGCAATAGTTTTGGCTCATTTGATCAGCCAACAGCACGACCCAGGCATCAGCAACTCCGCCTCTTTCCTCCTCGCTTAAAGCCTCAGAGCCGGTACTGTGCCACAGTCCGGTGTTTGTAAACAGGCACTGGACAACCCAGATTATTTTATTGTGATTATAGTACCTTTTTTAAAAGAAGCAGTCTAAACATATTTCCCACGTATGCAAGACATTCCAAGAATCCACATTTTTTCAGTGATGAGTTTATAAATGCGTTTCACTTGCTTGGAAAATCCAGCTTCACTGCTGTATATCTTGTATAAATAATACAATTTGGTGTAATCCCTCATTCGTCAAGAATTTTGCATTGTACAAAAATATTAATTTGTATGCATCTGGACACTTTAAAAAAAAAAAAAAAAAAAGACATTTTGACTTTCATCCAAAAGTCATTCTCAATCTGAAGATCTAGTCTGAGAACTCTGCCACTTTTGCCATGCCAATAATGCTAATTTACAACTAGGATGCAGTGCATTTCCTGATTTGTGGAAGAATTTTTATTTATTTTTATTTTTTTACAATACATCTGTACTGGTGCAAAATTTCATTTAATTACATGTTAAAATAATGGGTACAGCTCCTTTAAATGTAGACAATAAATGCTATCAATGCATGCAAGTTGATCACCTTGGTACAGAGCTTTGTTTGCCTAATACTTCAGTGTCATTACAGCAGTCCTAGAGCCAGGGACACACACGGGTGCATACGGCGGGAGATTTTCCTGCTTTTCGTGGTTTGATATTGATCGTCTGTGCCTGTGTGTTTGATGAAGGATTTAGAGAGGAGAGAGGAGAAAAGCAGGATGGAGTTATTTTAGATGAAGCTTTATTTAACAAGGTTAGCCTCACAGGACTGACAGTCAAAGGCAGAGAGAGGCAGAAGAACAGGTCCGCTGTCTGAAGGTGAGAGGCCACAGCGCTGAACAGATTGTCTAGACTCCCAAGCAGCAGGACAGACACGGAGAGGATCAGGCACATTTCAGTGAAGTTATGTCTCATACACTCATAGGATTTGTGGATTTCTGTGTTCTGTTTAATCCCCCTATCGGCATTGTTATCAAGTCAAGTTGTCACACGTGTTGATGATGTTATTGAATTTTGAGTGATGCTAATTACAAATCTTAACCCAGATGACTTGATAACCTGGCTCAAATCTCACAATTGTTTTCTTAAAATAAATAATTACAGATAAAATATTTGGAACTTGTTGGTGAAATAAGCAAATCTGGGTAAAGGTTAATGCCAGGTTTCCAATTCTGTATTTTCATATCTACTGTATTTCTTTTTAAAAGCCACACCTGAGGGCAAAACTTGCACCTAAGAAATTACTCACAAGTGTTACAGAGCAGATTTGGAGCATAAGTTACCCCAACATCATGTTTCCTCATGAATTCAGCCCGCAGCACTGGCATTTGTTGAAATTTGTGTTTGTGTTAGAGGCAGCGGTGGCAGAATAAATAATGTGTGGTTTTCCATTCTGATGTAGAGTGTGTGTAGGGTACGTTGGTGTGTTTGGGTCTCTCGGGGGGAACAGTCACCTTTAGCACTTGTGGTTGAAGCTGACAAGTCATTAGCAGGACACACACAGGCGGAGCGGCACACATAAACACACTTTACCCAGTGAACGGGATCAAGCAGGGTCATACACAGTGACACCATAATAAGTCTTTGTCAGTCTGATCAATGACTTCACACACACATACAAACACAGCAGAGAGAATACTAACCAGCAGACTGGTGCTGAATGCTAATAAGTGAGCGCCACAGCAGCTAAGTGGCCTAGTTAACTTCTGATGGTACTGGGCTCAGTGTGTGTCTTCAGTTCTAATGTTAGTCTGTGATGGCAAATATTCATATCATATTCATGTCATTTGGGCGTTTATGGGCTAATCCAGTCACAGACCGACTAATAATATCTGATGAAAAACTATATTCGAGCTCCCCGGTGGTCGAGTGGTTAAGGCACAGCACACGTATGCCAGGCACCGAGTGTAACCGGCTACAGTGTCCCGACTCCTACATTTACTGCAAGCCTACGGGAACAAAATGTAAAAAAGAAAAAAGCTATTTAAAAATTTGCCATGCCACCTTATGTATGTGTGTGTGTGTGTGTGTGTGTGTATGATGGGTGGTCAGAGGGACTGATGGCGGAAATTTGCTGCCTTACTTTGATCAGAGTATGGCGTGAAGGAATAATGCTAAAATTGTAAAGCAACTTTGAGAGTCTGGAAAAACTCCATAAGACCAAGGCCAAGTATTGGCCAGCTGCACAGTCACTAGTTGTTCTTGTATGTGTGTCTCTCTGCCACAACTTTGTCTAGTCTTGCAACCCTTAAGTCCTAAAGTTTGGACTAATTGTGCTATAGTTGCCATTAATTTAAACTAATGGATTTAATTTGTTTATAGACCTTTATTTATCCAGGTAAAAACCCATTGAGACTGATAAGAAACATTTAAGAACAAATAAAAACAGAGTATTTAATTTAAAAGCACACTCTTCATTGACATTCTTCAATATTCTCCCTCTTTGTTTGTGTAAAATTGTTCGAAAACCCCTGTTCAAGACCAGTTCTCCCAATCTCAAGTCTGCTTGAAGGAAGTTCAAAGCTGCTGAGGCAGCGTAAGAAAAGGCTCTCTTTCCCCAGTCGGTCGTCATTCGGGCACCGACAAGCTGAACATATCACGTGAGCGCAACTCTTAAATAAATAAATAAAATAAACTTAGAATCAAATGTATCTCTATTGGATGGGGCCTCTTTTAATGTCAATCCATCAATTCGCTTACCCAAAGCTAGGTTGCAGAGTTAGTGTGAGCTGGGATAAGGCCCTATGTGAAGTTTTTTTCCTTTCTCTGCTTCCAGTGTCTGCCTCTGGGTGGTCTTGGGGTGTCCTCTTATTTGCTTGCCTTCAGAAATAAAAAAAAGGACTATATTTTATTCGAACACGTCCCAGGTCCATCATTATGACTGTAGGCATGTCATCTTGGAGGCATTCAGACCACGGCGTCAAAGCCTCCAGTTTACATTCAAAGTCTATGTGGACGTGCATCCTAGGCGTCCAGCATTTTTGCGGCGCGTTTTGAGTATTTTTGCGGCGCAAATCCTGCATTTTGAGCGTTGGGCACGGCGCGTTAGGGGCGTTGGATATTACGCTCCAGTGACATAGGCACTACCAGGAAGTAGGTACGTCAATGGAGCGTAATCTCTGATTGGTTGCTGTGCAGCGTCTGCCGCAAGAAAGTTCAGCTTTGTCCAACTTTTCTGCGTCCAATGCTCTGGCGCTCTGGCCGCTCTGGCTGCTCTGGACACGCGTCCAGGGCTTCCGACGCTTAAACTCCCCGAACGTGCCGCGTCCGATGCTCAAAACGCAGGATTTGCGCCTCAAAAACGCTTTGACGCCGCGGCCTGAACGGGTCATTAGAATCCTTCTCAGACATTTTGAGTGGAAGACAGAAAGACTCTGGCGCTTTGAAATTATGCACAGTCACTCATATTGCGCTGGTTATTATTTAAACTATGACTATGAACAGGACATCATGGTAATATAATACCACATGGAAGAGTGATCTCATACACAATGTTGAACGAGGGTCACAAAAATATATTTATTATTTAATAATTTCTCATTATTAAATGACGAGATCATGTAGGTAGGTACAGCCACATGAAACATTCACAAGCCTGTACATGTGTGAATCCACAAGATTCAGAAACACAAAGGCACATGTCTGTGGTAAGATCCAGCAGAGATCATTTTATAGATTATGTTATGGTGATTGAAGGCCCCTTTAGCTCAAACAGACTTTTGTTCACTTTAAATAAAGCAAACACAAGACGGACAGATGGATGAGGCGTCCAAGTGGTCGATTCATCAGTCTACTGTGAAGCAAGAACTGAACCATGTACTTCTTGATTTATCAGTTAATCTATGTTCATTACCTGCGCTTCAGATCAGGAGCTATGGGTCAGATAGACCTCAGTGAATTGTCAATTTGATGGAACACTTTATTTTCTGGAGCTTTAGTGAGCGACTAATCCATAGGACAATGTGTTGCATTAAACACACTTCTATAGACTTTTAATTTTGTCTCCACCAAGGGAGACTGAAGTTAAAGAGAAACAGATGGAATGGATAACTCATTGAAATGAAGAAGACAGATCTATCAGTCTCATATCAGTGATGTGATGAAGGAAAAGTACAGTATGTCGAATCCCTGAGGTGTTGGGATTGTGCAATTAATTACATTTTAATTGTCAATGACATGCTGAGGTCATTTTCATTGGGAGGTCCACAGCCAATCCTTTGTGTTTTGGAGTAAAATTCAAACTTCGGAGTAAAAACAGTGAGGGTTTTGGGTCATTTATTGGCATTTATTTGGCATTCATTAAAAGTGTATTGTTTATGTTGAAGGAATGGACATTGAAAGTCATTTATCACTTGATTCTAACGCTTACAGGCTAAAGTGATCAAATCATTTGGGTTCATTCATTTGGATGAATTTGGAACATTTCACTTCAGTTCACAAATTTCTCGGGCTCTTTTTCAGAGCAGAACACAGTGTGTTGTATTTACCTTGTTTTTCAGTTCTACAGGGTTTTTCCACACATGGTGAAGGACTTTACCCCTAACTAATTCTGACATGCATTTATTTAAACTATATTTTACAACAAAAATGTTGTATATAATATATCAACTGGTCTTTGACAAGAAAACAGCCCCCAAGGTCAATTCAATCTGAATTTTCTTATTTTAACAAATGTGATCCCTCAAGGGTCCGTCCTTGGACCACTTTTATTGACATAGGTCATAATCTAAAACATAGTGGCATCCACTTGTATGCAGGTTATGCGATTCTATGTGCTAAGGCGCATTCTGCTACATAAGTGATTTGAAATATAAAAAAAATAAATAATTCACCACTAAGGTTCATTACAGAAGGATACAGAAAGTCAAAGGAAGAATTGCAATCATTGGATGCAAGAAGAGAACAACACTGCATTTTTGTTTATTTATAAAGCTCTTGTTGGTAGTTTTTCCTAATTATTTTTTTTATAACCCTCAAAGATGGTGTGTGGGTTAAAAACACTACTACAGATGCCTGTAGGTCATCCAGGACCCGAATATAGCACGAGGGCTTTCATGTATGCTGAAGATCAGAGCAGGTATTCATTAACTAAGAACCCAAGACATGTTTATTTTACAGTCACGCTTTATCAACAACAGAGTTGGGGAAAAAGGCTTTCAGCTACTTTGCTCCATATCTATGCGACAAAACACTGACGTATTTTATTATATATGTGTTACTGTTATTTTATATTGATATTCTTCTGTAACTTGTATTATGTGTGTTTCCCCCTGTATAAATAAAAAAAAGTGTAAAGTCTTAACCCATTCACAGCCTGCACCAGTGCGAGCTTTAGTCACTGAGATCAAGACTTGAGCTGCAGATTCTAATGAATGAAAGAGCGCATACAAACACCTGACCAAAGTCAGAGAGTTTTGATGATAAAACTTGGATTTGGGGGAAGATTAGTCAATTTTTGAATGAAAAATTTGCAGAGCAAAAATGTTCTTTAGGAAAACTGAAACTTGGCTTTGGATTTTGCGTGAGCAGTTTTGCAGAATTTAGTAGCAAATGTAGCCTGCTGTGAGAGACAGACTGGCTGAGAGACCGGAGATATTGTTTCAGTCATTGGGGCTCTAAACTGACAAAATTACAAATCATACCGGCATCTAAGTTTACAAGCTGAAAAAACTGTTGAAGATTGAAGCGTTATGGAGAGATTTGGATGTGAAATTGCTGAAATACTAAAAATGAAACGACCCAGGGAGTGTCTTGCTTTATTCTGCTTTATTTCCTGTGCCTCTCCTTGTGTTAACACAATTTTTTCCCCTCTGAGCTGCTTCATTTATCAGTGCGAGTGAGCACAAACATGAATTTATCAAAAACTTCTGTTTGTTTCAGCACAATTAGTGAATGAAATCCAATTTCTGCCTCGTGAGGGGGACAAGTACAGAGAGCGAGAGAGAAAGAGAGAGAGAGAGAAGAGAGAGAGAGAGAGAGAGAGAGAGAGAGAGAGAGAGAGAGAGAGAGAGAGAGAGAGAGAGAGAGAGAGAGAGAGGGCTGCCAGTAGAAATTATTACAGAAGTTAGAGAGGAAATGGAAAAAGAAATGAGCAAAAGGATGGTACACTACAGTTGTTTGAGGCCAGCCTTTACTCTCCAAAAGCACAACTGTAAATTTGAGCTTCTGTATTGTTGTGACATCAGCTGTGTGCAATGTCCAACCAAAAATATTTGACAAACAAGAGCTTTCTTACTACGACAAAATGGTATATTACAAATTAAATATAAGTTGCATTTAGTTGGAGCACCAGTCACAACAACAAGCTTTTGACAGGTGACTTAAGAGGCAAAGAAAAGAAGAGTGTGGGATGCGGAAAAATGGAGAAAGAGAGCAGGATTGATGAGAGCTGGTGTGGTTTTGACACACGATTAGCATTTAGCTGACTGAACTCAACTGGACTGCTTCATCAGGATTGCTGCCTGTACACACGCATAGACATTACAATAAATATATTATTTTAACTGTCCCAAAAAACACAGACAGCTATGGGTTGAAGACACAAAACATATCGATTAATTGTGTCTTTTCGCTCTCTCTCCCAGTGCATCCTGGTAACTCTTGCCCTAATATTCACTCCACAATACACTTCATTTTCCTCATTTTGTAGTGTAATGACCTCAGTAGTCCTCAGAGGGATCCAGTAGGGCTTTACACAAAATCCCCTCCTTTAAATGTTATTTCAGCAGGTTTCCTCCCCGCGCCGTAACAGTAATTAAAGTTGATTTTCCCTGGGCAGGTTGCACTCCCCTCTTTTCATCTGATCACATCACGCTGCCGTGCATCTGCTGCGAACCGTTTTATGTGCTTTTATTGTCTTTTCATCAGGAGCGCTTTTCTGCAAACCAAATCTTTCTCACAGAACAATAGTGTTTTGAATTCAATCAAAGGTTTTTATAAAAAACAATCTTTGGACAATAACTCGTACTAGATTTATATTGTGGAATGGGCCCATGCAGGTAACCCTATAAATGCAAGTGCGTTGCACATAGCAGCATGTGTCTGTGCACCTTGGCTGAATATAAATGACTGAAAATCCAATAGTGATTTCTGTAGCAGTAGTGACTAGGCCTTCACTGAAGTTGCTCTTTGGCTCCTGCTCCATTCCCTACCTTAAAGATATAGATTTCATTATGGCTTTTTGTGAAACTTGTATTGTAACTGTATGGTTTTACTCGTTCATGTTGCCAACATTCCAATAATCAGGAGTGTTAATAACTCTGCCACTCTGTATCCAATTTGGCAGCTCAAAAGCAGCTCTCAAGAAAAATAATACATACATACATACATACATACATAGATATACATACATACATACATACATACATTCATACATTCATACATACATACAGACATACATACAAACATACATACATTCATACATACAGACATACATACATGCCTACATACATATATACATACATACATGCATACATACATACATACATACATACATACATACAGCCTACATACATACATACATACATACATACATACATGCTCCTACCCATACATACCATGCAGACATAACCATACAATACATACATACATTACATACATACATACATATATACATACATACATACATGGCCTACATACATAAATACATGCATACATAAATGCAGACATACAGACAGACAAGACAGACAGACAGACATACATACATACATACATACATACATACATGCCTACAGACATACATACATGCAGACATACATACATACATGCCTACAGACATTATATACATACATGCAGACATACATACATACATGCCTTACAGACAATATATACATACCATACATGTCTACATACATACATACATACATACATTATCCATACATACATACATGCCTACATACATACATGCATTACATACATGCTAGACAGACCATACATACATACATACATACATACATACATACATCCCCTACACACATATTATACATACATGCAGCATACATACATGCCTTACATGCATACATACATACATACCATACCATACATACATACATGCTTACATACATACATACATACATACATACATACATACATACATACATACATGCAGACATACATACATGCAGACATACATACATACATACATACATACATGCATTTCCTCATCCACCAAAAGCAAATACTCAAGCTTCAAACTTTCTTGAGGTCAAGATCTTGCGGTCACTCACTTCTCCTGACCTTTGGCATTGAAAGATGGATCAAATCTGATTAAAAAATATCCCTACAGTGTATTTAATGCCTATAACATCTCCACCAGCGTGTCATAAAGCATTTTCTGGAAGGTTCAGTTTTGTCCCTGATGTTCTTTTGACCACATCAAACCTACAGCTGCTACCATAGTCGTTATCTTCTAGACTAAAGTACCCTCATGTAGTTGCCCGTCAGTCCTTCACATACCATTTCCATTTCATTCCATTCTAAATGGTTTGCAGAGATGCTTTTTATATCCTTCATCCATCATCTTTTCACAAAGATGTAACCTGAAGAAACAGCCCACGAGTTTGCCCCTGAGCTCCTGCGTGTGTGTGAGGGAGAAAACACACACAAACATAGCAACATAATAGAGGTTAAGCAAAAAGGCAATGCGACTTTGGCTTCCCGCATAAGATTGAAAGAATCTGTCACTTCTGTGTTCAAACTGACCCTGAGTTTGAATACAGCCCCCATTCCAAGCCACGGCTGCTCTTCTCTCAGTGCCCAGGCGCTCTTTATGTCCGATAATGTCATTGCCTTGCTGCATGCCTTCACTTGAAATGTTACTGCTATAGTTCAAGGTAAGACAAAATGTGCAACAAATGTTTAGTTTTATTTTTCTCCCTGTTTCGTCCTCGCCAGATTCCAAACCTCAATGGGACTTCTTGTTTGAACCTAAAAGCTGATCCTAAATCTCCAACATGAACTCCAGACAATTAACCTTCCACCTAATTTCTGGAATGGTGTGGTGTTACAAAATGAATAAATATAATCAACAATAACAATTTTTTTTTTATCAGAGTGACCTGGGTGCACTGTTACCATAAAAAGTGCTGATTGCAACTTCAAACAACACAGTAACAAATCGTGTTTCGCTCTCTTCTATATTGGGCTGAACATGCAAATAACCCGGGATTACCTCTGTATGCCTGATTATGATCAAAGACCTGAATTACAAGTCTATGTGTTGAGGAGAATTGCTTATCTCTTTACGAGACAACATGATTCAGTTCAATAAAAATCACGTCAAACATTAAAGATATATTTTTTTCCTGATTCAAAGAATGTGTTTAAAATAGATCAAAAATAATCCCCAAACTCTTGATGTGCACATTTTTTGCTGTGCTCTGCATCCTCATTAGAGTAGGGCCATGTCTGTCCCTACTCGCTGGGATTCCTTGTAGGACGGAAAATGCACCGCTGACTCAGGAGGTGATGAGTTCAGCTTCAATTGGATGCTTGGACAGTCTTGGCCACAGCGTAATTAGTGAGAGGCACAAATCATATACGGTAACAATGTATTTCTGGCACATAACCCACGGCAGACTCAGGCAGATGATGTAACACTAGAAACACCAAACACATGCCTTCTCACAATCTAATAGTCCTATTGCTCGCTTTGATTAATTCAGCAAAAACCTGTCTCAGAGTATTGCAAGAGCTTTTGTCTGCAATAGAGTTGTAATGAGTTCTACCTTTTGCAAATAATTTTCAAAAGAAATGTGTACTTTCTGAAATGACAGTGTGCTCTGACACTGAAAATCAAATTGACCTAGCAGTATAAGTTTAAAAGTAAAAAAGTTTTGCCCTGCGTCAGGTTCCCTATTCAACTACACATTTACATTTGTGAATGTAAATATCAGAATGTGCTGCATGCAAGTACCGTAGTCCCCTACAGAGCTCCTATGGGAATGTGTACAAAAATGCACATTTCATTATCTCAATCACACATTCAAAAGGTGCTATTTTTGCCATAAACCCTAAATGTGTTGTTCAAGTTTACTCCCCAAAACTAGCTAGCGTAAGTAATTTGCCTATAATATTTTGTGTAGCCCATATAAAATTATGTGAAAAAATATTACATCTAAAATTCACCAGAATACTGTAAATGACGTGATTTATTGAAACCAACATGTTAATGCTGATGAATAAATGTCCCGCTTCTCCAGAGATCCTGAGTCACATTTTCGTCCCAGTCTGCCTCTGATTTTTAAAAGGTGTTTGTCAAATATGGGTCACAACCCAATTTTGGTTTAGGGCCACCAAATGCCTAAAGCTGGTCATGGTTTCAATAGTTATACACACATTTTAGGGGGGAAAGTTGTGATTCTGAATTCTGGGTCAGTCCTAAAGCTTAACAGTGCCTTTCCTGAGGTTGTTCCTTTCCTAATTCTTCTGAAACAATGTATACTTTACTGACATATTAATACTCAAATTGCATGTTCATCACCCCTTCCTCCTGAAATGTGTGGTTAGAGCCTCTGAGCTGTACAGCAATAATGGCGATGGAATGTGTTATGGGTATTCAATTTTTCACTTCAGAGATTCATAGCAGCAGATTAAACCATGCAGAACTGCCGTCATCTGTTTGTTACCGGCCCCTAACTCAGAGCATCTTTCCAGACATTTACCTGCCGTGTTTCCTTCCAGCGCACCGTGCCATCACCAGCCCATCTGCAGCGCACCCTTCATCATCTCCTCTGCTCTTCAGTCTCAGGGCCAAATGAGTGTGTGCTACCAGGGCGCTTCTGGAACGGCAAGCATCATCTGTCCTGGAAACTTCCGCTTCATGTATTTGGGTGCAGGCCTTGGACATTGATTTTCTGGTCTATTAGAGCTCATTTATTTGTCAGCTTGGCCAGTTACATTTCTCTGAACATACAGTTATTCCAACTTGTATGAGGAAAGTAACCAATTACAAATACTCACATTACTATAACTGAGTAGATTTGTTTTTGAGTAATTGTACTTCTTTCTTCTTCTTTCTGAAAGTCTAAAGAGATTGATCTACCCCTTCAGTGTGTGACACATCGGTTTAGAGACTTGCACTGCCAACCTCACTTTTTTCTTCGCTTGTTGTTTTTTTTTTCTCGTGCGATGCAGAACTTTTGAGGAAATGTTCCCTTGAACTGGCACCTGCATTTAGCTTAAGCCAGCATTGCCTAGGTCAGGGGTCAGGGGTTGTGAGGGCACGGTACGTCAGACCGCTGTGCGTGTTATGAAAGTTGGCGCCCGGTCTCGTCCTGGGACATGTGCACTTTTACTTTAGGCGCAACAAAATTCATAACCTAGTTTGTGTCAGATTGTAATAAAACACACATCATTTTACTTATCATAATAAACGTGACTATGGAGGCGAAGGAAAGATAAAAATACATTATTTCTCTGGTGCAGATCTGTTGTCACCAGTTTAGTGCTTTCAGGGACTTTCAGTGCTTTCAGGAATTTCATTACGTTGCATATATTTCAATGCTCAGTCTGGGTTATTTTAATAGACTGCTGCAGGTCAGAGAACTCCACATGCATGATATTGTGCATGTCGTCTAGTGTCAGCTGCGTTTGTTCTTATGAACTAAATGCAAAGTGAGCTTCTTTTTTTTTTGGCAGCTACTGTGTTTTAATATAATTTGAACCAAATGTTCTAATAAACATTTATTCTAAAATATTTCTGCTTTAGACCTGCTTTAGACCTGTTTTAGTCCTGCTTTAGTCCTGTTTTAGATCTGCTTTAGACCTGTTTTAGTCCTGCTTTAGTCCTGTTTTAGACCTACTTTAGACCTGTTTTAGTCCTGCTTTAGTCCTGTTTTAGGACCTGCTTTAGACCTTTTTTAGTTCTGATTTAGTCCTGTTTAGACCTGCTTTAGACCTGTTTTAGTCCTGCTTTAGTCCTGTTTTAGACCTGCTTTAGACCTGTTTAGTCCTGCTTTAGTCCTGTTTTAGACCTGCTTTAGACCTGTTTAGTCCTGCTTTAGTCCTGTTTTAGACCTGCTTTAGACCTTTTTTAGTCCTGATTTAGTCCTGTTTTAGACCTGCTTTAGACCTGTTTTAGTCCTGCTTTAGTCCTGTTTTAGACCTGCTTTATTCTGGCTTTAGTCCTGTTTTATAACTGTTTTAGTCCTGCTTTAGTCCTGCTTTAGTCCTGCTTTAGACCTGCTTTAGTCCTGTTTTAGTCCTGCTTTGGACCTGCTTTAGTCTTGCTTTAGTCCTACTTTAGACCTGCTTTAGTCCTGTTTTAGTCCTGTTTTAGACCTGTTTTAGTCCTGCTTTAGATCTGCTTTAGTCCTGCTTTAGTCCTGCTTTAATCCTGGTTTAGTCCTGCTTTAATCCTGCTTTAGTCCTGGTTTTTTACCTGCTTTAGTCCGCTTAGTTCATCTTTAGTCCTGCTTTAATCCTGCTTTAGTCTGCCTTAGTCCTGCTTTAATCCTGTTTAGTCCTGCCTTAGTCCTGCTTTAATCCTGCTTTAGTCCTGGTTTTTACCTGCTTTAGTCCTGCTTTAGTTCATCTTTAGTCCTGCTCTAATCCTGCTTTAGTCCTGCCTTAGTCCTGCTTTAATCCTGCTTTAGTCCTGTTTTAGTCCTGCTTTAATCCTGTTTTAGTCCTTTTTTTAACTGCTTTAGTCCTGCTTCAGTTCATCTTTAGTCCTGCTTATAGTTTATCCATGTTTTTCTGGTAGATATCAGTGACAAAAGGAAAACGACCATAAAAAGTGCTGATTGCAACTTCAAACAACACAGCGAACAAATCGTGTTCGCTCTCTTCTATATTGGGCTGAACATGCAAATAACCCGCTTCTGCTTTAGTCCTGTTTAGACCTGCTTTAGACCTGTTATTAGTCCTGCTTTAGTCCTGTTTTAGACCTGCTTTAGACTGTTTTAGTCCTGCTTTAGTCCTGTTTTAGACCTGCTTTAGACCTTTTTTTTAGTCCTGATTTAGTCCTGTTTTAGACCTGCTTTTAGACCTGTTTTAGTCCTGCTTTAGTCCTGTTTTAGACCTGCTTTATTCTGGCTTTAGTCCTGTTTTAAAACTGTTTTAGTCCTGCTTTAGTTCCTGCTTTAGACCTGCTTTAGTGCCTTTTTAGTCCTGCTTTGGACCTGCTTTAGTCTGCTTTAGTCCTACTTTAGACCTGCTTTAGTCCTGTTTTTAGTCCTGCTTTGGACCTGCTTTAGTCTTGCTTTTAGTCCTACTTTAGACCTGCTTTAGTCCTGTTTTAGTCCTGTTTTAGACCTGTTTTAGTCCTGCTTTAGATCTGCTTTAGTCCTGCTTTAGTCCTGCTTTAATCCTGGTTTAGTCCTGCTTTAATCCTGCTTTAGTCCTGGTTTTTTACCTGCTTTAGCCTGCTTAGTTCATCTTTAGTCCTGCTTTAATCCCCTTTAGTCCTGCCTTAGTCCTGCTTAATCCTGCTTTAGTCCTGCCTTAGTCCTGCTTTAACCTGCTTTAGTCCTGGTTTTTACCTGCTTTAGTCCTGCTTTAGTTCATCTTTAGTCCTGCTCTAATCCTGCTTTAGTCCTGCCTTAGTCCTGCTTTAATCCTGCTTTAGTCTGTTTTAGTCCTGCTTTAATCCTGTTTTTGTCCTTTTTTTAACTGCTTTAGTCCTGCTTCAGTTCATCTTTAGTCCTGCTTTATAGTTTATCCATGTTTTTCTGGTAGATATCAGTGACAAAAGGAAAACGATATTTAGCTCTTTTGTGTAGACTCAGTTCTATAATTGTTTTGTGTTCTGTTAAAATAGAACCCTTCGATTAAAAAAAAGAAACAAAAAAAGGGTTACATACATAAGAATGTGCTAATGTATGTGATAATTGGAATTTGTTACACCAATTAATTGTTGAATATTTTCATATTGTTATACTGTTTATTTTTTTCAAACATGATTGCATTTTATTTGTAAATAAACTGATTTCTGAATACATTTTGACTGTTTAAAGAGCAAATACTAGTGAAGTTTTGGACCTGCTTTAGTCCTGCTTTAGTCCTGCTTTGGTCCTGTTTTAGACCTGTTTTAGACCTGTTTTAGACCTGCTTTAGTCCTGTTTTAGACCTGTTTTAGACCTGGTTTAGACCTGCTATAATGCAAATACTTAGATTAGTATTCTACTTTTAAGCGTTAAAGGAATTTTGTTTTTGTTTTTTTTATCAATTTTTGGACCCCCCTAGACCAAACTGAGAGTTTCGCCCCTGGTGCCAAAGCTAAAGATTAAAAAGCGGAAACCTGGAGGATTTTCAGTTCATGATCAAAAACTGCCACAAAATCCAAGCTTTGTTCCAGCTGTAGGTGGTCTATCAGCCGAAGACCAGCAGTTTGTTTTTACATTGCGCTCTATGGGAAAAATGCTTTCTGGAATGCAGAGGGTTTTTTCGCTGTGTAATATGTGCATTTATTTCGTGTATTTATTTTAAGCAGCTGAAAGAGAGAGTTAAAAATTAAATAATGGAGCAAGTCACTTACTCACAGAATGATACAAATTCCGTTTTTATACAGTATGTCAAATTGCAAGAAAAAGATTAAATCGGTGGCTCTGTGAATGATAACATGGACCTGATGGAACTTTTCAGTAAAAAGTTAAGAACGTAAAAGTCACATTCAGAGTCAAATACAACAACCCTCATCAGGTTGCCATGGAAATGTCGGCAGAAGGGTCACACAGTAGCAGCTGTACGTTACACCAAGGCATTGTGATGTTTAAACACAGACAGCCACTCAGCCACTCCTGCCAGCTTCCAGATGCATTGTGGGTACCGCGAGGGCAATTTAGTTCAAGTGCCTTCATCTGAGCACAACATGGACACACAAACATACACTAGCGCAATGGACGTGATTCACTGCTCTGAGTTACAACCCAATTTGGGGAGCGAGTCCCACTGATGACCTGGCAACCCAAGGCGTACTTTATTTACTATCTGGCAGCCCAACGACCCATCCATTTTGAATGTGGACCACGGACAATGCCTCACCACTGCTTATTTCCAACCATTCATCCTCTGAGCTAAAGTGCCTGTAGGACAAACACTTGAAGTATCGCTACAGCAACAATAAGGTACATCATGGCAGAAAACGTCTGTTTGCCCATCATGCTTCGCGGCAGATTTGTTTAAACAGCGTGGTCATTACGACAAGTGGTGTGTTATCATGAGACTGAATTGGTGCATTATCACAGTGGTGTGTGTGGCAGATGGTGATGTGCCAGCCATGAGATCATTAGGAGGAAATCAAAAAAAATGAGCAAGCTGCGAGGTGGCCTTGACTCCCTTCAGCCATGAGATAACAAATATCAACTCTGTCTCACTTTTTCATCATCACATACAATTAAAACAAATAAAATAATGATGTGGTCTTTTTATTTTTTTATTTGACATATTTATTGCAATTGTACAGTTTTATGTATTGGCTTGGATTAGATTAGACCAGTAAAATCAAATTGCACATTTATTGTAGTGACTGCATTCCATAGAATGTTCTTGTGTATTTTATTATTATAGCTTTTGTTGTTTATGGCTGTTTTGTGTATTTGTAGCACATTGGAAACTCTTCTGTTTATAAAGTGGATTTACATTCTGGATTTGCAATTATAACGTTCTGCAGACTATACTGACATTGTTACAATTTATTTTGGTCCAAACATCCAAAGATACAAAGTCCGATCTGCCCGTTGAAGATGTATCGTATTTTAATCAAGAATTAATGCATCGTATTTCACACAAAATAATGTCTGGGCCTGTCTTTTTTCCAACAAGAGATTATTGAAATATTTTAATGTTTAGGCCAAGATTTACAATGGAAAAAAAATGTCAGAGAAGAATTAAAACTGCATCTTAGAAACACTAGGACATAACCCATGCACCTTGTTAAATAAAGGGTACACTTTTTTTGTGTGTTTTGTACCAAGTCATAAGCCATGATGTATAGGCCAATCCTTTCATGCAAGGAGACTGATAATTGTCTGTGGTTAGAAATAACCCTGTGAAATACTGTCAAAGATACTAACAAAGATGAGAAAAGAAAACATAGATATTATATACCTACAAGAAACCCATTTAAATGACTAAATTTGGTTATAAAAGACTATACTATTCCTCATGCAGGGGCAAACATAAGAGTGTGTGGCCATATTGATCTAAAAAAGAATAGCCTTTGAACAGAGCAAATGAATACAGACTATAGGGTTACTTGATATCCGGAGAGAGATGAATCCTAATGTCCGCCAATACACCATTTTTTCCAACCCACATCAGGTCTATACTAGAATAGACTACTTTTTTATTTTCAACAAACATCGGTCAAAAATTAAAGCGGTAAACAAAGGTAAAATAGATCTAAGTGATCATTTATTTTACACCCATATTTACATGACTGTAGATTTGGAACAGAAAAAAATCACACACTTACTCACACAAAAAAAAGATGTCAAATGACATTGAGAGTAATTGCTGTTGCCTCGGCCAAAAGAAAACAAAGGCTAAAGCTAAACATGGCAAAAACCGGGATCCTCAAATGCTACAGGACATTAAAAAGATAAGAGGTGAGATTAATGACCTGGCCTCACAAGAAATTATTTTAACCAAACAAAGATATTATGAAAGGGGTTCAAAATTCTCAAAATGATTAGCTAAAAAAACAAGACCAAATAAATTCAATGTTTGAATCCTTCAAAATATCAGGATACTCTCAATTTACCTGCCATGACCGAAAAGAAAAAAAGAAAAGAAAAAAAAAGGCACTGAAATAACAGCTACTGAAATTCAAAGTGCAATTAAAAGACTAAACAATGATACATCTCCAGGGAGTGATGGGTTCATCTCAGAGTGGTAAAAAGCTCTTAAAGAAACCCTTCTCTTTTATCAGCTTTTAACTGGGCCCTTAAAAAAGCTCAGATCCCTAAGCGTTGGACTATCGTTTATACACCTATATTCTGTCAAAAATAATGGAACAAATACTCCCAAATTGAATTCACAATGATCAGACAGGTTTTATTGACAAACAGCAAACACAAGATAACATTACACATAATGAACCATATACAAAAACAACATAACAAAGCAGTAATAATAAGCCTTGACTCTGAGAAAGCTTTTGACTTTTTTGCCTAATAAATTTAAAGTACAATGCATGATTTAGTAATACTAATTATTGGGGATTTTTACAACTGTCCAACATCAAGAATCAAAATAACGGTCACTTGACAGACTCACTGACTTTGGAAAGAGGGATGAGGCAGGGCTGTGCTTGGTCCTCCATGTCGTACGCTTTGGAACCATTCGCCCAATATGTTAGACAATCGGAAACAATTTCATGGCGTCGCAATTGAGGCAAGGCAATTCAAAATGCTTCACACAACAGGACAAAATGCATCAAAATCACAAAGACATGACAGATATCACAAAACAGTTTAAGACATAAAAGAGTACAAAGAAAATCATTTCAGTCATATTCACAGCTAAACAAAAAGGTTTTTAGCCTAGATTTGAACATCATCAAAGGTGAGGCCTGTCTCACATCTTCAGGAAGACTGCTCCAGATTTTAGCTGCCGTAATTTCCGGGCTATACAGCGCTCCTGAATAAAAGCTGCGCCAACTAAATTTACAAAGACAAAATAAATTGTACTTATAAGGGCCGCACCAGTCAATAATCACGTTATGGCATGAGATATTTACACATATAGTACACGGTAGTGATGCGCTAGTTGTCTTTTGAAACAAGGTCGCAGCTGACCTAATTAGACTAATTTCTCAGTGAATATGAGTTGGATTGTAATAAAAAAACACATCATTTTAAAGTTTAACATACAGAGAACACATCTGAGCCCCCTCCGTACTTGATTACTCTGTGTGAGCTGATTTACCTGTGTCTGTGTCTTCACATCTGGTTCGATCTGCTCCTGAGTTAGTGAGTGTTACGTTGTAACATGTGATATATACACAGAAAGATTGTTCCACGGTAGTGATGCAGGGTTGCATGACGGGGTCAGGTTGGGCCAAGAAATTCTCATTTCAATGCGGCAGGTTCTAAACTGCAGACCGCCTTATATCGCATGTACGCGCTCCGCGTGTGTCTTTGCGTTTTGCTACGTCTCCTCATTTCTCCGTGAATATGAGTCTGATTGTGATAAAACAAACAGCATTTTGAAGCTTAAGATATAGAAAACACGACGCGTCCGCTGGACAGTGCTTCCACTGTCCACTGAGGTCTTCTTCTACAGTGTGTCAAACGCTTGCGCTTCCTGATAGAGTGCCCCCCAGTGGCCGTTAGCCAGTAAAAATCTATAAATTAAACACATTGCCGTAATGGCCAAAGGGTTAAAAGCGTGGGGGAAAAATAGGGGCTTAAAGTCCGAAAAATATGGTAAACAAAACCCCATTTTTAGTCCTGACTCAGGTCCATGGTTCATATGGCACTAACATGTCCGAGATGCACTTTGGTGCTAGGCCATGAAGAATGTACTTTTGGAGGCAGGAAAAAAAAGGCCACTACAAAGAAATGGCTGACACAAACCTCACCAATGATTCAATTTTGAAAACTGACTTCTTTGATAGACTTTGGACTAAACTGGACTTTTATGTTGTGCCGTGATTTATTTATTTTTATTTTTTATTTTTTTTAATAAAATTGATGTACCTTGCACAGACCAATGTATCTTTGAGCTTAAAGTATCTTTTATGCAGGCATTATTGACTTGTAATGGTAGTTTGAACAGGGTAAGTAGTGTTGAGACACTGTGTTATTTTGAGTGTCGGGATGTTAGTGCTCTCCCTGTAAATCTCTGGGAGTGTGACAGATGCAATATGCGCCGTAACTCTCATGCATAGCAGCTGCATAAAAGCCTGTATGTCTTCTTCCCAAGAGTAAACGCTTGGCTTTAGTTTGATGTAAATACACAAGAGCTCAAAGCTGAGCAGGTGGCCAACTTTCAAAAAGGTTATTTTATCCAATTTCTGCAGGTACGACCATCTGAACTTTCTCAACTTTCTCGGACACTCAATGTTTGCGATTCCATAAGATCAGACAGTAGTAATTTTGGCAGCATATATCAATATTTTTAAGATGATACACTGCAACATGAAAACATACTGCTATGAAATAGAACATTTGTTTCGTGTTTGTATGTGCAGTGTGACAGTGAGCTTATCTCTTTTTCTCGTTTTTGTTATTCCAAAAAAGATGCAATAGTCATCTCATCTTATCAGCTGATCTTTCTGAATATTTTGTGGCAACACTGTCTCAAATCTTAATCATTACCATCATTTTGAGCATATTTTACGATCCACATTTATATAAACAATTAGGTCACTGGGTCAGTTAAGTCTTTGGCACCTTTTGGCATGTTGAAAAGCTTCTGGGGAAAACTTCAGTTAAGGTTGGGCCAGTTCTGTCTACAATCAAATGTCTAATTGAATTTGTCTGGAAAGCCACCTACACCAGGCAACTTAAATCTGGAACACACCGATTTGCTTCTCCCCGACTTGCATTTATACAAGTGCAATGCTCTGATCGTTTTGAAAATGTTATCGTCTCAAAGTGATCACTTTAGTCTGGACAGGAAACAACTGATGCTAGCTGAGCAAGCTTTGTTAGCTCGCAACTTTTGGCTCTGCAGTGTTTGCGCCCGCAGGATCATGAGATTTGAAATGGGCTGCACTTTTGCCTCAAGTCTATGAATTGTTTAAATCTAAACTAATTAACATTATACCTTATTTAACTTCTTTGAATGTCCCTGTGATTGCTAAATATGTATTTTTGGGGCGTTTGAAGTGTCCGTCGTCTCCCCCCTGCTTTCTCTGGGTGGAAAACCAGCCTTGCAACATTTGCTGACATGATCCGCAGCCCTATGTTAACTAATACAACCGGAAGGAGGATCATAACGGAGGCTCGTCAAACGTTTTTAAGACCCTGCTGTCCAATAGCCCATGTTCTTGTATAAATTTTTTAAATGTCTCCAAAAGAGCGTATCTTCTTTCTTTCTTGTTAATATTTGTGAAAGTTAAATGACATATTTTCATATTTTCATTTTTGTAAATTGATAATTACTACTATTATGTGCTGTCCCTTCCATACACACACACACACACACACACACACGCTCTGCTTTTAGAGTATTGTTTAAATTTCTTTTATTTAAGTGAGAAAGGGAGGTGTTTTATCTCAAAGGAATGTTGTGCAGTCTTAAGGCACAAGTGTTGCTCTGGCATGACCGTGAGCAGGACACTGGCCTTCAAGCACAAACAACCTCATTCATCTTTCCCTCAACTCATCTGCATGAATTTAAATAAGCAGGGTAAACAACCAAGTGTTAGTTTGTTAGCGAGGCATTGAGCTCCTGGATTGGATCTTGTTAGATGTAATGTAGAAGAGAAATGCTCAATTACTCGTGTGTGTGCGTCAGCCTACGAGTGCTATGCTAATAATCCCACGGAGGGTCGAAGCAATCAAAAAGCTCTCACTTTTAATCAGCGTCACATAGTGTCACACGGTCTCACTGTAAACCAGTTTGACAACTCCAGTATGGCTTCTGTAACACACACCTGACAGATAAAATGGGTCTCAGCACAGGATGGTGAGGAGTAACATGTCAGCAGACATATAGCTACTTTAGATGCATAAAGCACATTTATGTGCTGCTTAATGAAAGAAGAAATAACATCAGCTAGTTGTTTTCCTGTAGACTCTGCATGTCTAAAGTGTGGGTGTTGTATGGCTTGTATCTGTTCCGGCAGATGGTTATCGAGATCATTTTAACAATTATAAATGTGCTTGAAATGATAGGTATGTTGCCTGGGGTATTATGCTTTACCCCAGAGCAAGGCCTGTGGTTGGACTCCCGCTTGTGAGCGCTAGTGGCTTGGCTTTTATCAATATATAATATATATAATTTATTTTTTTTAAGAAAAAATCATGTGACTTGTCCATGAATTGACGGCACTTTACAATTCTGACTGTAATTAATGTGTGAACTTCTGTAAGACATTTTATTTAATTTCTCAAAACTAAACCTTTGCTTTTCATTGAATTCACTTGCTTGAATTAACTGCTTCCCTAGACTACTGTTTGTTAGAGACAACACCCCAGCAAACACACAAGCAATAAAAGCAGAAATAAAATATCTCACAATTAAGAAAGGACCGACACAGAGGAGTTCATTCTACGTTGCTGCATCTCTCGGTTGATTTGTGCCCTTCACAGTTTCTTCTGTGTGTGATCCTTCTGAATCTGTGGCTCCATCAACATCAGCATCGATCTAACAAGAGCGTTAGAGCTGACCCGCCACACACTGTGACTGCGCCACACACAGATAGAGTTCAACACATCTCCTTATCAAGTCGCCCATAGCCAGATCCCAGAATGTGCACATCACTGATGGTCATATTTATACTTGCACTTTATATTTACATTCTTCTATCTAATATTTTTAGTATGTTTATTGATTTTGGGATTAAAATACTTTTGTGCATTTTTACGGGTGTTCTCTTGTCGAAGATCCTGTGTCTCCCAAACAGCTCTGACTTGCCAAGCATTTTGTGAACAAAAACTAAGAATATATGGTTTGTGTCGTCTAACAATTTTTATCATCATAATTGAAAAATAAAATCGCAGCTTTTTTTCTTTGGCATTTTACTTATTACACATTTCTACTTTTTTCAACTCTCCTGTTCACACTAGTGCTAGAGATCTCATAGTGATGGATATACAGCACAGGAATAACAGAAGATTCAGCTAGGAATTCACAAAGAATCAGTTCTCATTTCCAGATCTGAACCGAATGGCCCATCACACATTTTTACTAGAGAATATCCCTCAGCAAAATGCATTTTAACAAATGTGAGTGCACAAAATTGGAGAAAATTTGTTTTAATGAAGGTGAAATGTTTACAAGGTTGGCGGTGAATTCAAGCTTTTGATATTTTTTCTGAAGCAAAGACACGGTTTTAAAACCACTGAATTAAGAACACAAAAATAATGTAAGTAATCCCTCTGCGAGATTGGCCAACAAAACTTTCTTTTGACTGCAAGTATCAAAGGAGATGCCTTCTCACTGCTCACCTCACAAAACCTTTCACTTTTTTACTTGTATTGATTTTTCTGCAGAGAGAAAGAAAGTTGAGGCTTGTGTGGCCAGATGTCCATGGGTTTATTGGATGTATCCACTCTTCTGGACATGTTGGGAAATGTTTGCTGTATGTGGATTGTTCCTAAATTAGATCATAATCGCAGCAATGGAAATGATAAGAAAAGGATAAATAGCAAACAAATCAGATTTCTTGTTCTGCTGATATTGCAAAGGTGGTCCAGGAACTGTTCATGCAAGAACCCCGCCATAAATATGTACCCTATAATGACTTTGTTCACTTTCAACATCCTTTATTTCAATTGTAGCTCTGACGTATGTTTGTTTTCATTGCTCAAGAAGTGTACATTGTCAAAGACTTCTCAAACCAGTGCCTTTGGCTGCTGTCATGGAAACTAACACGCAACTTCAATGGGGATCCGTGCATTTTTCAGGATTTGTGGATGCATTATAAAGCAGATGTAGCGATGAACACTATCCATTATGGACATATCATATCCCTGATGATATGCTGAAGTATCACAAACTCTGCCACACAAGCCCGTGTACAGACCTCATCAGCTTGTGTTTACATCAAGTACACACTTCAAGTACCGCAGGCCCGCAATAAATCATGGATAGATTTGTGCTTTCAAGGAATGTAAAATATTGATGTTTGGATCTCTGTGTTGGACTTTTAGTCTGACATGCCTCTTTAAAAAAAAAATGTCTCAGGCTGATGCTGCTCCGTTGCTAGATTGGTGTCAAGTGCAAGGACCGCACACACTGGCGTTTCCCCTAACTAATACACATTCATTACATTTTCTGCCCGCTGTGTGTGTTCTCTGCACTTGACACCAATCTACCCCGAGGCAGGAGTGTGCCGCCCACTTAGGCAACTCTCCTTCCCTGTGTCCCTCTCTCTCTCGCTCTCTCTCTCTCCGCTGCCTGCCTTCCACCTTGATCCACTTGGCTGAAATGGGACTCTAATTGGCCATGCAATGTCATGCGGTCTGCATGTGTGTGGTTGAAAAGAGTTTGCATTGACTTTGCCCAATAAAACATAGACTAATATTCTAAAGCCCCTCCAGTGGCCTCCAGAGTCTGCAAACACAATGACCCACACACTTTGTATTATTGCAGCCAAAAATACTTGCCTTGTCCAGATATTCTTGCTTCTAAAAAGTGTCCTGAAATTCTCGGTCATCTTGCCCTGCCTGGATTTCTGAAGGATTTCGGCTTTCTTTCTTCCATATTACAAGGACATGTGCTGGACACAATGAATGTATCCTACAGGTGAATATTATTGCGCATGATTATCCCAGCCATGCATGGCCTTGAGAAACTTACACTGTTTCCATTGTATGCATTTGTGATATTTATATATATATATATAATTAATTTGTTACAGATTTGCAGGGGAAAATCACTACAAATAAGTCAGAATGAACCCTGGATAATAGCAGCAGGTCAGGAACTTACCAACACACTGACAAATAACTTTGTATTGCATGCAAATTAAAAATAGAACTCAATCTTTCTTTGCAGTCCATCAATAGATTTCCCATTTCCATTTATATATATTTATTTTCCACCTGTTAGACAGCACAGATACCAAGCACACCCTTGAGAGTGATAAGTCACAATCTTCACTCACTTTCTTTTTAATTAGATGCATTTTATTTTTAGTGGCTGCTTATTTGCAAATTGAATTGCAGTAACTACACACTTGAGTATAAGGTCTGAAACCAAAAGAGCACACGCAATTACTTCCTTTAAATAAAATTTACTTCATTTATCAGAGTGAATTATGGGTTTTCTGGCTAATATTTAAGATTGCTGCTTCCCGGCCTTGACTGAAACTCTGGTTACTAAAGCTACAGGACATAAAGCTGACAAAACATATAGGCTTTTATGTAGAGAAGAACATGCCTTTACATGTGTTTAAATATGTCATACAGTGGACCACAGATGGGTCAACACTTTGAAATTAATGGATCATGTGATAGGCAATCAGATGGTGAACAGGTTGGGTCAATTGCCGGGTAACAGCTGGCCATTTTAATGTGATGAGCAGAAGGATTGTTATTGTCACCTTTAGATATGTCTAACCTTCAACCACTGCACTCAACCAGCAGTTTGCTTTTGTCCAGGCCATGATATTTCAAGAAATGTTAATTATTTACGCATCAGATCATTTTGGATCAATGTTATAAAAGTCATTTACAGAGTTTTACATTCACCCTGCAGTTGAAGCTATACTCTGTTTCAACACGGCTGACCTTTGCAGAAGGACATGTTGCTTTAAGATATATGCTTGTTTATGCTCTTACATTTTGCTCCAAATTATCTCTTTAGTTTAAGGTTATTTTTTATGTTTTAGTTCAGAAATAGAACATTTAGAACTAATAATCGATCTCTTGAACAATATTTTTTTTATATCTGAAAATACAATACTGTGCAGATGCATTTTTTTCCATGACAACCTGATTGACATAAATAAAAGATAAAGATGTTCCTCATGTTCCTCAGTAAATCTACTATGAGTGAATTCAATCCCCATCTATAAATAATACACCAGTCCAAATAGATCTATATCTATTGGCCCACTGTATAGTATGCTTTAAAAATGAATACCAGTAAATACAATATTTAGTATGGTTGTGTTCAGACTTTTACTCAGAGAAACAACTAAATTATATTGAACAATTTATTTTATACTCTGAAAACACCTTTCTAATCCAGTAAAGGTATATTTTCATCAGTCTCAGTGGTGTAGTGATCATGAATACAAATGAGTAGAGTGGCTGTGAAGAGTCGGGAGGAGAACCTAAGTGTTTATTAAGTATGAGCAAAATGTCTGGCAGAGGGGATGTCATACTGGACCCTGAGTCAATGGCACTGTCTAGATTAGACTTCACACCAAGGTAACGGAAATAACAAAATGAAATTATGGTTTTCTGTCTAATCTAGTCTTTGTGATACAATAATAAACATTTTTAAACAGTGCAGCTCTGCTCAAATGTGATGGATCAGGTCACAGAGGAACATCTTCAGTTCTCAAGTCCTTGGTTCACCACTTTAGCTTCCATAGACCTGTTATCGCAATAAACACTATGCCTGGCCAGCCAAGACATTATTTTCCTAAAGTCTTATAGTCTTGGCTCTGGTCTTATCTCCTGGAGTCCAGATGGGCGTGACTGACAGCCAGAGTAAATTATCAAAATAAATAAAAGTCAGAAAAGTGAAAAACCTTTTGGAATAAAGGTCAAAGTATTCAATGTTGTTCATCAGGGTGACAGAAGTTTGATTTTGTTCTAAATGATACATGACCAATGAGCATGTGTGTTAGCCGACCCTTGTTCACGTTCAAGAATTCATGGCGGGCATCGGCCTGTAACTCTTTTAGACATTTTTTCAAAGAAATATCCAAACTGAAAATCCACAAAAGTAGTGCTGGATTTTAATTTGTTAGGGATGTGCTCAACAAATGTGCTAAACAAACATTCCATATTAATTGGCATTTGGCTATGCCCACATCGGACACCCTTTCCTCCTGTCTCTCCACTGGCTGCGAATGCGATTAAGATATATATTTTTTTTTTTTTTTTGGTTGTCACGGACACAGGGAGTTTTATTATTTATTATTTATTAAAAATAGAAAATAAACATAGACAAGCCTCTGTGGTGTAACATTTCAAATTACAAATAAGTAGTCCAACTCTTATGAACCTAATAATGTCCAGAGTTGTCCTCTCAATAATTGAAGTTGTTTATGAAGCTCGCTCATTGAGATGTTAAACAGAGCTCAGCCTTTCCAGAGGCATGTTCAGAAGGCCTCTGGAAACTCCTAACCTGGCTAAAGCCAGATTGGTCTGTGTCTCACTCTGATTTGAGTCCTTCACATGAATCAATCTGGGAAGGCTCTCTGGATGTAAAAAAATGACTTCACACTGATTGGTCAAAGCGTCACAACAACGGAAGAAGCAGAAACATTTTAATTGTGTTAGCGGTTAAAACCAGTCCTCTTTCTCATCCACAAATGCAAGTGCCATTTTGTGCTCCTAAAATAGGCAGAAATACGGCAGTTTGCGCCGCCATGTTTGTTTCGGTTCGGCTGTTTTGACTTCCACCCGAACCACAATGCTGCTCTGTGTTGGGTTCCAGTCCCACACGTGGGCCCAAAATGCAATGTGATTGGCCCATTTACCGCTGGTGCAGACTGCAAACAAATCAGCGGGAGACTAACAAGATGGATTCTCAAGAGTCTTGAACTCACAAAAATTGTGAGAATTCATCTTGTTAGCAAGGTTAGGAAACGCCCGCCCTGATTCAGGACACTTCATACAGCCTCGACCCCCTCCACCTCGAGAAGTGCTATGTGCACTTTCTTGACAAATTCTTCCTTTTTATCATAATCTGGAAGATCATCTGGCAAATCTTGTCAGTGAGCCAACACTTTTGCAGCGTGAACAAGAGCTCGTCACTCCAGTTTGGGAATCATCCGACTGAAAAACTGAGGGTTGAACTCCACTCATAGAGCTTCACCTCGGTCGCCTTTATGAGCAGCAGATATCCTTATGTGACTCCTTTTACATGGGATGTCAACATGTTAGTTGTAACTATAACTAATCTCCAATAACAACCCAAATATGTACTAAACTCTTAGAAACAAACTAAAACTGAAGAGTTTACATGTGGACCAGAAATGCTTCTCTCAAAATAAATTTTAAAGTACCTATATGTTTTGCCATCTAGACTGTTCACCTCGCAGCGCCTGTGTGCTCCTTGGAGCCAACAACATCTCTAGTGGTCCCAATGGGTATACAATGTATACCGTTCCTTCAGTGTTGTTTTCCCAAAGCTTTGAAACTCTTCCTCCAGAGAACTGTGGGATGTAGTTGTTTTAAAGCTCAACTGGTATTTTATGATAATTCCCCCCCCCCCCCCCCCCTTTTGCCCTATACGTGAAGCACCTTGTGCACCTTTTGGATGTTGGCAAGGCGCTATTCAAATACATTTTGTTAATTTGATTGATTTGATTGAAGAATCGTGCATTTGTATCTAATTATGCCACTCCTTTTCAAAGAAATAGTTGCTGTGTGGACTTGAAGACACTGAACTTTGTGGGGTTTTTTTCATCGAGACAGTCATGCCCTGGTCATTCTGATTACTGACTGCAATGACGTGGTGAGGAACCACGTTGAAGCTTCAGAAATAACGCTAAAAAACAAACCAATATTAGAATCAATGCTTGTGACAAGCACGATTTTTTATTGAATTGATTCTATTGAAGCTTTATTTAAACAAATGCTACGCTCTTATCAGAATGGTAAAATCCATTGTGTTTTCCTATCAAGGAGTAGTAGGTTTGTTTTTCAAACATCCGTATGTAGGCCTTTGTGAAGAGTTTGTGAAGCGCGGTGGGCGTTCCCCGCCTCTCTCTCTGCGCCTCTTCTCTCGCGCTCTCCTCTCTGACAGCGCGTGCCACTTGGTTGGAGCAGCAGAAACAGCTCGTGCTCAGACTCAAACCGCACGCGGCAGAGCGCCTCGGTGAGCGGTGCGCCTCCTACTTCATCTCAGAAGAAAGCGAGCGCTGTCAGGAGATGTACTTCTTCATCTCCATCACCACGCACCATAATTGTGCTCTTCCGAGCTGCGGGACTGGAGCTGTTCGCAGGATGAAAAGTTCAGGAGCATCTGAATGATTGGGGGCTGCAGCAGCAGAGACCATTTCCACCGTGGACTGTGTGGATGCCCCGATGGCTGAGGGATTTCTGAAGGCACTGGGTCGCCTTTGGTGAGCGGCCGGTGTCCAACGCGAGGTTTGACATTACGCAGGGATTCCCGGGTTATTTTTGCACGGAGCCATAGACCACTTCTACAGCACTTCTGCCTCTTCTGCGCGCTATTTCGGTCACATAACCTACTCAGTGTTTAGCGACGCATATGATGCGGTTTGTGCTTTAAAGGCGCTGCGCTGTTTGATCTCCATCAATCCCTCGCGGACTTGTCATTGACTGACAGTCGCCTCTTTTCTGTTTTCACATAGACATAGTTACTATCAACGAGAGGAGCGTGTCCGGCCGCAGGTGCAGACAGGCTTCAGGCGCGTGCCTGACCACACAGACCGGGAGAAGTTCCGCTCTTACGCATCAGGAGGATCGGACTTTGTCACGGAGCGTAGATGATGAAAGTGGAGTCATTACCGCGAGTCGGATCTAATTAACAGATCTAATATCTTATTGGGTCGCTCCACGATTCTTTGTTCCTTCCCACATGAATTGTCTTTTTTATAGGCCTGTATCTTCTTTCAATTACTTAGGATCGTTTTCATCCATCAGCCCGCTTAGCTGTAAAGCAGGGATCGTTTATGCCCCACGGAATATCCGGAATGAATTATCCGCTGCACGGTGAAATAAACCCACATGCTGCTTGTAAATTATCCACTTAACCCCCTCAAGAGATGGAGAGGGGCTGAGACAGACACATGGGCACATGGCACACACACAGAGCCACTCAGCGTCTTTATTAAGGGCAAAACTGCCAGTCAAATCTTCCATACCCTGCAGCGGTTCGTCACCATTCAGTTACATCCAAATCTTATCGCCCTTATTCTGTCCTTCCTGGTAAACTCTGACAGCAGTTTACAGGCTTTGAACCTTTTTTAAATCTAGAAGTTATAGAACAAAATAGTTTCAGGGTCATGTGTCTTGTATCTTTTTACATCACAATCATCAGACCAACTTGATGTCTTTTTGTTTGCAGATGACAAAGGCTGTGTAGCGTAAAGTGTGATCTCCCGGTTGAATCTGCCTGTTTCTTGCCCCTGGTTGCTGGAGTTTTCTTTAACTTGGCTTGCAGCTGCCATTGAAAGTCTATGGATGGTACTTTCACTGTATAGCCACATCCTTAACAGCATTCCACCTCCTCCCCCTCTTGTCCTCTCCCTCTCCACCTCTCCACTTGAAATAGAGCCATACGCAATTGATTTTTTTCCTCCTCACTATAAAGCCAAAATGCACACAACTATCTCATTCGTTCTCCCTCGTCAGCTTTGTTGCCCATGGTACAAGACGCGCACTAGTGTGGATTTCCCTACTCAAGCTGAAGGACATTCATAATTCTGTAGGTCAGAGGTCAGCACTACCCAAATAACACAATAACAACAAAAACGGGAGATTTTGCGTAACGTCTATGATTTACACACGTCTAAACTCAATGAATGAACAAGGAACAAATTGCAAAAAGGTTTATCTTATCATATATATCAAGTGACATTTTATTTTTGACTGAATGGGACTAAACGACAGTAGCCCAGGGGCCATGCGCAATGGCAGAGGCCTCTCAGACCAGTGGGCTGAGTCGGTGGTGGTTCGGCCCCGCACCACAGAACGCCATATCACGGTGCACAAGAAACTGGTACTGGGGTTTGCCCTGTCCATCCTCACTCTCATCATCGTCACTGCAGTGGCCGTTGTGCTCAGTGTCCGCTATGAGGAGTGCGGAGCTCGAGATGGCCGTCCGGAAGTGGGCTCTCGGGCTCCGGGAGGCTCAGCTAGACTGAACGGCAGCAGAGACAGGGCCGGGGATAGAGAGGATGAGGTGCAGCCCTGGAGGACCTCCCGTCTGCCTGGGACGCTCCGGCCCAGGCACTATGAGCTGCGGCTGACTGTGTGCATGGACAACTTCACCTTCTCCGGAGACGTGAGCATCGAGATAGAGTGTGTCAACGCCACGCGCTTCATCGTGCTGCACACTGACCGCCTTGAGGTACAAAGCACTATTATCAAACTGCATGCTTTCTTTTAGCGGTGACAGTCAGACAATAATCACTCTGATGCTAATTAGAGTGTGGCGCCTGGTCGAGCTTCACACCAAATCAGCAACAGCCACTGATTGTTTGGTGACACAACTGCGATGTGCTCTGGTGATTATATCTCAGAGGAGAGCTTAATGAAAGTGGAAATGACAACATTACCTCCGCACCAGACTGCACAACACATTTATGATAAATATACAACCTGACTCATATGCCTACAGCTCATATCATATCTACCACATGTCAATAATCACGACTGCAAAAGATGATATACTGTACTTCTACAATAGCCAAAATGCAATATAATTCAAGACAATAATGTTGTTATACATTATTGTAATAACAGTATTTCTAATGCTATACTGCTTAAATCTTGTATTACTAAAAAATATCTATTTTACTCTAATTCATTTTCAAATCTGCCTCTCTGCATTTTGCCATTGAAATGAGATATTTAGAAATGTTAGGCCAAACAAGCAGAGTCTCAAGTCATATTGTTTATCTTCATAGTTTACATCTTTGTTTTGTAATGTTGAAAAGAAGAGTCTCTAACAAAGACTGTTTATTTCCAGATTTGGCCTCAGAGATTTTCTTAATGAGGCTAATTAACCATCAAAGTAGCTGTTTCAGCTCAATTTTCAAGATGAGCGTGTGATGAGGGCAAAGCCTCAGAGAAATGCCTGAGCAACCTGATTTTTCAGGCCGGTCATTTTGGCTAATGTGAGTGTAGAATAAATCACTTTAATTTGATCAGAAGCCAATTAAAAATAAAAGAGCTTAAGCTTGGCATTCCACTAACATTTCATGTCGATACAGTGTTTTGTATGAGCTTGACTAAATATCTCAAACATACCATTTATTTAGTGCAATTTGTTTTGTTTAGTACTGTATCTGCTGAAAACCAACCAGAAAACAATGTTCTTCTAATCCCCATGGTTTCCGTTGTCTCTCTTCTCTCTCTCTCTCTCTCTCTCTCTCTCTCTCTCTCTCTCTCTCTCTCTCTCTCTCTCTCTCTCTCTCTCTCTCTCTCTCTCTCTCTCTCTCTCTCTCTCTCTCTCTCTCTCTCTCTCTCTCTCTCTCTCTCTCTCTCTCTCTCTCTCTCTCTCTCTCTCTCTCTCTCTCTCTCTCTCTCTCTCTCTCTCTCTCTCTCTCTCTCTCTCTCTCTCTCGCTCTCTCTCTCTCTCTCTTTATATTGATCAGTTTATTCATCTAAGAACAAACCACGTTCCCACATTTAACAGACAGTGTACTGTTTGACTGAGAAAGGATTGTAGAATGCACAACATCAACATCAAATATGTATTTACAATCAGTGAACAGCAATTTTAAAGACGTATTTTCTTAAACTGCGCACAACATAGTCTAAAATAGAAATAACAAGACTGTTTACTATCTATGGAAAGAGAAAATCTATTCTATAAATTGGATTTTGTTTAGGCACCAGTGGGAACAGGATTGAGTGGCCACAGACATCACCAAGCAATTACAATTCTGTTTGACAACAATTAATGGGTAGTTTTGTTTGAAAAGGGCTTTTGTTCTGAACACCTGCCATGCAACAGGTGGCTTTTGAAAAGAGGGTTACAGCCACAGGAGGAGGTTGCAGCGTTACAGTGACCTTTTCTGTTGACACACTATAGCTGTATTCTCCGTGTAGGCTCTGATAGATTTATCCAACTTCCCTCTATTTTTTTCTACACAAACTTCAATTCAAATGGACAACAAAGTTAGAGGTGGACCTCAGTCCCATGTTTACTTGGCCAGATTAGAGCTTGTCATAACGATGTGTAGTATGATGTGTATGAGTTACGTCTTTATTCATTTGCCGCTTGTCACTGCTGTTATAGATGACTCAAATTTCAGTGATTGTAAATACTGCATTCACTTTGTCTTCTTAGATTTGCCCACTTTTCTCACCTACATCTACTGAGCTCCAGTATACTGTTTCAAAATAATGATTCAGTGTGTTTTTCATCGCCAAAATTATAGCAAGGTGACACTGTATTGATGATGTTGTTTATAAATTGCATCTGTCTTGATTTCTGTCATTTAATCCCTCTTATGATACTTTTACATAACCACAAAACAAGCCTTTATTTGTCACATCAACTTGGTGACAGGTCCCACGTCCTGGATCTGGAAGAAAGTCAGGTGTTGCTTAGCAACTGCTTTAATCAGAAGCATCAAAACTGCTGCAAATCAGTCAACCAATTTGATTCATTTTTGTTGATTGTTGACAGCAGCATGTGGGGCCCGTGTTAAAGGCACGTCCCTCAAAAGTTTTCTGCTCCCTTTGTGTAGTTTTTGTTTTTCCTGTTGGGTCAGTAAATTTGGTATGTTTCCTGCTCAAGTGGAAGTCAACTTCATGTCTGAGGAGATGTGGATATGTGCTTATTTGGATTGGGGCTTTGACCTTGTCTCTTCCCCAGGGGTCTGCATTAAAGTGAGCACAGCAGAAAGTGGCCAGCCTTGTTGACAACCTCTCCCCGGGGAATTAGACACAGGGCTTACTGTGGGTGCTCTGGCTGGGTACAGCAGACAGCAGAGGCTAGGCAGCTTCTTTGTCATCATATTTACAATGCTGCATTGTTAGATTTCAGAGAAAATAGTGTCAAAGAATGATTCCAATAGCCCTGCAACTGGCATACGTCTATCATTTAGAGTCATTGAGTTCTGACTGCAAAGTTGTGTGGATTGGCCGTTTTTTGTGCTCATTGTTTTTTCATGAAAAAAATAATAAAAGAAAATGCCCATATTTTAAAAATAAATAAATAATAATTGTGGATATGTTATCTTTTGTGCTCAAATTTAAGATCACTCCTGTGTGTGATATCGAATGGGCTTTCAAATTGTCCCCATGAATAAGTCATCCCTGTATTAGACTTGTGGCTCTCTCTTTCTTTTTGTACATGCTACAACAAGTGCCAACAGAAGTGGTGGTACAAAAGTTTAATATACTGCGTGTATTTCGTCCAGGTGGACCGAGTCTCAGTGACGGCCGAGGGCAGCGGCAGTGGGCGCATGACGAACAGACCTGGGGGTGGAGTTATGCGCATCCATCGCCACTTTGCCTTCCCGCTCAATCAAATGTATGTGGTGGTGCTGCACCGGGAACTCAAGCCCATGAGACTGTACCGACTGAACATCAGCTTTGACGCCGCCATTGAGGACGAGCTGTTGGGCTTCTTCAGGAGCTCATACACCTTACACAGGGAGAAACGGTAACACAACACACACTGCTGTCGCTCTGACACACGTATTATTGATGAAAATGTGAATTCAATAATGCCACTATTTGTTTTAAAAGGTCTTTTTGCATGTGTTTTAGAGTCTATTGACCTTATTCCACCCGCCCACTTTTTCCTCTTTTTCCCATGGATCGACACTTCTGTTGTAATCGCACTTTCGGTCGAGCGGGAACTCTGTTCACTTAAGTGGAGAACGAGGGAAAAGTCTTTCTGCTAAAACATGCTATCAAGTAGATTGATTTGTGTAAAATGTCCAATGTTTATGTACCAACAAGTCAACAATGCGCCGATTCCCTGGGCGGACTGAAAACGGCGTTTTAGTCTGTGTACAACTTATTTTCTCTCAAGGTCGGCAGTCCTGTGTTAACTAATACAACTGGAAGAAAGATAACGTGGTATGGCGGCGCCCAGACGAGTTTCTGGAATAAGGACAATAGACCAGTTAAAAATTACGAATATCAAAATATGACTATTTTTCATGGTCGACTAATTTGGATTAGTCGATCAATCGTTGCAGCGCTGCCCTGGACACACCTTTTTCACCCAACACGCCTCTGTCACCCAACACGCCTTTTTCACCCAACACGCCTCTGTCACTCAACACGCCTGTCACTCAACACACCTGTAGTCAACACACCTGTCAGTCAACACGCCTGTCAGTCAACACGCCTCTGTCAGTCAACCACACCTCTTTCACCCAACACGCCTCTGTCACTCAAACAACGCTTATAGTCAACACACCTGTCACGTCAACACGCCTCTGTCACTCAACCACACCTCTTTCACCGCAAGACACGCCTGTAGTCAACACACCTGTCAGTCAACACGCCTCTGTTCACTCAACACACCTCTTTCACCAAACACGCCCTCAGTCCACTCAACACGCCTGTAGTCAACACACCTGTCAGTCAACACGCCTCTGTCAGTCAACACGCCTCTGTCACTCAACACACCTCTTTCACCCAACATGCCTCTGTCACTCAACACACCTCTTTCACCAAAACACGCCTCAGTCACTCAACACGCCTGTAGTCAACACACCTGTCAGTCACACACACCTCTTTCACCCAACAGACCTCTGTCACTCAACACACCTTTTTCCACCCAACACGCCTCTGTCACTCAACACACCTTTTTTCAGCCAACACGCCTCTGTCACACAACACGCCCTGTAAGTCAAACCAACCTGTCAGTCAAACACACCTCTTTCACCCAACACGCCTGTCACTCAACACGCCTCTTTCACCAATACGCCTCTGTCACTCAAACACGCCTCTGTCACTCAACACACCTCTCACTCAACACACCTCTGTCCCTCAACACACCTTTTTCACCCAACACACCTGTCACTCAACACACCTCTCACTCAACATGCCTCTGTCACTCAAACACACCTCTGTCCATCAACACACCTCTGTCACTCAACACGCCTTGTCACTCAACACACCTTTTCAGCCCAACATGCCTCTGTCACTCAACAACCTCTTTCACCAAACACGCCTCAGTCACTCAACACGCCTGTAGTCAACACACCTGTCAGTCAACAACCTCTTTTCACCCAACACGCCTCCTGTCACTCAACACACCTTTTTCCACCCAACACGCCTCTGTCACTCAACACACCTTTTTCAGCCAACACGCCTCTGTCACACAACACGCTGTAGTCAACACACCTGTCAGTCAACACACCTCTTTCACCCAACACGCCTGTCACTCGAACAGCGCCTCTTTCACGCCAATACGCCTCTGTCACTCAACCAGCGCCTCTGTCACTCAACACACCGTCTCACTCAACACACCTCTGTCCCTCAACATAAACACACCTTTTTCACCCAAAGCACACCTGTCACTCAACACACCTCTCACTCAACATGCCCTCTGTCACTCAACACACCTCTGTCATCAAACACCTCTGTGCAACTCAACAACGCCTCTGTCACTCAACACACCTCTTTCACCCACCACGCTTCTATCACTCAACACACCTTTTTCACCCAACACACCTGTCACTCAACACACCTTTTTCACCCAACACACCTGTCACTCAACACACCTTTTTCACCCAACACACCTGTCACTCAACACACCTCTGTCCCTCAACACACCTCTCACTCAGCACGCTTCTGTCACTCAACACACCTCTCACTCAACACGCCTCTGTCACTCAACACGCCTCTTTCACCCAATACGCCTCTGTCACTCAACACGCTTCTTTCACCCTGCGCTCTGACACTTGGATAACAGCAGGTGGTCTTGTTCTAAAGGTCAGAGCTTCACATCCACAACATTGATTAACTGAAGCGCTGCTCTCTGTGTGTCGGCAAAAGTGTGCTCTACTTCGAGAAGCCACACCTTCTTTATGAATTCCCACAATCCTCTGCGACAATTCCCTCAGATTCCCTCCCCATGGTGCTGATGGGAACAGCCTGCTGCCGATACGTTTATTATTTAATTCATGACTGTGTTCTCTCAGTGGTATCATATCAGCGTCTGTTCCTCTGATGGCAGGAACACAAAGTCTAAGTTAATAGATGAAAAAGGATCATTTAGGATGAGGGTAAACCTCAAAAGACCTCTGATGAAGCTCCTTATGCGCAAAGAAATGTGTTTTACAGAGGAACTTAATCACAAGAAAGAGTTTTCTTGCTCTGAGAGGTTTTAAGTAGGCTACAGAGATATTCTGTACATTTTCAGTATCTTTAAAGGGGACACGTTATGCAAAATGTCTTGTTACAGCTCATCATTAGTTTAAGCAAAGTTGTGTTTTGATTGATTCATGCATGTTTGAGTAATCCTTTATTGTCCGGCAACTGAGGTCGAGTGCTCAGAAGTCCTGTTTTCACCTGCCCCCTATCCCCGCCTGCTTCCCTGTACTTAGTTGTGATTATTTGAAACATTAAGTGCCTGAGTGATACACGTCAGGTGTATGTGACTAAAATGTCACGTTGCCTCTTTTCAACTATAAAAACATGTAAATGAAGTCCGCTGCTTGTTACTGTGAAATGTCACTATGAAGAGGCGGGGCTTATACGTTCTGCAGTCTTGAGCAGGAAGTCAACGGACCTGTTTCTATAACTGAGCGGTTTACAAAAAACAAAATGTAAAATCATGATCTATTTATGGTATTGTTCAATACTAAGTCCCTGAAAAATCATAATGTGTTTCCTTTAAATATTTGAATGAGGCTGCAGAGGAACAATGCAGTATTATCCACCCCTCTGCATTTTCCCAATTATGGCACATACAACAAGTAGTTTTTTTGTGTCCCATAGTGAGTTATTGGCTTTAGTTTGAGTGCGCTCCATTCTGTTGCTGTGCTGCAAATCAATCCTGGATCAATACAGCAGCTGATGCACCAGCAGCACTCGATCACAACAAAAGAACCTTTTCATTAAAATTTAATTCCTTCTCAGTCTGGAAAATGGCGCATTGTGTACAATAATCAGAATGAAAAATCGAATTATTGTACAATGTGGTGTAAACATTGTCCACGGTAGGCATTTTGCTCATACTATTATTTCTAACTGGTAATGTTAAACTAGTTTTACATGCATAATATATTGTAATAAGTTTGTTTATATGAAGGTTAATATAACAATTATCTACAAAAATGGCAATAGTTGAAGCGGTGGAAGAAATTATAAACTCATTAGACAAAAAGAAATATGTAGTTGGAATATTTAGTGATTTCAGAGAAAGCATTTGATATAATTAATCATTCAATTTGACTGAAAACAGAGAGAGAAAACGGTTTTTAAGATAGGTGTGTATGAGTCAGTGTCATGGTAAGGATGCATGTATTTATTCTGTACATAATCAAAATATTTCATGTATCTAATCTTTGAAAATGATATCATTAACCTATGATACATATTAACACTCATAAATATAGCAAATAATGAATGTTAGGTAAATTGGAAACGGTAAAATACCTCCTGTGGTTAACCCTGCGACGAGCTGGCCCCTGTCTAGGGTGCACCCGCCTAAGGCCTAAAGTAACTGGGATAGGCTCACATAAAGCTCACAACTGGAAATAAATTTAGATCAGGGTGTAATGTCGGTGTAATCCCTGATTTGTCCAGGAGTGTTCCATTGGAGAAAAATATTCAGTTGTAGTCATCTGGACTCTGTTTTAGAAAAAACAAAACATTCTCAATCTGTGAAATAAGTCTGAAAACCCAGAGCCACTTCACAAGAGGCTTTATCAGCACAGAAGACATGCGAGTTCAGGACCCCAGAGCGCCGTGCATCTTCTCTCAAAGCACAAACCACTCTATTGAAGACAGTGAGGTGGAGATTCTGAGCAGGGAGAAAAGATGGTTTGAAAGAGGAGTTAAGGAGGCATCTTTGTTAAAAAAGAGAATCCTTCCTTAGATCGTAATGGAGGTTTAAGATTCAACCTTCCCATTGTTTATAATGGTTTGGTGAAACCCTGGAGACGCCCGGGGCATTCGGAGCTAATCAGGTACTCAATGAGGAGTCAATGAGTCCAGATGACTACAACTGAATCTTTTTCTACAATCATGGTGTAATAACAGAAAAGGTGTTTAGGAATGCCCAAGTGGCATAGTGCCAGTCAGCTGTTTGTGGACGCTCATATTTGCGCCTGTGAGGCACTATTTAGACATTTGATATACAAATTAATTTAGCACTCTGTCCGCTTATCCACTCTGTCTCCTCTATCCCACTCTGTGCTCTCTGTCCCGTCTGTGCCCGCTTGTCCCGCTCTGTGCTCTCTACCTGCTTGTGCTCCTTTCCAGCTCTGTGCTCCTCTGTCCCCTCTGTGCTCCTCTATCCCGCTCTGTGCTCTCTGTCCGCTCTGTGCTCTCTATCCCGCTCTGTGGCTCCTCTGTCCGTCCTCCGCTCTGTGCTCCTCTGTCCCGCTCTGTGCTCACTCTTCCCGGCTCTGTGCTCCTCTGTCCCGCTCTTGCTCCTCTATCGTCTGTCCCTCTTCCGCTCTGTGCTCCTCTTCCCGCTCTGTGCTCCTCTGTCCGCTCTGTGCTCCTCTATCCCCGCTCTGTGCTCCTCTGTCCGCTCTGTGCTCCTCTATCCCGTCTGTGCTCCTTTTCCGCTCTGTGCTCCTCTTTCCCGCTCTGTGCTCCTCCTGTCTGCCTCGTGTGGCTCCTCTATCCGCTCTGTGGCTCCTCTGTCCCGCTCTGTGCTCCTCTATCTCCGCTCTGTGCTCCTCTTCCCTCTGTGCCTTTCCCGTCTGTGCTCCTTATCCCGCTCTGTGCTCCTCTGTACCCGCTCTGTGTGCTCTCTATCCTCCGCTCTGTGCTCCTTGTCCCGCTCTGTGCTCCTCTATCGCTCTGTGCTCCTCTATCCACTCTGTGCTCCGTCTGTCTCGCTCTGGTGCTCCTCTTTCTCCTCTGCTCTGTATCCGAATTATGGAGTGATATTTTTTGTCAATATTATCCACCCTATTTATAGCCTTCTAATAAAATTGGGTTTTGTTTCAATATCACACGGGCACAAACTGATGTTAACCCAGTTTAGGCTGATCACCCGGACAAAAATTTATGTATTGATGTACACAATAATTAGCCAACTTTACATGGCTTTTGAGATACTTCTACACACTTCATTTTGCTTAATTGGGCTGAACGTGTCTGACGTTCTGAAAAGGCCATTATGATGACACTGACCAATCCTCAAATGAGCTCCTGCAGATACACTTCTGCTGTGAGAAAGCACTGGGAGAGAGACTGCAACCATCAATCAAATTTTATGGAATAATTTGACTGCTTTGTTTTATGTACTTTGTCTTCTTTTAATTATGGACCACCTTGTGATTGAAATAAAATAAAATAATATTGGCAGTAAATGTAATTGGAAACCGCACATCAAACAAATTTAACTCAAAAAAATAAATAGAATCTCAGTAATTAATAAAATTAAATATATCATGATTATGATTATGAAGCTCTCTATCTGATGTACTGTTCTGTTCCTGTTGTCTTGTTTTGCCTTATTTTACTTATGGTATTGAAATCTGGGGTAATTTTTACACAACACAACTACTGTGCAAAGCAAGTAAAAATACTACAAACTTTCAAATAATTAGAGAAGGGGAGTATAATTTGAGATGATATAATAATTTTATGTGCATGGTGGCAGTGCAGTTGGAGCTCTTGCCTCACAAAAAGGAGATCATGGGTTCAATTCCTGGGTGAACACATGATCACATGATCTCTCTGAGTGGAGTCTGCATGTCCTCCCCGTATTCTCTTTAGGTTCTCCGGCTTCTCCCACCGTCCAAAGACATGCATGTGTTAGGTAAATTGGCAACTGTAAATTGTGAGTGAATGGTTGTCTGTGTGTCTATGTCTCTGTGTTAACCCTGCGGCAAGTTGGCCACTGTCCAGGGTGTACCCCGCCTAAGGCACTGGGATAGGCTCCAGTCATCTGCGACCCCTAACAGGAACAAGCGGTAGAAAATTAATGAATGAAAAGGATAATCCTTTTAAAGTCAGTGTGGGGTCCGATTCTGGAATGGGTTTGGGAGACAATTCAAGCGTCTATTTATCAATACATTAAGAAGTGGTGTTGATTCAATATAAGGCAGGGGAACTGATCTAAATGGGTTCTGCAGCTTGTGATGTTGGTTGTGCAGAGGGGAAAAACAGTTACAGATAACAGCAGATATGAAATAATGACAAGGTAGTATCTCAGAAATGATTGATACAAAATAAAACCCTGCTTATTTATATGATGGAATGTTGGGATGGCATTCACATTTATTTATAGTTATTGAACATGGTGGTGGGATAAAAATTTATTTTTAGTTCTTCTCACTTCCTTTCGGGCGAGCAGTGTCATTTCTTTATGTCGATACATGCACATTGAAAATCATGCTTAGGTTGACATTTCTGTTGTGTCCTGAAAGGTATAAGATTATTGCTGATATGAGATACAAGTTATACTTTGCTCATATGTTCGAAACAAAACAAATGAATTTCATTATAGGGCTATAAACAGGCCTAAAATTTGTACAAAGTTGGCTCATATAAACATGATAATCGAGGTTACTCAGTGAAGCAAAGACAAAACTTACCAAGTCACTGCTGATCACCTTAATAAATTGTAATTGAATTCAGAGACTGTTTGGGGATGCTACTGTCCATACTGAATACTTTGTGCAGGAGTGAGAGTGCAGTGTTAGTTTAAGGATTAGCCGGATGCAGCGGTGCAGCTAATACTAAAGCATACACCGGTCTCATCATGAGATTTACTTAATATCCAAAGTGACTAAACCCCAGGCTCAGCTTTAGCCTTTAAATACTAGATGCTGAATTAATTACCCTGCGCACAAAAACACACAAAGTTCCCGTGTATTAACATTTCATTGTGAACTCAACATGCTACACATTAATATTCAAACACCGTAAAACACAATGATTTATGCATAGGGATTGTGCTTGTTTTCTTTGTATTTAAGTCCAGAGTGTTTTGGTAGCAGATGTAGCAGATGCAGCAGATTGACACCCCTGCACCCTATAAATAAATAAATAGCCGCTGTCAGTATCGCTTCAATTAATGCCCATGATGTAACAGTGAGCTGAGTGGAGAGATCTCCCGGTCGAGGCAGACACTCCACACAATCCATCATAAAGTCCACTGACCTGCTTTCTGCCCGGGACCTGCTCCAGTGACATCATAGAGCGGGATATAAAGAGGCGCATCGATACGCCACTAATGTATAGGAAACTGGCCACAGTGCGCAGTGTACCATTTCAGAGCGTAAGGATGCAGCAGCAACTCACATTTCATAATCTGTCAGCCAACAGGGTCCAAGTTCTTCTCATTTGGTTTGTTCACGTAGTTATATGGGCGCTGGTCGACATGGACTTTTAAAGTTGCTTTACAAATAGATTATTTTACCATGTCTGTTTCACATTTTATTTACATTTTCCACATTGGATATTCTATATTAAGATTGCTAGATTTCATGTTTTGTATTTATACATAGCCAGTTTGGCAATGGCAGCATCATAGACAGTATACGGTGCGGAGGGCCACAGATAACATGATAATGAAATGAATCGTTGTCGTTTTGGATGAGCCTCCACACCTTTTAAGGCTTGGAATTAATATTAGGTCTGTATCACATCAAAATGTTTGTTATACAGGTTATGATAGCAGAATTTATTTTCCAATTTTACAGTAAAAAGTACTACTTTCCTATTTAGCCTGAAGGCCAACAGAATTTGGTCTGAGGGCCGCATTTGTCCCCCGGGCCAGAGTTTGGACATCCCCTGATATAGATGGTGAAAAATCTATAATAGTTTTTGTTGGTATATCGAAGAGTTGGACCTCCTTTTTGTACTTGCAAATGTTACTGTTATAAGGAAAAGCTGATTTGAAACTATAATAAAGAACTAACCTCCAGTGCTTCCAGCGAGAGATTGGTTGATGCACTAATACAAGTTTATATCTATATATCTATTCTATATCTATATCTATTCTATATCCCTCTCTCTCTCTTCTCTCTCTCTCTCTCTCTCTCTCTCTCTCTCTCTCTCTCTCTCTCTCTCTCTCTCTCTCTCTCTCTCTCTCTCTCTCTCTCTCTCTATATATATATATATATATATATATATATATATATATATATATTTTTTTTTTACATACCACCTATTTTCTCATGTCCTTCAGTAAAAGTAATCTTGGAATATAAACAAATTAAACTAATCAAAAGTGTAAATTTAACATAAACATATATTTGTGCAGCGTTTTCTGGTAATCATTATTATTATCTATATGAATGAATATTAGAATGCTATTATTTCATTTAAATGTTAAATTCATATTTAATCTAATGTCACCTCTTTGCTTATTGTTAAATATTGGTGGTGACATTTATATTCTGCCATTCACTTGCATTGCCATTTTTGTCACTGAAGTTAATGAATATTAACTTCATATTAATGGCATTAAAATCTATTGTCATTTTTATGGTTCCAGGTTAAAATACAAAGAAGGTTGTAAAAACAACATTCTATGCCTCATAAGAATCTGTAGGGACGTAGTCGACTAAGTTATAAGGATCGCAAGCAAAATACATACTTCATACAGAGAAGTTGTAAACGGCCTCTTTATAAAAGGCAGATTAAACTGTCACTCTTAAAACTAACGCTGACTCACTCATTCTTTCTCCATTTTGCGATTGTCCATATATATCCAAATATTCCTAATAAAATGATTAATGAAGAATGAGAATTTGGTAAAGACAACAAAACTTAATCGATAAACTGTCTGTACTTGTGTAGTTCATCTCAGCCATGAACTACCAAAGTACAGATAGTTTATTAAAATCCTGACCAGAGAGCAGAAGGCAAGGCAAGTTTATTTGTAGAGCATAATTCGTACACAAGGCAATTCAAAGTGCTTCATACAACAGGAAAAAAATGCATTAAAATCACAGACATGACAGAAATCACAAAACCTTGATTTAAATAAATTTAAAGCTGCCATTTTCAGGCTATCCGTCAAATAGTTTAAGACATAAAAGAAAGAGTGCAAAGAAAATCATTTCAGTCATATGCACAGCCAAACAAAACAGTTTTTAGCTTAGATTTGAACATTCAGAACACGTTGGATGAGCAACTTAACCATCATTGAGTCCATCCTCACCTCCTCCATCACCGTGTGGTACGTTGGAGCCACAGCCAGGGACAAACAGAGACTACAGCGCATTGTGCGTCTGCTGAGAAGGTGATCGGCTGCAGACTTCCATCTCTTCAGGACCTGTACGTCTCCAGGGCTCTGGGACGAGCAGGTCGGATCAATGCTGACCTTTCTCACCCTGGACACGACTATTTGAGCAACTCCCTCAGGCAGGGGCTACGGTCCATCCGGACCAGAACTCCCGCCACAAGAACAGTTTCTTTCCCTCTGCTGTTGGACTCATGAACACTCTTAAACACCTGTCACTTTAACTAATTAACCAATCACTCACTGCACTGTTCCTTTCTGCACTACAACTGTAAAATTTACTGTAAAAACTGTGTACATAGTAAGCCTATTTTTATTTTTATTTTTCACCAAAGCAGTTCCTATGTTTGTGAATCCTGTTCATTGGCAATGGCAATAAACCTTTTTCTGATTCTGATTCTGACCAAACAACTAAAGAACTACAGTCCTAATAATCTGTTTCTCAAACACGTCAACATTTTCAATACGCGAATGCTAAAATATCAAAATATTGATATATCGTGAAAATACATTTGGTGATACAGTATTGATATTTTGGGCTGCCCATGTATTTTTTTGGTATATTTTGCCTCCAAAAAATTGTGACAGTGTTTTGTTGCTTGTTTAGAGAAATAATTAAAAGTTTGTGCACTAATTCAATTAAATTCAACTTATTTTTGTAACGCCCAAAATCCCTACAGTGGTTGCCTCGAGGGGGCAACAGTGAAAAACAGAATAAAAACAGAATAAACAGTGTTCATAGGGACTTGGAATGTCCCAGCATCCATGTCCTTTGACAGATGTCCCAAGCTCCCCTGTCCTTAGACCCTCCTTCTCGCCAGGAAAAACTATCAAACCTCTTTGGAAAAAGTAGAAACCTGGAGAAGTTCCACAGTGAAGGAGAGATCCGACTCCCTCGGACGGACAGGCGGACGCGCCTTCAATTTGCTGATAGACGGTGGAGCTGGCCCACTCAATAATGGCCCTAAGCATAAGGGAGGTTAATAATGACCAGGTCGTTCTAGAAGAGGGGTGCACATCTGAGACATAGGTGTAGCTACTGATGCTAAGAGAATCCAAGTAAAACATACAGAAAACATAGTCCTTTGTCCACCTGATGCCCTCAAGTCCTCCCTTGTCTCCACTCATTACTGTCTCTAATGGCTATTGCCAGCCATTGTAACAGATTTTTCCCCCTCGTAGCCTTGAGGAGCTGTAGTCTTTCCTCTTTCCATAACAAGCAAAGCAATGATAGTTAATGAACACTAGTGCGGGTAACGACCCACAACGCAACAAGCAACAAAGACAGGAGCGTTAACGACTCTGACAGATGCTTAATGAAGGTGAGCAGATTCTCCACTAGTGCTTTCACATTCTGATAGACTAATCCAGTGAATAGATGAGAAGTTTAAGATCAATACCGCTCTGCTCAGCATGTTTGTCAAAGGGTAACCTATCAAACATGGCAGCCAGCTGAAGCCGCTGAATAAATGCAATGGTTCTTTTAGCCCTGGCGCCGTGCACATCAAGTGCTAGCGGACAGGTATATATTGAGCACCAATGACTGCTGTGTAATGGAGGTCTTTAGAGATCAAAGATGTCGTCGGTGACAAGAGAAAGACATGTTACTTGCAGGTCAGATGAGCCTCAAATCTTAATTTCGAGCCTCATGTAAATACTCTGGTAACACTTGAGCTCTTATCTTGCAGTGTGAATGAATGTGTACCCTAGTTTGTTTTGAGCAGTGGAGAGAGGCCAGGCTACATCTGCACAAACTGATGGTTTTGAAAACGTATTAGTTTGGCTTCTTTATTCAGATGCATGTGTGTAAAGGAATAAACAACATATTACACTCTGATCGTAAGTATCTTACTAGACACAGGAAGTAAATTGACTCCTGTTGCGTTTTTAGTTTGCCCTTATCATATTTATCTGCATCCTCTCTCTTCTTCTAAATAAAGGAGGATTGAAATCTGAACAGATCAGGTCCCCTCCTCCCGCTGCACCCTCATCACATCCATATGCTGTGGCGGAGATGATGAATCAGCTTGTTTGGTGCTTCCTGTGTAAAACTATATCTGCAGAAGCTTATGCACCACACTGTCAGAATGAGACGTATTTAGCAATGCAATCTGTCTCGCACTCTAAAGAGCTCAGTGAGTTCAGCCTCATGTGTTTGTCATTATAAAAAGCTCTTCTTCTTCTTCTTCTTGGTGCTTACACAAAAGCTTTGTGAAGCACCTGACTCAACAGTTTCTGCACCAGTCGCGTCTTTGAATCTAAATGAGCTGAGATTCTGTCCCTGTGTTGCTGAGTAGATGTGTGTGCCTTGTCATTCATGTGTTTCTCTCTTGTTCTATGCATCTCAAGACAAGATAATGGCAAACATTACACCAGGAAATGATGTCATTTCCATTTTTCTCTGGGCTCTGCAGGGAAGTGAATGACCAGGCCATGAATCCATGCATGAGGAAGGTACCACAGCTTTATAATGGAAGTTCAGACACTTTTTGATCAAACCACTCTGTGGACACAAATGCAAACCTAGATTTCATCATATTCTTGAACTGCAGTTGATGAGAGGGTATCATACTTTTGCCCCAACACATATAAATAAAAAGACCTGCAACAGCAAGGCCGTGTGCTCTAAGAGCTTTGCCAAATGACCCCCCGTGCACTGTCCTCCTCTCTGTTACTGTTCTAAATACTGTTCATGTGTGCAGAGACAGTACCAGTGCATGGCATACAGGGTGACAGGTCTGTCTGTCTTAGTCAGTGCATCATAGTGCACATTATAATGAGCTCTGAATGCATTTCCAATATGTAAATATATGCTGCATAAAATATAGGCCTAGTTCAAGCTATTTCTACTATATTGCCTGCTCTGCCTAATCCATACGTTACGTTCATGACATAATTAAGAATAAGAATATTCCTTCCTGAAGGTTTTATGACGTTAGGTTTAAACACTTTTATCTTATCTAAGTTACCAATAGTTTTAAGTTAAGTAAGTAAACTTACCATACATTGCTTTTACTTGTGCATTTACAATACACTTTTGATTCAAATCAGGATTCGTTTCTCTGGCTGGTTTGGTTAGTTTGGGTAATTGTGAGCGCACAATCAAATTCTTATTCAGAACAAAGAAGCAAACTCTGGTCTGGATGAAAAGGGCGGTCTCGGTCCGATTGAATCGAACTCTGGCGCAATTCATCAGGACAGTGAACGCAAATGAACCAGAGAGCACAACAAAACCAGGAAGTGAGCCACGCTGAGACACACGTGAGGCTCAAGACAAAAACAAACTCCTGCGTGAGATCAATAACAGGATAAATGACAGGCAGAAAGATGTGTGATTATACTTGAAATGACAAGGTTTTAAAGCTAAATGGTTTAAAAAAATAAGGCTTAAGCTGACTTTGACATGCGAAAAGTGGCCTTTGATCAGCCAAGTTTGTTTATGTGACGCGGCCCATGAAGAGCTCCGGTTTCGCTGTAATCCCTTTGGCTGATATTGTACACAGCGCCTCTACAGACGGGGGGGAGTTGCATCTTTCTCGACATTTGGTTGGATTGATAAAAGTGTATTGTGAACGCGAACCAAACCAGCTCAGAGGATACAGCGTTGCAACTTTGGTCCCCAATCAAACCAAGTCCACTTCAATTTGTATTGCGAATGCGACCTAGGATACCAGCTTTAATTATTTACCTGTGGTAGTCTTTCACAATCAGGGCCAGCCTTGCACATTGTTGCATATGATTTAAGGTTGTCAGGGGCGACACTG